>CM044394.1:8602500-8945000 GCA_024322285.1 Musa beccarii
TCTTTGGTGCATGTCGACTTAGTCCTGGGTTTAGCTTGGCATCCGTCAACTATGTGAAGCTTGTGTTTGACCCGATAGTTGTTTCTCTTGTCCGTCCTGAAGACATACCAGATAAGGTTCGAGTGCTGGTGGAGGCGACGCCCAGTTGTTTGATGCCCAATATGACTTTATTGCTTTGGTTTCGGTGTGGCATGGTTGCAATGGGAAAGCTGGATGGACAGAGATAGGTTTGTCACGCACGTAAGTTGGTAACTTTTACTTGTGACTATGCATCAGCGGCATAGGTACGGAGGGCAGGACTTGAACCAACTAAATGGATGATAGTATTTATTTATATATAAGTTTATTTATCATAGTTATTGATGACTCATGAATATCATCAACTGATGAATCGGTTTGATTGATCTACTGTTGAAGGTGCAAGCTCATCAAGGTGCACGCGAGAGATTTGATGAGATGAGACTGTATAGACTGTCCGATCGAAAATCGTTCTATTGATGAGAACCTAATTTGAGATGGTCAGATAGGCGGATTGGGATCTTCCTGGTTGCAAGATTTCTCCTTAGTGGTTGGGTCATCTAGATGTCTTCGAGTGATCGATGATCTTGTATGATAAGCCAGCACTGGGGTTACAATGGAAAAGCTGGTTAGTCAGAGATAAGTTTGTCACACATGTAGGTTGGTAGCTTTTACTTGTGATTGTGATTCAGCAACATAAGTATGAAGGGTAGGACTTGAACCAACCAAATGAATTAAAATATTTATTTATATATACATTTATTTATCATAGTTATTGATGGTCTCATGAGTATCGTCGACTAATGAGTTGACCCGGTTGGTCCATTGTCGAAGGTGTAAGCTTATTTAGGTGCCTCCTCCTAGCTGATGTGAGAGACTTGATGAGGTGAGACCGCATATGTTGCCCAATTAGAAGTCATTTTGTTGATGACGACCTAGTTCACGATGGTTGGGTAGGCTGACTGGGATTTTCCTGGTTGCAAGCTTCCTCCCTGGAGGCTGGGTTATTTGGGTGTCTTCGGGTAACCGGTGATCCTGAATGACAACCCGACATTGAAGGTTACTCAGTGTGGCCCCTCAAATACTTAAGCTAGCGAAGGGAAGAAGACAATAGTATAAGCTATATGACTGAGTTAGAGTGTAGAGAGCCCCCCACTAAGAGTAAGCTAATGGGTTCTTTTTTATATATGATCCCTGGGCCTTTTTACTAGTTGGCCTGGGATAAAATCAAGTTAACCGCTTGATCATTCTGGCCTTTAATCTTGATAAGGTAGGGTGATTATTGTCAGTCATTAATGCGGGCATACTGGGATGCACTATGGTGCCATTTTGGGGCTAGTGACTTAGAGCCCTACTTAGGAGTCGGCCTTTATGATAGATAAAGCAGGCATGGGGCAAAATTGTCCCTATCATTTGCCCCTCCCCCTTGGAAGGGCGTCCTTCGGGGCCTTTCTTCGGAGGGTGCACTTGCATGCTCTTCTATTAGGCATGTGCTTTGGTGAAAGTTTATTGGCTGGGGTGTTAGGAGCGCGTTGGTCCGGTTGAGGTATGGTCCTGAGGTCTTCATGCTGAGTGCATAGTTAGAGAGCGTGTAAGCTCAACCTAAGTGCATCTTTCAGGAATTCATGCTGAGGTGCATGGCTAGAGAGCACAAAGGCTCAGCCTAGGTGTAGCCCTTGGGGCTTCACGTTGAGGTGCTTGGCTCGAGAGTGAGTCCTTTTTAACTCCATTTTTTCAGGGTGCCAACATCGGGTCTTCATACCAAGTGCACGGCTAAGGAGCACATAAGCTCGGCCTAAGTGCATCCCTCGGGGCTTCTCGTCGAGGTGCATGGCTAGGGAGCACATAGGCTTAGCCTAGGTGTAGTCCTCAGATCTTCTTGCTGAGGTGCATAGTTAGGGAGTGCATAGGCTCGGCCTAGGTGCAGTCGTTAGAGCTTCATGACGAGGTGCTTGGCTCGGGAGTGAGTCCTTTTTAACTCTACTCATCTGAGGTGCCACCCTCGGGTCTTCACTCTTAGTACATGGCTAGGGAGCGTGTAAGCTCAGCCTAGGTGTAGCCCTCAGGTCTTCATACCAAGGTGCACAGTTAGAAAGCATGTAGGCTTGGCCTAGGTGCAACACTCGGGGCTTCTTGCCGAGACACACGGCTAGGAAGCACGTAGGCTTAGCCTAAGTGTAGCCCTTGGGACTTCTTGCCAAGGTGCACAGCTAGGGAGCATGTAGGCTTAGCCTAAGTGCAGGTCTTAGGGCTTCACGCTGAGGTGCTTGGCTCGAGAGTGAGTCCTTTTTAACTCCACTCATCCGAGATACCACACTCGGGTCTTCATGAGGAGTGCATGGCTAGAGAGTGTGTAAGCTTGGCCTAGGTGCATCTCTCGAGGTTTCTTACTGAGGTGCATCATTAGGGAGCGCATAGGCTTAACCTAGGTGCAGCCTATTGAATCTCAGATTTTAATGATGAGATCAATTGATAAATTATTGATCTAATATATATGTTGAGAAAAGTATACAGGATTAACTATGATAACTAATAAGGCATAAAGCAAATATAGTGCCGGAGTCGAAGATCAGACAATTCATTGGGAGTCCGAGAGTTCTTCGGGAGTTCGTCGAAAGTTCGTCGAGAGTGTTGCTAGAATTTGTCGAGAAGTTCATCGGGAGCTTGCCGAATAGCACGTCGGGAATTACCGAGAAGTTCATTAGGATTTTGCCAGAGCTCGTCGAGAAGTTCAAAGCTCACCAAAGAAGCTCATTAGAGCTTGCCGAGAAGATCGTCGAGAGTTCAAGAGCTTGCTGGGAGTCCACTAGAAGATCGCTGAGAGTCCGTCAGAACTCTGTCGGAAGATCACTGAAAGCTTACCAGAAGAACTTTTGACCTATCAAACTTACTTGCTTAAGTAGATGTCTTAATTATCATAGTTAGGGTATAATTTGAGTTAGGATTGGGAGGTAATTCCACTAACTCAATTAGGGGGCAACTGGGCCTGAATCCAGACTGGTTTGGGCTAGATTGTTGGCCCAAATAATGTGTTGAACCCTGTCTGGTGGTGGCATTGCTAGAACTGGGTGGTGGAATTGCCTAGAGCTTAGTCTCCCAAGAGTCCGGGTGGTGGTACCGCTAGCAGTTATTTAATTGCTAGGCGGTGGTACCGCCAGGCACAGGCGGTGGTACTGTCCAGGTCTAGTAGCTGAGACTTTATCTAGTAGTAATACCGCCAGACTAGGTGGTGGTGCCACCTAGTGTCAGAGACCACTAGCGGTGGTACCGCTAGTACCTCAAAAATCTCGAACAAGACTTTTTTTTGCTCCATTTTTGAAGTCAATGGAGGCCTATAAATACCCCACACTTCTCTGCTTGTGAGATGCAGAAAGTGAACAAAAAAAATTGAGATTATAGTGAAATCGCTACTTGTAATTTTGAGAGTTTATCTCCATCGGTTCTAGACTTAGAAACTTGTATAAGGAGAGTGAGCAACTTGTAAATAGATCTGTAAAGGGGTGATTGATCTTTGCCCATTGAAGAAAGATCAATAGTGGAAGCCGATGACTCAATGAAGGAGGTATCGGGATTGAACATACGTCGGATGACCAAACCACTATAAATCAGTGTATTCTTTCCTTTCTGTGCTTTGCTATTTATATTTATTGCTCTTTTACTTAATTGAAAACTGCTCTACTTCCTCTCTATTCTTCTATGATTGTTTTCGAAGCTAAATGTTTTATTGATACAATTCTTGTAAAATTGAAAGATTTTCGAAATCGATGTTTTTACCACTGCATAAATTCACTCCCCCCTTCTTAGTGCCAAACTTGATCATATCAATTGGTATCAGAGCAAGATCACTCTTTATTTGGTTTAAAACACAAGAGAAATGATATTTGTCGGTAATCAAGAGGGTCATTCAATCACACGTCCACCCATATTTAATGGGACAGACTATATGTATTGAAAAACTAGAATAATGATTTTCTTGATTTCTATAGATTTTGAGTTATGAAACATCGTCGAAAATGTTGAATCTCAGATTTTGATGATGAAGTCAATTGATAAGTTATTTGATCTAATCTACATTATTAAGATAAGTGTACAAGATTAACTATGATACCAATGAAGACATAAAGCAAATTATCGGAGTCAAGTACGTTGGGAGTTTGAGAGTTCATCGGAAGTCTGAAGGATCATCAGAAGTGCTACTAGAATTGGCCGAGAATGAATCAGGGATTTGTCGAAGGTTTCAAAAGTTCACTGGAAGGTTCGTCGGAGGTTCGCAGAGCTCACCGAGAAAGTTCAAAAGCCTGCCAAAAGATTCATCGAAAATCGTCATAAAGTCCGGGAGCCTGCTGGGAGTTCGACGGAAGATATCCGAGGGTGTGTCAAAAGTCCATTGAAAGTTTGCCGGAAGCTCACCAAAAAAAGACTTGATGTTACCGAATTATAATTTGCTTAGAAATATATTTCAATTTTGTAGTTGGCACGTAATTAGGGTTAAGATTAGGTGATAATCCTAATCAACCCTTGTAGGGTCAATTAGGCCTTAATTGGACTGAATTGGGTTGGATTCAAGGCCCATTCAGCAGTGCTGGACCATGTCTGGCGGTGGCATTGCCAGACTGGGGTGTTGGCACTGCCCCGGGAATAGGTTCCCAGGTGGTCTGGGTGGTGGTTCCGCCCCAGGTCTGCGGTGGTTTCGTTGATAGTTATTATCTATCAACGGTGGTATTGCTTAATAAGCGATGGAACTACTTGTTAAGCGATGGTATCACCCCTTCTTAGAACCCGAGGACTTTGTCAGGCAGTAGGCAGTAGTACCACTAGACTAGGCGATGGTATCGCCTAATACATTGACAGAGAAAGGTCAACTAGTGGTGGTACTGCTAGTGCCAAGCGATGGTACCGCTAGTATCCAGAAATCTGGGATGTGACTTTTTTTTGCTCCAATTCTGAAGCTAATTGAGCCTATAAATACCCCTTATTTCTTAGATAGTTAAGGATATGGAGAAGTGATAAGAATTAAGTCAAAACTCTAGCAAAATTATCTTCAAAAGTTTGAGTGTTCACCTCCTAAGTTACATTTATAAAAGTTCTGTAAGAGAGTGTGAACCACTTGTAAAAGTCTATAAGAGGGGTGCTTGGTCCTTCTCCTTCAAAAAGAATTAATAGTGAAAGTTGGGAACCTCATCGGAGGATGTTTCGGAAGTGGACATAAGTTATTTGATCGAACCACTATAAATCGCTATGTACTTCTCTTGGTGTGAGTTTTAAAATTACTACATTTCAATTTTTACTTGGTTGCAATCTCTCAATCTCCTTCTCTCAACTCTCTTTCATATTTAATCAGAACATTCGCTTTACCGAAATCTTTTTCGTCGGACCGAAACTTCTCAACGCACAACCTTTTTCGAAATCGCTTTAAAGTTATGATTTTTATCCACTGCACTAATTCACCCCCCTTCGCCTCTCTTAGTGCCGCTCTAGATCCTAACAGTTGGTATCAGAGCGAAGTCACTTTTATTTAGTTTAAAACCCAAGAGAGATATCATTTTCCAACATGCAAGAGGGTCATTCAATTATACATCCGTCTATGTTTAATGGGTCGAATTACACCTATTGGAAGGCTCGTATAAAGATTTTTCTTATTTCCATGGATTTTGAACTTTGGAATATTGTTGAAAATGATTTTCAAAATTCTTCTCTTCCAATAAATGAATAGAATGAATCGGAGAAGAAGATTTTTATTCTTAATGTAAAGGTTATGAATGCCTTGTTTTATGCTCTTGATAAAAATGAGTTTAACCGTGTTTTGATTTATGAATCAACTTTTGATATTTGGCATACTCTTAAAATCACTCATGAAGGTACTAGCCGAGTGAAAGAGTCCAAAATCAATCTTTTGGTGCATTCTTATAAATTATTTTGGATGAAACCAAGTGAGTCCATCGAAGATATGTACACCCGTTTTATGGATATCGTCAATGGACTCAAAGCACTTGGGAAAGAATTTTCTAATTTTGAACTTATAACTAAAATCTTAAGATTCCTTCCAAAAAGTTGGGATCCAAAAGTTACGACTGTTCAAGAGGCCAAGGACTTAAAAAATTTTCCTCTCGAAGAACTCATTGGGTCATTGATGTCCTACGAAATAACATGCCATGCTCATGATGAGCTCAAGAACTCCCTTCCAAAGAGTAGGTAGGATTTAGCATTGAGAACATAATAAGACCACTTGAAAAAATCTTTAAGTGATGAGGACCTTGATGGTGAACTTGCACTCTTAGAATTTTAAAAAATTTATAAGAAGGAATAAATTTAAAAATGACACTAAAAATAAACTTGAACCCAAAAAGGAACAAGTGATATGTTATGAATGCAAGAAGCTGGGGCACTTCAAAAGTGAATGCCCTCAAGCAAAAAAGAAGCAACTAAAGAAGAAGAAGGCTCTAAAGGCAACATGGGATGACTCAAGTGGCTCTAAAGACGAAGAAGTAAGCAATAAGGAGGTGGCCAACTTTACTTTAATGGCTTTCAGAGAAGAGGTATGTGATTTAGCCAATGAAAATTTATCTTTTAACGAGCTTTCAAATGCCTTTCATGAATTATTTGATGAATGTAGAACTATTAGTAAAAAGTTTAATTTATTAAAAAAGGAGCATGCTCTCTTAGTTGATAAACTTTATAGTCTTAAACTTGATACTCCCTCTTACCTCCATGCTCTAAGTGTGAACACTCAAAGGTAATTAAGAAGGAGAATTTACTACTTAAAGAGACCTTAAATAAATTTAAGATCGATAGCAAGGGCTTGGACATGATCCTTGCAAACAAGGGTCATGTACAAAAGAAGTGGAATTAGATTTGTGAGTGGATCTCACTAAAATCCAATCACATTCATTAAAGGACCTACACTACACGTATCATCTTAGTCAAAATGTAACTTTTGTTGCAAATCTGGACATGTTGTTTACAAATGTTCATTTAAGAAACTAAGTTCATAAATTGATATGGGTTTCTAAAGAAACTATAAATAATTCAATACAAAATCATAAAATTAGGAGATTAATTTTTGAGGCACCCAAAGTCAAATGGGTAGCTAAAAATCCTCCTTTGTAGGCATCCTAACCATCGCAAGCTAGGAGCAGGTAACGATACAATTCTTGATCGTTATCAAGCTCACTAGCTAAGGTAATAAAAGACCCTTGAGTGTTATACATTGTTCGGTTATGCACCATAATTACTAAGGCTAAAACATACTTGCATTAAGTCTCTTGAAAAATGATTTCGATGAGAACATTTGTGTCATTTTATAATTTGAAATCCTATATTTTGAAATAATGTGGTCTTAATGGATTTGACGAAACCTTGTTTTAGAACTATATGATGATATTAGGCTTTTATATAAAAAGTATATATCTTCTTTGAACATTCCTATGCAAAATCAAATTCACTTTATACTTAAATTGCATTCTCCATCTACTCAAGATCTGCAAATTCATTTATTTTGTGAATCTCGTATGTGTTTTTAATGATGAATTTGGAGTTAATGAATTGAGTTAGACTGAGTTCTTCAAATGATTCATAACTTCTATTTTTTTTAATCACAACTTTATTTTAATTAAAATCATGACTTATTGTGCATTGATGGCTTGATTGCATTTGAGACTCAAATTTTTTCCTTGAATTTGATGACTCGATGCATAAATCATATTCTCATTTGATGATGCATACAAATGAGTTACTTATCAATAGTTACAATTGTAATATATTTTCTTTAAAATATCTTTCGGAGATGACTCTTAGGGATAAATGTTTTGAATTATGTTTGACGATCTTTTACTTATCATATATATGATGAGTAACACATGAATCATTAATTTGTCTTTATTCCCGACTCAAAATTTTCTTTTCTTGATTTCTCGGATGTATAACTAAAAATAGTATGATTCATGATTCTAATATTTATAAATATGAATGACATCTTTTGGTTGAATTTTACATCCTTCATGATTTCACGAATTGATCGGTGTTAGTTTTGACAATGATACGCAAGTATTCATAACTTTTAGAAATCACTACCCCTTTATTATTCGAGTTTTCTTATCTTTACGTTATCATTCTTTCTCGATCCGCTTGATGAGAAAGTTTTCGATGTCTCTTGATTACAACATTTTAATGTGGTTAATTATTTGTTAAGTCAATGTACTTAATAAAAAATTTACCTTATGATTAATATGAGATCAGAAGTAATCCAATGACATCATTTCATCTCAATCAAATACATGATGACCAAATTAGATATCTGTAAGATAGATATTGATTAATAAAAAAAAGAGAGGGAGGTGGGGGGGGTTTATGGGCAGTGCTGTGGGAGGGGGGACAAATTGATTAAATGATCAATGTGTTGCAGTCCTCCTAAAACTATCTAAGTCTAGGTGTCAGCGATGGCATTGCTAGAACTGGCGATAGAACTACTTGGGCATTCTGTTCTTAAGCGATGGCGTTGCTCAGTTGATGGTGGCATCGCCCGAGAGCCCCCTTATATAAAGGGGTTTTAGGGTCGGTGGTATAACCAACCCCAACCCTTGCAGCTGCCTCCAAAGACACTCTCCCTCCTCTCAAATCTCCATCTTTCCTCTCAAGAAGACTAAGAGAGGCTTCCATCCTCTCAAATCTTAGATCAAGGTCATTATTTCCTAAGAAACCTATACTAAGATAATCTTTGATACTCCATCTTTGATTTCTTAATACACGACTGCTCTTTTGTAATTCTTTTTCACTATCATTATGTTTAGATAAATAGCTCCTAGGAGATTATTTAGGGACAAAGGGAAGAGGAGGGAAGGAGATTCATATGACCCATTCCTTTTTAACTGTAGTGAAAATGCCCTTAGGTATCCTAGTTTTAAAACAAAAAATGTACATAAGGGTAAGCATGTTGATTTAAGTGAATTAGGAGACCTAGAGCCCATTAGTTGGTTTGCCAATTTAGGTGTCTTACCTATTTTATAAATCAGTGAACCAATTTACCCTAGACTAGTTTGGTTGTTTTATACTAATCTAAGCGTAGATGAAGATGATAATGTATCAACCTACCTTCTAGGGAATCAAATTTTAATTATGGACAGCACAATTTGTGACCTAATTGGAATCTCGGAGAAGAGAAGGGGTTGTTATTTTAGAGGACAGTGGGATTTGAATGCAATCGGGGTAACATATTTCGAGGCTTTAGGGATCATTTTTGAAAATCCTAATCTAGCCATAGTCCCTAAAAGCTATGAGCATTTGTTGTCATTTAGTTCTAAGATCTTCCATCACATCATCATTAGTATCCTAATCCCTAAATAATATCACCATGATGAAATTAGTCAAATGGAGTTGGGTACTATGTAATGGATAATAACCGGACAAGATAATTATTTTGGATACCTAATCCGGCAAAATATGATGGACATAGCATTTAAAGATTTAATGTTACGTGGGGGGTTAATCACGAGATTACTACATGCATATAGTATTAGAATATAACCCGATGAAGAAGTAATAAAAGTGGATAGATACAATGCCATAAACAGAAACCTACTTAAGAGATCAAGATGCATATTTAGGAATGAAATATGGACTAGGTAGGCCTAGAAGGATCGATCCAGCTCTCCCACCAATAGAAGAACTTGAAACACTAGTATTTAGGGGTAATGAATCTCCTCTTCCGAGTCTCTTTGGTGCAGCATCGTCAGAACTAGCTCTTGCTCCATCTTCTGAAGATCCGATCATGATTGAGATAAATCAAATCAAATCACAGCAAGCTGAAATCCTAAATGAAGTGCATCAAATGATTCAGAAGTTAGATAATTTATATAAGCATTTTGGTATTCCACCCGAGGAATAGTTATAAAAATTATATATTGACTTCATAATTTGTAATGGAGCTTTTGACTCTCATTTTGTAAATCTCTATGTTATTTTGGTACACTTTTGTTAGGGATCGAGTGACACTAAGAGGGGGGGGGGGGGTGAATTAGTGCAGTGGATAAATAAGTTAAACTTCGATGATTTTAAAATAAGTTTTAAAAACTTTATACGAAAATAATAATGTTTCAATTGCATTTTAACTTGAAAGCATATGTAAGAAGGAGACAACGAAGTAGAGCATCAAAGTGAAGATGATTTACAGTAATGTAAATGACAAAAAGATAAACGCAAACCGATTTATAGTGGTTCGGTCATACGACCTACGTCCACTCCCGATTCCGCTTCACTTGAGGCCACCGGCTTTCCACTAGTTATCCTCCTTCCAATAAGTGAGGATGAACTCCCTTACAACAGCTCTCCTTTTGACGGGCTTAGGAGGTAACCCTTATAAGGCCTCTCACCCCTCTCTTGGACTAGAACACACTTAAAACTTAGAGGAAAGATTTTGACACACTTTCAATAGAGTTTTTCCTATTTTTATCTCAGTTCTAGACTTGCTTTCATCCATGAATGAGAGGGGTATTTATAGGCCTCAAGAGGATTCAAATTTGGAGCCCAAATTTGAATCACTTTCGTTCTTCCTGGTGCTGCCGGTGCCACCACCTATCAGTGGCGGTGCCATCGCTTGTCCGTGTCTGACATTAACAGTGTATTAGGCGGTTCCACCGCCTAGGGCATCAGTGCGATCGCCCAGGCTCTCGAGTGGTGGGCGGTGCCACCACCCCAGTCTGGGCGGTGCCACCGCCTACCTCTTGGCCACTGGGCGGTGCCACCACCCAGCTCTTTTCAGCACATTGGTTTGGGCCTTAAACTCGGCCCAAACCAGTCCGAAACAATGCCCAATGAGCCCCTACTTAGGTTATAGGATTAACACCTAATTCTAACTTAAATTAACATGCTAACTATGAAATTAAAGATATTTCCTAAGCTATTACAAAGTTCAACAAGTCAAAACTTCTTCCGACGAGCTTCCGACGAACTTCCGACGGTCTTTCGATGAACCCTCGGAAACCATCTGCGGACTCCCGGCAAGCTCCTAGACTTCACAATGATCTTTGCAAGTTCCAATGAGCTTATTTGGCAAGCTCCAATCTTTCTTGGCAAGCTTCACGAACTTTCGACGAACCTTCTGGTGAACTTCCGAAAACCCTTCGGCAATCTCCCTACTCGTTCTCGGCCAGTTCCAACAGCACTCCCAATGAATCTTCGAACTTTCGATGAACTCTTGAACTCCCAACGATCCATCACACTTGTCTTCCAGCACTTTGTTTCGCTTTACGTCTTCATCGTTATCGTAGTTAATCCTGCACACACACAAACAAAAACTCTATTTCGATCTAGACAGTTATTATAATGTGCATTGATATTCAGTTGCTCGGCACGTCATTTGTCGGTGCTTCATCCGATTCTTCGACGCATCGTCCTCTCTTGCGGCTTATTGCCCAATCGACGGTTGACCTCTGACCTCTACAATCCCGATATCCTTGGCACAACTCCGCTCTTCTTGGCCCGATGCTCGACATCCGAAGCCTCCTGCCGGTTGTCCAATATGCTAACATGATTTCCTCCGGCGCAATGTCAATTCCTCCAGCGTCAACTATCTAATCCTGATCGATAGTAGACATGCATCACTCAAAACGTAGTTAGATATAAAACATAATCAATTAGTTTCATCATCAAAATATGAGATTCAACAATCTCTCCCTTTTGATGATGACAACTAATTGATGACTAACAGAGTTAACCATAACTCCCTATATCAATATGCCATTGATAGAACACTTGATTATCCCAAATCCAAGCAACATTCTTCACAAATTATGAGAATTAATCAAACCATCATGTAAATATATAAAATATTCAATTCAATGCATGAAGTCATCAATCTACTTCTCCCCCTATGTCATCAACAGAAAGAAGAAGTTGCATTATAGCTAGTTTAAAAGATATGCAAGATTTACAATCTTACTAACTATCAATCATGATTTTTAACATACATCACTTTAAAACATTCAATCATAGCAAGTTTTTAAGGATGTCCAAGCATAGCAATTTTTCATCACTTGCTTCTTGTGCAAGTTTGCACTTTACTTTTGTGGCATGCTAGCAATTTTTGAAATATTCAAGATAGGATATTCCTTCATTTCAATGATCGAGCTAGCAAATTTTAATGAAGTTGCAAGCTAGCAATAAATCTTCTCCCCCTTTGTTTTTGTCAAAAAAGAAGGGAAGAGTGCAATTCTTTTCCCTTTACATGAATTTTGAAACTATGACAATTAACAAAGATAAATATTCATGGGGTATCACAAGTTTACATTCATGATTCAAAATCAATTTATGAAAATCAAGTTATGAACCAGAATCAAGTTGTAAATTTAACATTCAAGCTCTCTCTTATGGTACTTATTAAGATGCTAACAATTTTGCGATACATTAGTAAGTAATTTTTGCTTGCTCTAGCAAAATTCTTTCTTTCGTGATGCATAAGCTAGCAAGCATTTACCTTAAGCTAGGAATCTTTCTCCCCCTATGTCATTGTCAAAAAGAAGGGATGAATATTATCTCAATCAAATAATTTTGCATCAATCAATATTTCAATTTTTATATGATGCAAACAAGCCATAGATGCAAAGAATTCATGAAAGATATCAATATGAAACATCAACAAGGATCAAGAGATATCATACATGGTTCACAAATGTCCTTTTTCAACAAAATCAAGATCAAGATTCAATGATTCATCCTAAAGCAAATTTTCTCTTATATCAATTTTTAATCATCACAAGTGATAATCAAATGTTTGCATCAATATTTCAATCAAGAAGTATTGAAATGTAGGAGAAAAATCAAAATAATGCATGCAAAGTTTCAATCATCAAGGCATATTTTCTCAAGTTAATAAGTCTAAGAAATCAAGATTATTATCTATAAATTTTAGCATCAACTTTTAATTCATGATAAGGGGCATACAACTAAGAATCATGATACATAAAAACATATCAGTCTTATAAATCAAGTCATGATTCTTGGATTCATCATAAAGAAAATTAATTTTTAATCATCACTTCAAGGAAGTTATGTCATGAAGGATCAATTCATGAATCAACAAGAATTATATATATTTATCATAAAGAAAATCTTGACTTATATGTAAGAGTTTTCAAATCATTATGATGATGATTTTGTAAAAAAACTCAAATATATAGTTCCAAGAAATCAAAATCATGATTTATAAGACTCATACAAATCATTAAAATTACTCTCAAGAGATTCATGCAAGGTCATGAATTCAATAAAATTTCTTTATAGCAAAATAAAATCTTTTAGAGCTTGATTCAAGCATTAAATACATCTTAACAAGCCATAATTCCAAAAGATTCAAGAGTCACTAAAAGAAAAATCATTCAAGTTCAATTTGACAAATTAAGATTCATACTCAAATTATCATTTTTAATATTCATAACATGAACAAAGTTATTACCATATCATCAAAATCTCATTCAAAATTCAAGTGATTTACAAAATATCTTAAGTCAAGAATTTAAAGTCAAGATTTCAAGAGATCAAGAGAGGAGTCATAAAATCATTCAAATTCATTTTGTCAACTCGAAACTCATAATCAAATTATCAAAATCATTCTCGAGACTTATATGAATATAGTATATATATATGGATTCATCATTTGTCTTTTTATGTCAAATCAAAATAAGTATTCAAAAAAGAAAGGCAAGTTTTATTATAAAAATCATCAAGACAAAAATATAACACATTATTTCAAGATATGAGATTCAATTTATCATGATAATGTGTTTCATTTTAAGTTGTTTTTTTCCATATAAGTGTACTCATGTTTCAAAAGATGAGTATCAAATTTTAAAACCGAACATGAGTTTGTCATCTAGATATAACACCTTTAAATTCTCATGATATCATAAAACCATTAAGCATGACAACAAACTTTTAATATTTTCATTTCATCATTATCAATGATGATTTCATAAGGTATGTTCAAATATTTATATAAAAGCCATCATTGTATAAATTTAAAATACAAGTTTGTCATTAAACCCATTAATATCAAAAGTATTACATATAAAGCATCATGATAGTGCATTTTCTCATTTTTATGTATTTCATTTCGTGCAAATTGTTTTCATACGAGTATGCTCATGTTTTCATATAGATCCAAAAAGCAAGTTTCAAGAGAAATCGTTAAGACCAAAAACATGATACACATTTATTTTCAAAATATTGATTATGATTATTTTCATGAGAATCACAAGATTCATGAAATGAGTTCATTAATCTCAATAGGATAGAAAATACATAGCATTTCAATTTATGTGAATCTTCATACAAGTATGCCTTTGCCTTTTAATGTCAAATAGAGAT
The DNA here is from genome assembly GCA_024322285.1 of Musa beccarii. Classification (NCBI taxonomy): domain Eukaryota; kingdom Viridiplantae; phylum Streptophyta; class Magnoliopsida; order Zingiberales; family Musaceae; genus Musa; species Musa beccarii. The sequence goes on from CM044394.1 coordinate 8,616,874, forward strand.
AGGCATGAAAGTTCAAGACATAAAGGGAAAACCTCACCAAATAGATCATCAAGAGCTAAAAATATAGCACATTACACATAAGGCATCTTCCTACAAAAATTCAATTCAACATGATAATGTGTTTCATTTTAATCAAATTTATTTCACATATCATCGTATAAATTCGAAATACAAGTTTTGTCATTTATGCTATTAAGATCAAAATCTTTCATTAGAAAATTTTATTAAGAGCAACGGAGATGGTTTATATGTAAGCATGCTCAAATCCTCTTTCTATAAAGTTGTGTATCAAGTTTAAGACCGAAAAGGTGATTCATCAAAGCCATCAAGGACAAACACATAAAACATAAAAACATCATGATAGCACATTTTTCATTTATATATATTTTAATTTAAAAAAAATGCTAGAAAGAAAAAGCATAAAATAAAATTCCTACTAACTATATTAAGCAACTCATGAATAGTCTAAGTAATTTCATAATAAGGAAAAAACAACTTGGGTGAGTTTCTTACCTCATTATCGAAAACCATCAAAGCCCAATTCACCATTTCATCACTTGATTCTTACTTGGGTGCCTTCCTCTTCTTTGGTCTCTTCCTCTATTAAGTTCATTATTTATTTTAGATTTTTGTTTAATAAACTTATTAAGATTTAGTATTCGAAGTTCAAAGTTCTCAATAGTGTCCTCATCACTTGAGTCATTACTCAAGTGATATTCATTTGTCCGAAGTTCCAAATCCTTCATATTCTTTGAAAGGTGGTTCAAGTGTTCAATGAGTTTAAAATGTTCTAGGAGGCTCATTTCATATGTCATTAGTGAGCCAATTAGTTCTTCAATAGATAAATTATTTCAATTTTTAGCCTCTTGTATTGCGATTACTTTAGGATCCCACCTTCTTGGAAGGGATCTTAAGATCTTTTTATGAGTTCAAAGTTTAAAAAATATTTACTAAGAGCTTTTAGACTATTGACAACATCCATGAAACAGGTGTATATGTCGTTGATAGTCTCATTTGGTTTTATTTGGAAAAGCTCAAAATCATGCAATAAGAGGTTTACTTTCGAGTCTTTGACTCTACTAGTTCCCTCGTGTATGATTTCAAGTTTTCGCTAAATTTTAAAAGCCATTTCGCATGTAGAAATTCGATTGAACTCATTTTTGTCTAAAGCACAAAATAAGGCATTCATAGCCTTTGTATTTAAAGAAAAAGATTTTTTCTCTAAGTTCGACCATTTGTTCGTCGGTTTAGAGGGAAGTTGAAAATGATTTTCAACAACGTTCCACAAATCCAAATCCATTGAAAGCAAGAAAACTCTTTTTCGAGTTTTCTAATAAGTGTAGTCCAATCCGTTAATGAACGGTGGACGAACAACCGAAAAGCCCTCTTGAAAGCCATGAAGAGTCATTTCTTATGGGTGTAAATCCGAATGAAAAATAACGAGGCTCTGATACCAATTGTTAGGGATCGAGCGGCACTAAGAGGGGGGGTGGTGAATTAGTGTAGTGGATAAATAAGATAAACTTCGACGATTTTAAAATAAGTTTCGAAAACTTCATACGAAAAGAATAACATTTTGATTAAAATTATTTCGATTGCATTTTAACTTGAAAGCATATGTAAGAAGGAGACAACGAAGTAGAGCATCAAAGTGAAGATGGTTTACAGTAATGTAAATGACAATAAGATAAACGCAAATCGATTTATAATGGTTCGGTCATACAGCCTACATCTACTCCCGATTCCTCTTCACTTGAGGCCATCAGCTTTCCACTAGCTATCCTTCTTCCAACGGGAGAGGATGAACTCCCTTACAGTAGCTCTCCTTTTGACGGGCTTAGGAGGTAACCCTTACAAGGCCTCTCACCTCTCTCTTGGACTAGAACACACTTAAAACTTAGAGGAAAGATTTTGACACACTTTCAACAGAGTTTTTCCTTTTTTAATCTTAGTTCTAGACTTGCTTTCATCCATGAATGAGAGGGGTATTTATAGGCCTCAAGAGGATTCAAATTTGGAGCCCAAATTTGAATCACTTTCATTCTTCCGATCTTTGGCGGTGCCACCACTTTGTTAGTGGCGGTAGCAGCCCCTTTGTCAATGTCGACATTGACAAAGGTAATGGGTGGTTTCACCGCACAACTCTCGGCCACTGGGTGGTGCTACCGCCCAGCTCTTTTTAGCACACTGGTTTGGGCCTTAAACTCGGTCCAAACTAGTCTGAAACAAGACCCAATGGGCCCCTACTTGGGTTATAGGATTAACACCTAATCCTAATCCAAATTAACATGTTAACTATAAAATTAAGATATTTCCTAAGCTATTACAAAGTTCAACAAGTCAAGACTTCTTCCGATGAGCTTCCGGCGAACTTCCGACGATCTTCCGATGAACCCTCGGAAACTATTTTGCGAACTCCCGGCAAGCTCCTAGACTGCACGATGATCTTGGCAAGTTCCAACGAGCTTCTTTGGCAAGCTCTGATCTTTTTTTGGCAAGCTCCGCGAACTTCCGACGAACCTTCTGGCGAACTTCCTAAAACCCTTTTGCAAGCTCCCTACTCATTCTCGGCCAATTCCGGCAGCACTCTCAACGAATCTTCAGATTTTCGATGAACTCTCGAACTCCTAACGATATATCACACTTGTCTTCTGGTATTTTATTTCACTTTACGTCTTCATCATTATCATAGTTAATCCTGCACACACATAAACAAAAACTCTACTTCGATATAGACAGTTATTATAACACGAATTGACATTCAGTTGCCCGGCACGTCATTGGTCGGCGCTTCGTCCGATTCTTCGGCGCATCGTCCTCTCTTCCTGCTTATTGCCCAATCGGCGGTTGACCTCCGCAACCCCAATATCCTTAGCACAAGTCCACTCTTCTTGGCCCGATGCTCGACGTTCAAAGCCTCCTACCGATTGTCCAATATCCTGACGTGATTTCCTCCAGCGCAACGTCAATTCCTCTAGCATCAACTGTCTAATCCTGATCGATAGTAGACCTACGTCACTCAAAACGTAGTTAGACATAAAATACAATCAATTAGTTTCATCATCAAAATTCGAGATTCAACAACTTTAAAGTTCCATATGTGTTGATCTTAATGCATGAAGTTGTTATATGTTTCTTTTCCAAAATTTTTCAACTTCGATTTTCATGAACTCATCTTGATATTATCTTTTCGGATTTCGGATGGCATTTTTTTGATATCGTATTTTGAATGGAGCTCTCATTTTTATCCTTCTCTGACCTTGCATTGATACTCCTTCGATTAATAATTTTTAGCATCATGTACATGATTCTCTATTGATGATCTTTAATTAATATCATGCCCTTTTAATGACTTAAAAAAATTGATTCTATCGATTTTATACTCCCTTTACTTATATTGACATGAATAAATGGACTTCATGATTTTTCACACTTTCGTATCATTTGAAGTTTGTTGATTTTGTCTTCATGACATATGCAGCTATATATATCTTTATGTTATGAACATTGCATAAAGATGAAGCTCTCAAGTTTTTATTTCTTTAATACTCTCTTCGGATTTCATTCATACGAATTCGATGAATTTTTAACTCTTGTGCAAAATTCTACGTCTTGAGCTTTTATGACTTGATTGATTATTTTCTACCTCATGAATTCTTATTAGAATGCCAAGTTAGCCCTTTATGAAATTTTTGATGATGATGTGTTCGACTTCATAAATTTGTCATAGAAATACAAAGTTGAACTTTTAAGTATGAAAACATCTTCATGACTCTTTTCATGAGTTTTGAGCTCAAATGTTCTCTCTCTTTTCTTCCTCAAATTTTTTTCTTGAATAAATGTCATGAGCTCTTGATGAAATTTTTGATGAATGTTTTGGCTTCAATGATCTATCTTTTCACTTAACGATTTTATGGCTTGAATTTTCAATCTAATTGCCTCTTGAACTTTTCATCTCAATCTTTCTTGAATGAACATTTATAATTCTTATCATGAGTTTTATGAATTTTATATTCAAATGACCTCTTTTCTATCTCACTAACTTCATTTAGTAGAAACGATTCTTGTAAGCTTTTTAATGACTTGAATGATTCACTTTCATACTTCAAGAATTATTATGCAGATTTAACTCTTAATGCTGAATTTTTCATGAGCTCTTAGAAATTCTTATGAATTTTGGCCTCAATGATCTATCTTACAATTTTGTAGACGTGAATTTTCAATAAGAATGAACGAATCGCTTTTCGTTATTCTTCTTGGTGGATTTATCCTTCTCTCTTTTTTGTCATTTTTATAAAAACTCTATATTTCGCCCATTTCCTTTCTGTTGATGATAAAGGGGGAGAAAAATGTGGCAAGTTAAATTGATGACTTGTTGGAATGATAAATGCCTTGTATGTATCGTATTGCAATTGCCATGCTTTATATCAAAAATTGATTGCTACCTTTAAAAGCATCGCAACGTATCACAATTGTATGTAATGTATCGCATGCATCACAAAAAGCTCATATATGCTTAAAATGTTAATTTTTGTAATATTATTATCATATCATGTTTAAATTCGGTATCTTTCATTGATATGATAAGTTATCATTTCATTTGATGATGTATCGTAAAATGATTTTATGATTTGGATTTATATATTTTATTTTGATATCATTTGATCCTTACTACATTTCAAAATTATAGTTGGTATCATGTATCGAAATGATAATTGTCCATCATCATTCGATATTGAACTAGAAAATGAATGTCATGCCTTGACATCATTTTTAAACTGAGAAAACTATAAAGTTTCGTATTTTTGAAAGATCATGCTTGTTGAGCATGAGATAAGTTCAACGAATGCAACTTATCAGTTTCAGCTTGAATTTAAGGGGTTTGAATTCAAGTGTTTTCCTTCTCAAAATATGACATATAAATAGGGGGAGTTGAGATTAACTCCATCATCAATTGACTGTCATCATATAAAAGGGGGAGATTATTGAATCTCAGATTTTGTTGATGAAGTCAATTGATAGGTTATTTGATCTAATCCATATTATTGAGATAAGTGTGCAGGATTAACTATGATAGCAATGAAGACAAAAAGCAAATTGCCGTAGTCAAGTATGTTGGGAGTTTGAGAGTCCTTCGGAAGTCCGAAGGATCATCGAAAGTGCTGCCAGAACTAGCCGAGAATTTATCGGAGACTTGCCAAAGGTTTCAGAAGTTCACTGGAAGGTTTGCTAGAGGTTTGTGGAGCTTACTGAGAAAGTTCGAAAGCTTGCCAAAAGATTTATCGGAACTCGCCATAAAGTCCGGGAGCCTGTTGGGACTCCGTTGAAAGATATCCGAGGGTGTGTCAGAAGTCCACTAGAAGTTCGCCAGAAAAAGACTCGACGTTACCATATTATAATTTGTTTAGAATATGTTTTAATTTCATAGTTGGCATGTAATTAGGGTTAGGATTAGATGATAATCCTAATCAACCCTTGTAGGGGATAATTGGGCCTTAATTGGGCTGAATTGGACCGGATTAAAGGCCCATGCAGGAGTGCTAGACTGTCTGGTGGTGGCATCGCCAGACCGGGGTGATGGCATCACCCCAAGAATAGGTTCCCAGGTGGTCTGGGTGGTGGTACCGCCCCAAGTCAGCGGTGGTATCATTAACAGTTATTACTTGTCAACGGTGGTACCGCTTGACAAGCGGTGGTACCACCCCTCCACAGAGCCCGAGGACTCTGTCAGGCGATAGTACCACTAGACTAGGTGATAGTATTGTCTAGTATACTGACAGAGCAAGGTCAACTAGCGGTGATACCGCTAGTGCCAAGCGGTGGTACCACCAATATTTGGAAACTCGGAATGTGACTTTTTTGGCTCCAATTCTGAAGCCAATTGAGTCTATAAATACCTCTTACTTCTCAATTGGCTAAGGACATAGAGAAGTGATAAGAATTGAGTCAAAACTCTAGCAAAATTGCCTTCAAAAGTTTGAGTGTTTACCTCCTAAGTCTTATTTGTAAAAGTTCTATAAGAGAGTATGAACCACTTGTAAAAGTCTATAAGAGAGGTGCTTGGTCCTTCTTCTTCAAGAAGAATTGATAGTAAAAGTTGGGAACCTCATCGGAGGAGGTTTCGGAAGTAGATGTAGGTCGTTTAACCGAACCACTATAAATCGTTGCATACTTCTCTTAGTGTGAGTTTTTAAATTATTGCATTTCAATTTTTACTTAGTTGCAATCTCTCAATCTCTTTCTCTCAACTTTCTTTTGTATTCAATCGAAACATTCGCTTTGCTGAAATCTTTTTCGTTGGACCAAAACTTCTCAAATAAGACAACTTTTTTGAAATCGATTTAAAGTTACATTTTTATCCTGCTGCACTAATTCAAACCACCCCACACCCCCACCAGCCCCCCCCTCTTCCATCTTAGTGCCACTCTAGATCCTAACAGAAAATGGATTTTAAAAGTCTTCTCTTCTAATGAACGATTGGAATGAATTGGAGAAGAAAACTTTTTCTTTAAACGCCAAGATTATGAATGTCTTATTTTGTGCTTTAGATAAGAATAAATTCAATCAAGTTTCTATTTGTGAAATAGCTTATAACATTTGACATATACTTGAAATCACACACGAAGACGCTAGTAGAGTAAAGGAGTTTAAAATCTATCTTTTGGTTCATAGTTAAGAATTATTTCGTATGAAACCAATTGAGACCATTGGAGATATGTATACCTAGTTTACGGATGTCGTCAATGGTCTAAAAGCCCTTGGTAAAAGTTTTTCTAATTTTGAACTTGTTAATAAGATTTTAAGATCCCTTCCAAAGAGTTGGGACCCTAAAGTAACGGTTATTCAAGAAGTCAAGGACTTGAATAACTTTCTGCTCGAAGAGCTTATCGGGTCTCTAATGACCTATGAAATGACTTGCAAAGCATATGAAGAACTTGAGAACAACCTTCCAAAGGACAAGAAGGATTTGTTTTTGTTGTATAAGTACATTTTGTGTTTAGTGAAATGTTGATGGTACCTTTGAACTTATATGTTTTGTATAGGTTGAAGGACCCCTCACATTAGGATTTGTAATGTTAAGTTTAAATGGTATGATGATATGAACTTGTGGTAAATGTTAGTTTTGTAATTATATGGATTCCATCACTCGTGGATTTTATGATGTGGATATTGTTTAGTTTGAGTTGGCTTTGGATTTCATGAATCTTGGAGTGAGGTGGTCTGGGTGGTGGTACCGCCCCAAGTCAGCGGTGGTATCATTAACAGTTATTACTTGTCAACGGTGGTACCGCTTGACAAGCGGTGGTACCACCCCTCCACAGAGCCCGAGGACTCTGTCAGGCGATAGTACCACTAGACTAGGTGGTAGTATTGTCTAGTATACTGACAGAGCAAGGTCAACTAGCGGTGATACCGCTAGTGCCAAGCGGTGGTACCACCAATATTTGGAAACTCGGAATGTGACTTTTTTTGGCTCCAATTCTGAAGCCAATTGAGTCTATAAATACCTCTTACTTCTCAATTGGCTAAGGACATAGAGAAGTGATAAGAATTGAGTCAAAACTCTAGCAAAATTGCCTTCAAAAGTTTGAGTGTTTACCTCCTAAGTCTTATTTGTAAAAGTTCTATAAGAGAGTATGAACCACTTGTAAAAGTCTATAAGAGAGGTGCTTGGTCCTTCTTCTTCAAGAAGAATTGATAGTAAAAGTTGGGAACCTCATCGGAGGAGGTTTCGGAAGTAGATGTAGGTCGTTTAACCGAACCACTATAAATCGTTGCATACTTCTCTTAGTGTGAGTTTTTAAATTATTGCATTTCAATTTTTACTTAGTTGCAATCTCTCAATCTCTTTCTCTCAACTTTCTTTTGTATTCAATCGAAACATTCGCTTTGCTGAAATCTTTTTCGTTGGACCAAAACTTCTCAGCGCACAACCTTTTTCGAAATCGATTTAAAGTTACGTTTTTTATCTGCTGCACTAATTCAAACCACCCCACACCCCCCACCAGCCCCCCCCTCTTCCATCTTAGTGCCACTCTAGATCCTAACAGAAAATGGATTTTAAAAGTCTTCTCTTCTAATGAACGATTGGAATGAATTGGAGAAGAAAACTTTTTCTTTAAACGCCAAGATTATGAATGTCTTATTTTGTGCTTTAGATAAGAATAAATTCAATCAAGTTTCTATTTGTGAAATAGCTTATAACATTTGACATATACTTGAAATCACACACGAAGACGCTAGTAGAGTAAAGGAGTTTAAAATCTATCTTTTGGTTCATAGTTACGAATTATTTCGTATGAAACCAATTGAGACCATTGGAGATATGTATACCTAGTTTACGGATGTCGTCAATGGTCTAAAAGCCCTTGGTAAAAGTTTTTCTAATTTTGAACTTGTTAATAAGATTTTAAGATCCCTTCCAAAGAGTTGGGACCCTAAAGTAACGGTTATTCAAGAAGTCAAGGACTTGAATAACTTTCTGCTCGAAGAGCTTATCGGGTCTCTAATGACCTATGAAATGACTTGCAAAGCATATGAAGAACTTGAGAACAACCTTCCAAAGGACAAGAAGGATTTGTTTTTGTTGTATAAGTACATTTTGTGTTTAGTGAAATGTTGATGGTACCTTTGAACTTATATGTTTTGTATAGGTTGAAGGACCCCTCACATTAGGATTTGTAATGTTAAGTTTAAATGGTATGATGATATGAACTTGTGGTAAATGTTAGTTTTGTAATTATATGGATTCCATCACTCGTGGATTTTATGATGTGGATATTGTTTAGTTTGAGTTGGCTTTGGATTTCATGAATCTTGGAGTGATGTGGTATATGAATTATTAAATTGCACAGGGTTTATGAATTATGAGTTATGGATGTGATTTACGACTTGAATGATTGTTAGTGTCCTCAAATATCGATGTGGATCCTGGGATTGGTTTGTTGCTAAAATTTTAATGTTATGGATTTTAAGACAGGGTCACACCTCCTGAACGAGATTAAAATTCGGGGGGGCGTGACACAAACAAACCATGATCTTGATAATTATGACTTAACATTTTTTTATAAAACAAGATCGTTCCATTTTATTCACCGACAATGCCTATTCAAATCTTTCTCTTGATTTCTCAGAATTCATAACATAAGATTTCCTTTGAAAGATCATTTAATCTCCTAAGATTTCTTTTTGTTGTTTACTAAAGAGGAGATTTGTAGTCTTTTAGTATTCATGACTTGATCTTTGATGATTAAAATATTGATATAAACTTATCGTTGTTATTAATATTTGTCATGATTTAAAAATTATTGTAAAAAAAAATTATATCATTGTATTCCTTCCTTCTTTTTGACAATGACTAAGGGGGAGAAAATCTTGCTAACTTGTGCATCGCAAAGTAAACAAATTGCTAGATTACACTAGGAGAGAAAACTTGTTAGCTTGCACATCTCTAAGAAAAAAAAAGTTACTAGCTTGTACTTCATAAAGAGAAACAAAGAGTAGCTATATCAAGAGAAGCAAAAGTGCAAACTTGAACATTTCAAGAAGAAACAAAATTGATAACTTGCATATCTCAATTAAAGAAAAATTTACAATCTTACACATCTTTAAAATTTGCTAGCTTGCTTATTCTAAATTAATGTAAAACTCACTAGTTGCATTTCTCCTTTTTGTTGATGACAAAGGGGGAGAAGTTATGATGATGATTATGCATAGGATGATGTATTGAAGTTTTGATTATGCATGAAGAATGTAATGACATATTGCTATGATTCTCATGATAGCAATGAATTTAAAATTTCTATCAATATGGTATATTGAAAGGGGGAATTTGGTTTAAACTCCATCATCAATTAGTTGTCATCATCAAAAAGGGAGAGATTATTGAATCTCGAATTTTGATGATAAAATAAATTAATGGGGTTTGTGATCTAATCTATATTTTAAGTAATGTAGGACTAGCTTTGATCATGGAAAGACAATTAAAGTTAGAGGAATTAGACGTTGTGTCGGAGTGGAACATGTCAGAAGATTAGATGTCAAGCCGGAGAATTAGTCGACGTATCAACAGAAGGCTTCGTGTGATGAATTCAAGCATCGGGCCAAGAAGAGCGGATATTACACCAAGGAGATCGGAGTTGCGAGGTCAACATGCCAATTGGGCAATAGGCTGCAAGAGAGGATGATGCATCGAAGGATCGGATGAAGTACTGATGAACCAATGAAATGTCGGACAACAAATGATTCATGTTTTGTAATAATTGTCTAAATCAAAATAGTTTTAAGTTGTAATTGGGTTGGAAGTAGGCCAACTCAATTATGAGCCAATTGGGCCAAAACTGGGATTGATTTGGGCCCATTGAGAGGCTCATTCAATGACCCAAAATTTACTGTAGGCGATGGCATTGCCAAACTTTTTTCGCCTATGAGCTAGAAAAGTGAAAAAATATACTTTTTCAAGCTACAAGCGATGGTACCAACCAGTCTAAGTAGTGGTACCACCAATATTAAAGCTGGTAGATGATGGTACTACCTAGGCTAGTAGTAGCACCGCTAGAACCTCTGTTTTCAAGGTTCTATGGGTAAATTATTGCCTAGTGCAAATGGTGGTATTGCCCATACTCGGAAGACCCAAAAATTTGAATTTTGGCTTTGTTTTTTAAGCCATTTGGCACCTATAAACACCCCACTCATTCTAGTAAGAATCACATAAGAAAGTAGAATAAAACTTTGTGATTCTAGAGTTGTAAACCCTATTAGAAAAGTTGAGTTTCCTCCTCCATGTACTTAGAGGTTGTTTTAAGAGAGAGTGTAAGGGAACACTTGAAAAAGGGGTTGTAAAGGTTCTCTTTTGAGCCTATCAAAAGGAAAATAGAATTGTAAGGGTAGTTGACCTTTGTCCATTGAAAGAAGATCGGTTGGTGAAAGTCAGTAGCCTCAAATGAAGAGGAATCGGGAGTGAATGTAGGTCGGGACGATCGAACCACTATAAAATCTAGTTTGCATTTACTTTATGCTTTTCATTCATACTGTAAATTGATTTACTTACTCACTGCTCTCATGAATGTTTTTAAGTTAAATTCATTATCGATATGGGCTTTTTCGAGTCGTCAAAGTTTTTAATCAAAATAAAAGTTTTCAAATAGATGATTTCATTGTAAGCACTAATTCACCCCCCCTCTTAGTGCTGACTTGATCCTAACAGTACCGATATACTATCCAAAAATAACCTACACTTTTATATACCCATAAGATTTCTTTCATGCTTTTATTTTTATTATTTTAAGTCTTGTAGTTAGAACTTTAGCTTTACAGGAATAGAGCTTGTTTTATTTTAGTTTTATGCTTAGTTTTCTATAATAATTATATCCTATACTAAAACTTTCATTTGAAAGGTGGTATTGAGTCGACAGATCATTGAACTTGAATCTCGATACAAGTGGTATCAAAGTAAGATTCTAATGGATGGTAACCACGAGACACAGATATGAAGAGTTGAGCGAAGAACTCTAGGAGCTTGTATTTATGCCATGATCACATAGAGGAAGAAACACTAATGAGATGGTAGTCGATAACCTAATAGCCTTGGCTAACCTTATTACCTAGATGGTAGTATTATCCTAGCAGATGGAGTCATCATAGGTCGGATGTAAGCCCAAAATAATCCTACAGTGAAGGATGATAAAGCAAAGAGTGTGATAGCAAAGAGTGTGATAGCAAAGGAGAGAGAGTCATCCCCATTCGAGACATGCAATCACGAAGAAGATGCTATTAAATGAAACATCACAACAAGGACTTGCCCCTTTCACATTGACATACTCTCATACAATAGTCCGATCAACGTTGAGGTATTAAACCTATGGATAGATCAACTTGATATTTATTTTGATTTATATGACTACAATAACAAGGATGGGGTGATGTTTGCATGACTAAAGTTGATTAGACACACGCTCGCATGGTGGAAAGTATATCTTCGAACCAATAATGATGAAGACATGTCTTAGGCATAATTCAAAAGGCTTAGATGAGAATAGTTCTACAATATGGGACATCATGAAGAAAGATGGAGGAAGTGACACTACCTATGCCAAGGAAGGGACTAATTCATTCAAGAATACACCACTGAGTTATAACAACAAGCGGTGGCACTTGGAATTTTTTTCGATGACCACTTGATGGTGATGAAATACATCGTTGGCTTTGATGCTTAGATAAACACATAATTGAGCCTCTTCAAATTCACAACATTAAAATAGTGAGCATGATGACATTGACAATTGAGAAAAAGAATCAAACCTGTACTAAGAAGAATATAGAGAAGGCAAAAAGGAATCACCCAAAAGCTAAGAAGAACCTTGAGAGTGTTATAACAACATATTCTTCCAAAGAAATTATTTGTTTAGTGATCACTATAAAATTATAGGTCATACAGGAGCAAAGTGCTAGAAGGTTCACCTTGAACTCTTTGAAGAAGTGGAAGTAGAATAATCAAAATTAACGTATGACAATCACTATCGTAGGAGATGATCAAACTGAAGTAGCATCAATTTCACACCTAGATTTGAGTCTATCGTTGATGGCTAGACCAATGGTTATAGACTCGAATCCAACCCCTAGTCCAGAAGTTCAAGAAGAATTGTTTACTCTCAAGATTTAAGTGAAACAAGAGGTCATCGATGCGATCGAAGACACTCAAAGCTAAGAGAATCTCATCTCGACAAGTTAAGTGTAATGAATTGGACTCGAGATCACCCATCATCCGAAGCCATATCTACTCTGATGGATCCATAAAGACATTGAGATGAGGATAGATCGCCAATGTTCATTCAAATTTATGATCAACAACAAGTATATCAATGAGGTGACATGTGAGGTGGTGCTCCTCGATATATGTCATTTTTGAAAGTCCATACTTGTGAGACCGAGAAGCCATCTACTATGTTGGCTCCAACAATACATGGTCCTAAAGGAAGAAAATAAGTTCATGATCAAGAAGGATTAAAATGGATGACCAATTGACCTAATGACAACCACCCAAGTAAAGAGGATAGTGAATGCATGCTAAAAGATTATACTCTTGATTATCCAATTGATTATAGTAGAAACACAAACATTAGACTTGGCATCAACCCACAAAACCATAGAAGATGAAGGCCTATAATAGCTCATCAGCAAAAATCTGAAACTTTTTGAAAAATGTAGTGGTCTTCCCCCATGATGTGTAGCAAAGCATGAAATTCAGCTTATCTCTGATGCTCCTTTGTCGAATCTTAGCATAAATGTGAGTTAATTATGGAAAGCAAAAAATCCAGAGACAAGTTGCTGAGCTTATTAAGAGTGGCATCATTCAACTGAGTAGTTCCTCTTGCAACTCACTAGTGGTGATGGTGCTAAAGAAAGATGAAGGTTGGCACTTGTGTATTGACTATCATGTCTTGAATAAGATCATGATGAAAAATTAATACTCGCTGTCATAGATCAATGACTTGCTAGACTAACTACAACCAGCTATGTTCTTCTCAAAGTTGGATCTTAAATCAGGATATCATCATATTTGAATCTAAGAAGAAAATATTTGAAAAACAGTACTGTTTGAGTGGTTGGTGATGCTTTTTGGCCTATGTAATGCACCGGCTACTTTCATGCGACTCATGAATGATGTGATACGCCCTAATATTAGAGATTTCATCATCATCTACCTCAACAATATCCTTATCTACAGCAAGTCATAAGAGAAGCATGTTGATCACATGCAAAAGGTATTTAAGCTTTTGATAAAGCACCAACTATGGCTTAGCCCAAATAAGTATGAATTTGATAAAAGAAACCTCATTTATCATGGCTTCATCATTGGTCAAGGAAGAATCAATTGTTCCATACAAGGTTTGTCACATCTCAGATTTATAAAAAATAACCATTATTTCAATATTCATAATTTATAGAAGACTTTTTTCTTTTATATTTTGAATTTAAATCTATTTTTATAATAATAAATATTTTTTAATTAGAAAAAATATCATATCTTCTTAGTAGAACTACAAGTGATGAAAAAGTCTCTTCCACCTAAGACTTAAATCTACCACAAAGTAATAGATTATTTAAAAATAAATATAAGATAAAAATACATCAGTAATCACACACGCCAATAGGGATCTTTAAAAAATCATAAAAATAATTTTAATATTTATAAAATATATAAAAATATTAATAATATAATATAAAATAATAACATATCAATTCATTATGAAACTCATGTATCAGAAAAATAATAATAATTCTTATATAGTAAATAAAATAATGTATCAATTACATATATCACATTTCGATGATGTATATAACAATCAAATAATAAATACGTACATGATGGTACACTCTCCTAACAATGGATAGAGAGAACCCATATTACACTCATAATAACGGATGGAGTGTATCACTCACTTGCTCAAGTGGGGACATGTTCCTCCTAACAACGGATGCAAGAACCATCTAATTATCATGTCTGATAATCTATTAATCCCTGAAAAGAATCACCCTACCTACCCTTAGTAGGGATATATAAATAATCATGATCATTCATTTACATCTATTTATTCATGTATGCATCAAAAAAATAGTATGATAAACTATTATAAAGGACTATACTTAGTGTATGATTTGCTAGATTATATCCATTGGTGGCTTTATACTATGATGGGCTTATAGCTTCTTTCACAAGTTGTACTTCCAATGTGGACTACTAGTATTGCCATATATACTATAAGGTAATAATCATATCAATACTATAAACTTAATCTACAAGAAATAATGGAAAACTAATAATTTTTTCTAAATGACACTTAACTTTTAAGTTCATCAAATCATAAAAACATGAGATATCAATCTTTCAATAGTTCCCAATTAACTAGAACCCTAATTGAAATAGTCTAATTTATTGAATCTTAGATTTTGATGATGAAACTAATTGATTGTGTTTTGGTTACGTTTGAGTCACGTAGGTCTACTCTTGATTAGAATTAGACAATTGACGCAGGAAGAATCAATGTTGTGCTAGAGGAGAACACGCTAGGAGATTGGACATCGAGCAGGAGGTTCGGTCGACAATCAGTAGAAGGCTTCGGATAAAGAAATTGGGCATCAGGCCAAGAAGAGCGGAGTTGCGGAGGTCAATTGCCGATTGAGCAAGAGGCAAGAGAGGACGATGCGACGAAGAAACGGATGAAGCGTCGATGGGCCAATGACGTGTCGAGCGATATTTTGATTCGTGTTGTAATAATAATTGTCTAGAACAAAGTAGGATTAGGTCTAATTGAGTTGTAAATGGCCTAACCTAGTTAGGGGCCAGTTGGGCCTATGCCCGAATAGGTTTGGGCCGAACTCAAGGCCCAAACAAGGTTGCTGAACCGTGTCTGATGGTGGCACCGCCAGATTGGAGTGGTGGTACCACCCAGGGCTCAATCTCCTCTAAGCGATGGTACCACCCAATGTTAGTGTACTTGGGCGGTGGTATCGTTGGCTAGGTAGTGATACCGCTCAGTACAGTGACAGGGGTATAAAGCCTGGGCAGTGGTATCGCCCAACACTAGCGGTGGTACCACTAGTACCCAAAAAATCCAAGATGATTCAAATTTGGGCTCCAAATTTGAATCAACTTGGGGTCTATAAGTGTCTCTCCTCCTTAAGCATAGAAGTGTAACTCTAAGAGAGAGTGAGAGAAATCTTATAAGAGAGGACTATAAAAGGGAGTTGGTCTTCGTCCGTTGGAAGGAAGACAATTAGTGAAAGTCAGTGGCCTCAAGTGTAAAGGAATCTATTACATGGCCATTACCCTCTCCCCGTAAAATCGGCTTAGCAGAGTACGCTATGCTCACATAAGGAGGGCGTTAGTGACCCGGACAAGCATTGGACTCCAAGGCTACAATGGGGAGCATCTCGACTAGTCTCTCTTTGGTGCGCATAGTGCATTAGTATTGTATCCAGAACAAGTAGTAAACTCCTGTATCACTAAACTCAGTGTGGGTTATTACTTTCTCCCCACTCCGTACCCCCTCTGGGGTGCTTAGTGAAGGCCAGGGGCTGCTCTGATACCACTTGTCACGTGACCATTACCCTCTCCTCGCAAAATCGACTTAGTAGAGTGCACAACACTCACGTAAGGAGGGCGTTAATGACCCAGACAAGCACTGAACTCCTAGGCTAGATGGGGAGCATCCTAGCTAGTCTCCCTCTAGAGCGTATAGTGCATGGGCATCGTATCTAGGACAAGCAGTGGACTCTAGTATCACTAGACTCAGCGTGGGCCATTACTTTCTCCCCACTAAACTGACTTGTAAGGTGTGCAGCGTCAATGCTTATAAGGCTCAAGACCTCCCCTTTCCTTACCAATGTGAGACTAAATGTACCCTGCCAACCCCCTTTGGGGTACTCGGCTTGACAAATTAGGAGTGGATGTAGGTTGGATGACCGAACTATTGTAAAAATCGGTTTACATTTCTATTCTTACAATTTGCATTTTTGCAAACCCTTTACCTTACTACAATCACTCAGATCCTTCTCTTTCACTTACGAATCTCTTTAAGTTAAAATGCAATCGAAATCAGTTTTCATTGAAACATGATTCTTTTCGTATGAAGTTTTTCAAAATTCTTTAAATCATCGAATTTGTCATATCTTAACCACTACACTAATTCACCCCCCCCCTCTTAGTGTTGAACTGATTCTAATAGTTGGTCCTCCCTTATTTAACAGGTTTACACTCAAGAGAAATGACTTTTGGATTTACACTCAAGAGAAATGACTCTTGGATTTACACCCAAGAGAAATAACTTTTTTCGGATTTCAAGAGGGTTTTTCAATCGTTCGTCCTCCCTTATTTAATGGGTCGGACTACACTTATTGGAAAACTCGAATGAGAGTTTTTTTTACTTTTTTTGAATTTAGATTTATGTAATATCATTGAAAATGATTTTCAATAACCTTCGAAACCTATGAACGAATGGTTAGATTTTGAGAAAAAATCTTTTTCTTTAAATGTAAAGACTATAAATGCCTTATTTTGTGCCTTAGATAAAATCGAGTTTAATCATATTTCTACTTATGAAACGACTTTCAATATTTGTCATGCTCTTAAAATCACCCATGAAGGCACTAGTAGAGTCAAAGACTCAAAAATGAATTTGTTGATGCATGATTTTGAGCTTTTTCGAATGGAACTAAGTGAGACTATCGGTGACATGTACACCCATTTCATTGATGTCATTAATAGTCTAAGAGCCCTTGGTAAATCTTTTTCAGATTTTGAACTCATTAATAAAATTTTAAGATCCCTTCTAAAAAGGTGGGATCCGAAAATAACGACTATACAAGAGTCAAAAGACTTGAACTTTCATTCTCTTGAAGAACTCATTGACTCATTGATAATATATGAAAAGAGCTTCTTTAAACTTGATGAACATGAGAACTACCTTTCAAAGAACAAGAAGGGTTTGAAACTTCTAACAAAAGAGTACCACTTGAGTGATAACTCAAGTGATGATGACGATGATGACCTTGGACTCTTCACTATTAAATTTAATAAGTTCATAAAACAAGAATTGAAAAACTCAAATGAACTTAAAAATAACACCAACTCTTGCTATGAATGCAAGAAGCTGGAGAGCTCCAAAGACGAATACTCAAAAATGAAGAAGAAAGCTCGCAAAGAAGAATCAAGTGACGAAGTGACGAATCGCGCTTTGACGGCTTTCGACTACAAGGTAAGTAACTCACCCGAAATGTTTTTACATTATTATGAGATTACTTGATATTTTTCATAAGTTGCTTAACTTAGTTTGTAGGAAATAAATTATTTTAAAAAATATCATGCTTCTCTTTTTAGAGTTTTTGAAAAATTAAAAAGTTGATCATGAAAATTATATGTTTTTATGATAAAGAAGTGTGATGATGATATTAAGGTTTCATGCATGTTATGATTTTAAATAATGTATGCAATATTATGAATGATAATTACATGATTTCTGATAATACTATTCCATGTATGTTTTCTATATCGATTTTCGATTTCAAACAAGATACATGGTTTTGACATAAAAACTTAATTGTATGAAATGAAACACATATAAAAGGAAAGAATATGATCATGATGAATCCATGAACTTGATGATTTTGTATTGCTTTTGGTTTAAAACAAGATGCATGATTTTTTACACAAATTAATTATCATAATAATTGCATATTTCATGATAATGCTTGCATACCATATAGGATTAAAAGATAGAAGCAAGTATATTGATGATTTTGAATTACTTTTTGATTGTCAACATGATGCTTGGCTTTTGTGTGAAAATTTGAATATGCTTAATGTGTTATATTTTTCGACTTAATGGTTTTTATGACGAAGTCTATCTTTCGCTCTTGAACGTTAATACTTATTTCTATTAAAGACAATGGTATGCTTATATGAAATCATGCTTGATAATGATATAAATAAAAATGTAAAATCATGTGTATCTTGATGATTTGTTTTACGAAATTTGTTTTTCAATTTTTAAACTTGATACACATCTTTTATACAAAAAACTTGAGCATGCTTATTGTAATCAATCTACGTTGCTCTTAATAAATTTTTTGAATGAAAGAAAAGTGGTTTTGGTGATGCTTTGTGTCATATTTGGACTTGATGGTTTTCATGTTGATACTTGTTTTTCGGATTTATAAAATGATACATGGTTTTAGCAAAAATTTGAGCTTAACTATTGATTTCTCACACTAAGCTAGAATCATGTAAGAAGAAAAACATTTTGTTATAACTAATAACAATGAAAGAAAAAATATTACAATTAAAATGATTTTGATGATGCTTTATGAAATCATGCTTGATTTTATGATCTTGTATTTTGGATATATGTGTCTTAATAATTTTTATGATGAAACTTGTGAATCGATCTTAAAAGAAATGAATCACATAAAAAATTAATAAATGCATGCTTATAAAGACATGTTTCTATTTGATTTGGCAGATAAAGACAAAGGAATGCGTAGACGAAATGAATAAGAAAATGTATTTCCTATCTTATCGAGATTAAAGAATTTATTTATGATATTTTATGAATCTCATAAATTATGAAAGAGATTTTGATGATGGTTTAATGTATGAATCGATAATTTTTGTCCCTTGTTTGATACACGAAATTTCTTGATGATTCAATATTTCTTGAATGAGTTTTATCATGATCTTGATTTCTCGATATTTGATACTTGAGATTTTTCTTGAGAATCAAGATCTCCTATTTGATCACTTGAGTTTCTTATGATATTTACAAGGAAGAGACATATCAAAGTGAATCATGATCTTTATACTTAATGCTTATGATTCTTGAAGATTCTTTATCTCCTAAGATTTAATTTCATTATTTGCTAAAAAGGAGATTTGTCGAAATGATTTATGAATTTTTGGTATTCATGACATAATTTGTTTATGGCTTGTATGCCTCATGATTAAACTATTTTGAGCCTTTGTATCCTCCCCTTCTTTTCGATAATGACAAAAAGGGGAAAGAAAATATATTCATGACTTGTCTTTGATGATTGAAACATTGCGTGCTCAAATTGATTTTTCTCCTATGTTTCAATACTTCTTTCTATACATGACTCGATGATGTAAACTTTTGATATATCAGTTGCCATGATTGATGTAAAAGAAAATTTATTTTTTTTGATATCTTTTATGATGAATCATCATTAAAAAGAATTTGTCAAATGAATTATGTTCTTCTTTATTTTACTTGAGCTTTGATATCATATCCTTTATGACCTAGAAATGATATGATTTTTTTGCCTTGTATACATCATGCGATGATTAAAAGATTGATATAAATTTTTATTGATGCAAATTCATAATTGACGTGAAAAGTGTATATCATTATATTCCTCTCTTCTTTTTGACAATGACAAAGGGAAGAAGGAATTGCTAGCTTGTGCATCACAAAGCAAAATTGCTAGCTTGCACACTTTAATGAAAAAGATTTGCTAGCTTGATCATCGCAAAGAAAGAACTTGTCATTTTGAACATTTCAAAAATTTCTAGCTTGCAAAGGCAAAACTAAGCTGCACTTCTCAAAAGAGAAGAAACAAGTGCTATCTTGCCTATCGTGAGAAACGAAGTGCAAACTTGCATATCTCAAGAAGCAAATTTGAACATTCTTGAAAATTATTAGATTGTATGTTTAAAGTGATTGAATGTTGTAAATCTAACTTGAATGGTCTAAAATTTGCATATCTTCAAACTCTAACTAGATGCAACTTCTCCTTTTTGTTGAAGACAAAGGGGGAGAAGTATATTGATGATTTCATGCAATGTATTAAATATTTTATATATTTGCATGATATTTTTTGATGCCATGTTGTTTAGATTTTTTGAAATCCAAGGGTTCTATCAATATGGCATATTAATAAGGGGATTTTGTTTAAACTCTGATAGTTAAGGTTAACTCCGTCATCAATTAGTTGTCATTATCAAAAAGGGGGAAATTATTGAATCTCAAATTTTAATGATAAAACTAATTGATTGTGTTTTGGTTATCTAACTACGTTTTGAGTCATGTAGGTTTACTCTCGATCAGGATTAAACAATTAACGTAGGAAGAATCAACGTTGCGTCGAAGGAGAACACATTAAGAGATTGGACATCGAGCCAAAGGTCCAGTCGATAATTGATAGAAGGGTTCAGACAGAAATCGAGCATCAGGCCAGGAAGAGCAGAGTTGCACCAAGGAGATCAAAGTTGCTGAGGTCAACTGTCGATTGGGCAATAGACCGCAAGAGAGGACAATACACTGAAGAAACAGATGAAGTGTCGATGGGCCAATGACATACCGGGCGACATTTTGATTCACATTGTAATTAAAATTATCTAGATCAAAGTAGGATCAAGTTTAATTAGGTTATAATTGGGCCAACCTAGTTAGGAGCTAGTTGGGTTCATACCCAGACAGCTTTGGGACAGACTGAAGACCCAAATAGGGTTGCTAAACCCTATTTAGTGGTGGCACCGCTAGACTAGGGCGATGGTACCACCTAGGGCTCGGTCTCCCAGGTTGTCTAGGCGGTGGTACTATCCAGTGTTAGTGTACTTGGGTGGTGGTACCACTGTCTGGGCGGTGGTACCACTAAGTACACTAATAGGGGCAGAAAGCTTAAGCATTGGTACCATCAATACCCCTAGAATGATTCAAATTTGGGCTCTAAATTTGAATCCACTTGGGGTCTATAAATACCCCAATAATTCTTGCTTAGGAGAGAAAGAATTGAGAAAATAAAGGAGCCAAAACTTTGTTGAAAGCCTTGTAAAATTAAAGTGTCCCTCCTCCTTAAGTATAGAAGTGTAACTCTAAAGGAGAGTAAGAGAAATCTTGTAAGAAAGAGCTATAAAAAGGAGTTAGTCTTTGCCCGTTGATAGGAATACAACTAGTGGAAGCCGATGGTCTCAAGTGAAGAGGAATCGAGAGTGGACGTAGGTCGAATATCAAACCACTATAAAAATCGGTTTGTATTTTTATTCTTACAATTTACATTTCTGTAAACCCTTTACCTTACTGTAATCACTCAGATCCTTCTCTTTCACTTATGAATCTCTTTAAGTTCAAATGTAATCGAAATCAGTTTTCATCGAAATGTGATTTTTTTTGTACGGAGTTTTTCGAAATCATTTAAATCGTCGAATTTGTCGTATCTTAACTGCTACACTAATTCACCTGCCCTCTTAGTGCCGAACTAATCCTAACATAATTAACTTAAATCAAACTTAATTCAATTAGGACTTAACTAAACCAACCTCAAATTCTTATAGAACTGGTTTGGAATCACCCTAAACTACTCTAATTTAGATTTAATTGATTTCAATTAGGTCTAGTAGATTTGAACTAGATAAATTAGTCTAGAATTATCCTAAAGTAACTTAAACTATTCAAACCTATATAATTCAACCAATTAACAAGCTCAAACTAATAAAGAGAGAAAAAATTAGACTATATCGCATAGAATTAGCCTCAATCGAACTAACCCACCTGAGAATTGGATGGGTCATATGCACTATACATACATGTCCTAAGTAACAAGTTAGGTTGATATAGAATAGATTGAATAAAGGAGGGACAATGTGTACAACCTCAATCTCATATGTAGTGTCTAAATCTTATACATATTGAATTATAACTAGTATACTAATAAAAAAAAATAATATGTATATATTATCCTCACTCAGTGATATGAGTTATGATGTCTATACTTCATAAATATAATAAATGACATGCTCATATTTTTTGTTTTCAAAGTTGAAGTATATGCTTTTGAAAATATATTATTCACAATATTTAACAAAATTTTGGTTGAGCATACATAAGAATAAATGTCTACTTTAAGAATATTTTATAGGAAGAAGGTATGGCCCTTCGATGCAACAATACAAAGTATACTAGTGGAGTTAAATATGAAGTTAAGTTAGAGTAATAATATACATATATTGACCAAAAGTGGCAATTAAATTTTAATCAGCCTTAAATGAATCTCAAGGTTTCAATAATTTTGACTATGATTAAAGTAGGATAATAAGCTACTTAAGCATGGATGAAGTAATAAAAAATTTCATAAAAATATAAACCAAAAAGGAGTGTCATACTAAAGATGTTGGTTACATAAGTGAGATTGAATGATGAATTTAGACCAAAAATATCATCTTTATCAAACTAAATTATAATCTTATAATTATATTCATAAAATAAAAAAATTAAAATAAGGTCTAAGTAGATTGAACCATAGACCTTAAGGTAATCTCTTAAGCACTTCTACTTTAATTTGGCTTTATTATTTTTACCAACTTGATAACCCATGATCTTTTCTCTCTTTCTTTAGTCATTCTCTTAGCTTTCCTCATAGAGGCTAAGAAACCCTAGCTCTAAGGAATGTTGAGGTAATAAAAACCCAATTGTTCCCTTGTTGTACCTAGGATTTTTGTTTTATAGATTATAGATTAAATTTTTTAGCACTTTTGAGTAATCTAGAGTCTAAATTTGTATTTAAATTTTTGGATATATTTTGTATAAATACCTTGATTCTAAGTCCTTTAGTATGACTTTAATTTGAGATCGATATAAAGAGTTATAAGTGTCCTAATCTAAGGTACTTAGTGTTAGGACCGTATCAATACTTTTGGAGGCGCAGGGGGGGGGGGTGGTTTGGTGTTAAATTAGTGCATTCAAAAAAATTACGATGATTAAAAATTTTCATTCGATAAAGCCCATATCGGAAAGATGTTTAAACGTAAAGTGTAAGTAAGAGTAGTAGACAATTAAATCAATAAACAATGACAATGAAATATAGAACAAAAATTACATACCAAATTTATAGTGGTTTAGTTATCATGACCTACGTCCACTCTTGATTCCTCCTTTATCGAGGTCATCGATTTTCACTAACGATCTTCTTTCTATGGGCGAAGACCAATTAACTTCTTACAACTATTTTCTCCTTTTCATAGTTTTAGGAGAGAACCTTTACAAGTCTCACACCTCTCTTAGAATAAGCCCAAAACTTAAAGAGGAGGAGGGGGACACTCAACACTTTCCACAACTTTATAACTTAGAATCACAAGGCTATTAGTTCTCTTTTCATGCTTTTTCAAACAAAAAAGAGTGGGGTATTTATATACCCCAAATGACTTCAAAAAATAAAGCTAAAAAAGGTCTCATCCTAGGTTTCTTGGGTACTAGCGAGATTACTACCAGTTCTAAGTGGTACTATCACTTGACACCCCTACACTAGTGGTACCATCGTTAATCTCAACGGTACCACCACCTGACATAGCCTGGAAGACTATGTCTGGATGGTACTACTACTAGTTTGGATAGTACCACTACTTGGCACTAGGTAATAGTACCACCTGGCATTGGGTGGTAGTACCTCCTAATTAGTGCTTGGGAGACCGAGCTACTAGTGGTGCCACCACCTAACTCAATTTTGAGTTACTGAATGAGCTTCCCAATGAGCCAAATCAGTTCTAGTTCAGGCCTAATGGGCCCATAATTGAGTTAGCATGGTTACATCAAAAACTAACTCAATTTAAGACCTAACTACCATAATTAAGACCTAAATAATTACAAGAATCTAATTTGTCCAGCATATCATTGGTTCATTCGAACTCCCAATGAACTTTCAGCGTGTCATCTGAACCTTCGGCATATCGCCTGATCCATTGGCATGTTGACTCCCGCAACATCCGATTTTGGTGCAACGTCTAATTCTTCCAGCCCGATGCCCAATTTCTAACTCTAGCCCAACATTTGATTCTTCTTACTTTAATTATTTTACCTTTTCTGATCGCAGTTAGTCCTGCATCACTTTTCTCAAAGCATAGATTAGATCGTAAACTCATTAATTGATTCTATCATCAAAATCTAGGATTCAACAATCTCTTCCTTTTTCATGATGACAACCAATTGATGATGGAGTTTAAACAAACTCCCCCTATCTATATACTATATCGAGATAAGTTTGAATTTAAATAAATGATAACCTTAGTCTCAGCTCTAGATTATATAATAGAATTTTGTTTCTTGGAAGATCAAGAAACAAGTGCATGACCTAGAAGTTGACATGTTCCAGAGGTATTTTTTCTATCTATTCTACATCCAGCAAAGTCAGCATAAGCATAAGCAATCAAATCAAAGTTATTAAATTTAGGATACCATAATCCTAGAGATGATGTTCCTTTTAAGTACCTAAAAATTCTTTTTACTACTTTAAAGTAAGATTGTTTGGGATTAGATTGAAATCTCATACAAAGGCTAACACTAAATATTATATTAGGTCTAGTTGCAATAAGTATCCTTACCACTTCTAGTCTTGCCACAAGAGTGATTGTTTCTTCATAATCAATACCTTCTTCTTGGTTGAAACTTTTGGCCACTAATTTAACCTTATTTCAAACCACGATACCAAGTTCATCTTACTTATTTCTAAAGACCCATTTAGTGCCAATTACAAGATGGTCACTTGGTCTAGGAACAAGCATCCAAACCTTATTTATCTCAAATTGATTTAATTCTTCATGCATTGTAAAAACCTATGAGTCATCTTTAAGAGTATCGTCAATGTATTTAGGTTCAATTTGAGACAAAAAAGCTGTATTCACACAAAATTTTTTAAAAGAAGAGTAAGTTTAAACACCTTTTGATATATTTCTAATGATGAGCTCTTTAGGATGTGCATCTACGTACTTCCATTTCTTGGGTAAGGATTCTTTTGAAGTATATGCATCTAAGTTGCTTAAGAGAGGAGGATTCACATTCAATATATCAAATTTAGAATCATCATCAAAATTAATTTTTTTAAATTTAAAAAACTCATTAAAAATAAGATGGATAGATTCTTTAATGAATAAAGTTCTTTTATTGAAAACACGGTAAGCTTTAAAAATAGAGGAATATCCAAGAAAAATGTCTTCATTGGATTTTACATCAAATTTTCCTAAGGCATCTTTTTTATTTAAAACAAAACATTTATAATCAAAAATCGATGATGAAACTAATTGTTATTACATCTTCTATCGATTCATAAAGAAGAACTAGATGAATTGCAGCATTTCCACCTAACCCTATGGACTTTTATTATTCATTGCCTCGTTAATGCTTCTTGGAGGGCTGTGCACACTATTCAGAAGTTAGAAACTACCAAATTGTTGCACTTGAGTAGTTTATGAGTTAGCATCACATTTTCTATTTGCCTAGAGTGTCATACTATTTTATCCTATAGTTATGAAATCAATTATATATAATTTAAATCATAAATTATAAGAACACATCCTACTTAAGCTCTAATACTACTAAATTACAATGCCTTAGCCTAATGGAAGGTCAGAAGTAGTATAACGTTATGTCCCATAGATTTATCTATGTGGAACCTATACACATGATTGACATCCCAATTCCAAGCACATAATATAACTAAATCAGTTAAGAATAAAAAGTTTGTAATAATGTTCAACAAATTTAGTAACATCTGTAGTTGTTCATGGTGCTTGAATTCAAATAAAATGATCAAGTCCATGTTAGGATCATAAAGGGACTAAGAGGGTTCGAAAAATTTTGGTTTGAAACTTTCAATCGATGAAACTCGTATAAAAAATGTGATTAAAATAAAGTATGAATAAGGATTGCTTATTGAGTAAATCAGTATGCAATAGCAAATCAAGGTAAAAGAATAAGTGTACACCCGATTTATAGTGATTCGATCATCGCAACCTATGTCCACTCTCGATTCCTCCTTCCTCGAGGCCACTAGCTTCCACTAATGATTTTCTTTTTAATGAGCAAAGATCAACTATCCTTGTTATAACTCTTTCTTATTTTCATGGGTTCAGGAGATAACCTTTACACCTCTCTTTTAGAACAAATCTCATACCTCCCTTAGAATTAACTCTAAACTTAAGGAGGAGGGGACTCAACACTTTCAAGAGATTACAATACTTTGAAATCACAAGCTTTTTATTCACTTTTCATACTACCTTAAGAAGGAATGAGTAGGGTATTTATAGGCCCTAAATGACTTTAAAAATTGAGTCAAAAAGTCTCATCTTTAGGTTTTCAAGGTATTGGCAAATACTACCACCAGTGCTAGGCAGTTCTACCGCTTGATAGAGTTTGGGAGATCAGGCTCTGGTAGTGTCACCACTTGCCTAAGCAGTACCATCACCTGACATAGTCTCGAAGACTATGTTCTGGTGGTACTACCACCAATCTAGGCGATATCATCACCTGACACTAGGCGATACTACCACTTGCCCTAACAGTACCATCGTTGGGTTTTCTGGAAAAGTAAATTCCATAGTTTCCAACTCATGGGTGGTACCATCACCTGGTCAGGCGGTGGCACCACCTGACCCAACTTCAGGTCATTGAATTAGCCTTCCAATAGGCCCAATTTAACCCTGATTTAGGTCAAATGGGCCCTAATTGAGTTTTTCTAATTACTCCTAAAATCAACTCAATTAGTCTTCTAAACTACTTGATCAATACCTAATAATTATAATCATGAAGTACATTGTCCGACATTTCATTTGGCACTTCATCCTATCTTCTAGCGCATCGTTCTTTCTTTCGACGTATTGCCCGATCTATCAGTATGTTGACCTCCCGTAACATCCAATCTTGGCACAATACTTGATCTTTCTGACCTGATGCCCGAACTTATAACACAAAGTCTATCCTTCGGCACATCGACAAATCTTCTGGCCTAACGTCCAATCTCTAACATGGTGCTCTCTAGCTCAACATCTGATTCTCCTACTTTGTGATTTAAATATAAGATCAAAGTTTCTCCTATATTTTCTCAAATGCTTGTTAGTCATAAATTTTTCAATTGGTTTCATTATTAAAATCTAGGATTTAATAATCTCTCCCCCTTTTTTATGATGACAACCAATTGATGTCAGAGTTTTAACTAAACTCCCCTTGTCTATATGCTATTTTGAAATATGGCAAACTCAAATTCAAAAAGAATGATAACCTTTTAATGTTAGTTTTTGAATTAAAGTCGAAATAATTTTAATCATAAATCATAATGATCATATGCAACATATCATATCAAAATAATTATTAGTTACTTCATATGCATATCATTGCATACATCAAGGCAATCATGATATGCATCATAATTTCAAATCATCATAAGTTAAAGTATTTCATGCATAATTCTAAATCATCAAGGTATATTATAATTTCAAAGCATCAAAGAGTACAAAACATCAAAGAGTATGAAACATCAATGAGTGCATTTAACTTCTCCCTCTTTGTTATCAACAAAAAGGACAAATATGTAGGTTTTTTTCTTTGAAATGTGCAAGCTAGCAAGTTTTTACTTTTCCTTTGCGAAGTACAAGCTAGCAAGTTTTTGCTTCCCTTTTTAATGTGCAAGCTAGCAATTTTTACTTCTCTTTATAAGCTACTACTTATCGCTCTCTCTCTCCCTTTGTAGTCATAAAAAAGGAGAGAAGGATATCATAGATTCATGGTGCTATCAATACAAGATATTAATATCAAGGATAATTTCAAATGATAAGAGATCAATTTGATGATGAATACAAAGGAGTCATAGGAAATAAATCCCAAGTCGTGAATATCGAAAGATCGTGATTCATATTGATA
This sequence comes from Musa beccarii, assembly GCA_024322285.1. Taxonomy (NCBI): domain Eukaryota; kingdom Viridiplantae; phylum Streptophyta; class Magnoliopsida; order Zingiberales; family Musaceae; genus Musa; species Musa beccarii. Next base: position 8,645,070 of record CM044394.1, read on the forward strand.
TATCCCTTCTTTAAAAAGAAGGAAGCATAGAAGATCAAATAGTGAAAGATTTGAATTCAAAAGAAATCTCAAGTCATGAATACTGAGAAATCAAGAGACAGATCATGATTTATTTGGAAAAATCTTCTCTTTAGCAAAAAAAAAAAAAGAATCATAAAAGATTTAATTCAAAAGAAATCTCAAATCATGAATACCGAGAAATCAAGAGAAAGATCATGATTCATTTGGAAAAATCTCTTCTTTAGCAAAAAGAAAGAATCATAAAAGATTTGATTCATACAAAAAAAATATCAAATCATAAATATCAAAAAATCAAGATAATTATCCATTTGAAAAAAAAAAATCATATGAGAAGAATTCATATGTTTGAAAGATTTAACATGCCTAATTCTCTTCTAATGAAATTGAATTATTCCTCATTCAATGGTTTAGTAAAAATGTCTGCTAATTGATGTTTTGTGTTAATAAAATCTAAAGATATATCATGATTATTAACATGATCCCTAATAAAATGATGTCTAATATTAGTGTGTTTAGTCCTAGAGTATTGAATGAGATTCTTTGTTAAACAAATTGCACAAGTGTCATCATACTTTATAGGAGTATTTTTTAGGCATAGTCCATGACCTTCTAAAATGTTTTTTATCCAAATTTCTTGTGCACTACATGCACCTGCTGTAACATATTTAGCCTCGGCTATAGATAATGCAACAAAATTTTATTTCTTGGAGGACCAAGAAACAAGTACATGACCTAGGAATTGACAAGTTCTAGGGATACTTTTTCTATTTATTCTATATTCTGCAAAGTCAGCATCAGCATATGCAATCAAATTGAAATTTTTAGATTTTAGATTCCATTATCCTAGATTAGGAGTTCATTTTAAGTACCTAAAGATTCTTTTAACTGCTTTATAATGATATTATTTAGGATTAGATTGAAATCTAGCATAAACCCCAATATTGAATATTATATCAGGTCTAGTTATAATAAGATATAACAATCTATCTATTATCCCTCTATAAGTCTTTTGATTAAAGAATTCTCCTTCATTGTCCATATCTAACTTAGTAGAGATGCTCGTTAGTGTGCTAATAGCCTTAGCACTATCTATATGAAACCATTTTAATAGCTCCAAAATATACTTCATTTAACTAATAAAAATATCATTATTTAGTTGCTTAATTTGTAATCCTAAGAAAAATATTAATTCATCTATTAAACTCATTTCAAATTCTTGGCTCATACTTTTGGTAAATGATTCACACAAAGATTCATTTATAGAACTAAAAATAATATCATCAACATAAATTTAAATAATAAAAAATTATTTTTAAAATATTTAATAAATAATGTGGTATCGACCTTGCCTTTTGAAAAATTATTCTTAATAAAAAATGAGCTAAGTCTCTCATACCAAGCCCTTGGGGCTTGCTTCAATCGATAGAGAGCCCTAGATAATTTATAAACATAGTTTGGAAAAGGAATATTCTCAATCTAGGTGGTTGCTTAACGTAAACTTTTTCAAATATAAAACCATTAAAAAAAGCACTTTTGATATCTATTTGAAATAACTTAAAATTTTTACAACATACATAAGAAAAGAGTATCCTTATAGCTTCAAATCTTGCCACAGGAGCAAAGGTTTCTTCATAGTCTATACCTTCTTTGATAAGACCCCTAGGGCTTTATCATAGAAGTGGAAGAAAAGAGGATGCTAGAGGGAACGTCGAGGGTCGTGGTTGGAGATGGGATGAGGCATGACTAAGGGCGACTACGGCGATAAGGAATAATGGCAATTGGTGAGTTGTCCTATTTTAGTTGTCACGAGGAGGGAAGTTGCCACTCGAGTTCGAGAGGCAACGGTGGTGGCGCAGTTGGGAGCAGTATCACTAAGGGTCGTCAAGGGTTGGGATTGACAAGAGGGATGCTCCACTGGTCAGGAAATAGCGATGATGGCCCTTCTTGCTCTAGCAGGAAGAGGGTGGTCCACTGGTCGGGAAACAGTGGTGACGTTAGCGTGGGCAACAACAGGGGCGGGGGGTGATCACTCATTGGAAAGTAGCAACGGTGGTGGTCACAAGCCAAGAAGCGGCAATGGTGGTGGGTGTTGGCCAGGAAGCAACGGTCCTTTCTCACTATGAGGAGGATGGGCATGGCTATCGACTTTGACCTTTTCTCTTTTGCATGGCTAACGGCTTCAACCTTTTCTCTTCTCTTTTTTTTATGATGATAGTTGTGGCGAAGTTGGTTAGAAGTTGCAATGAGAACGCCGAGTATCACTGCTCTAATACCAAATGATAAGACCTCAAGAGAAAAGAGATGATGACTTTGAGGGGATCAGCCTTCTTAATCACTTTAAGGGGATCGGCCTCCTAGGTTTTGTCAAAAGACTGGATAATATTTTATTGATTACCAAAAAGAAATAGATACATACCTATTTATAGAGTTCCACCTAGAGTCTATCAGAACTTGGACTTTTAATAAATAAATAAATATCAAATAAATTCCTATCTAACTCTTATTAAACTAAACAAACCCAATAAAATATTATTTAAAGCTTAAAAATAAAAAGGATTCTAACATTCTTCTTAGTTGAAACCTTTGGCTACTAATCTAGCCTTGTTTCGAACCATGATATCAAGTTCATCTTGCTTATTCATAAAGACTCATTTAGTGCTAATTATAAGATGATCACTAGGCCTACGAATAAACATCCAAACCTTATTTCTCTCAAATTAATTTAATTCTTCATGCATTATAAAAACCTATGAGTCATCTTTAAGAGCATCGTCAATACATTTAGGTTCAATTTGAGATAAAAAAGGGTAGCATTTGCACAAAATTTTTTAAAAGAAAAATGAGTTTGAACATCTTTTAATATATCTCTTATGATTTGCTCCTTCAGATATGCATCTACATACTTCTATTCCTTGGATAAGATTTCTTTTGAAGTAGATACATCTAAGTTACTTGAAAGAGGAGCATTCTCATTCAAATTCAATGTATTAAATTCAAAATCATCAACAAAATTATTTTTCTTAAATTCAAGAGGCTCATTAATAACTATTAAATCTCGGATTTTGATGATGAAATAAATTAATGAAGTTATGATCTAATGTAAGTTTTGAGTGACGCAGGACTAACTTCGATCAGGGAAAGATAAATTGATTGAAGCAGGAGAATCAGACGATGGGCCAGAGAGCATCATGTCTAAAGATTGGTCAACGTGTTGGCAAAAGGACTTCATGCCATGAGTTCGGGCATGGGCCAAAAGGATCAGAAAATGTACCAAGAAAATCAGGTATTGCCAGAGGTCAACATACCGATTAGGCAATACACCGAAGGAGAGGATGATGTGTCGAAGGTTCGAACAAAGCATCGGATAAACCAATGATATTCTGGATAACATAGTATTATTGTCTTGTAATTGATTGTGTCTTGATCAAAGTAATTTAGGTTATAATTGAGTTAGTGTTGGGTGCAACAAGTCAAGCCTAAGTTGGGCCTGTTAGAAGGCCTATATAGTGACTTACAGTTAAGTCAGATGGTGAAACCATCAAACCAAGTGATGAAACCACATATGAGTTAGAACGTACAAAGTGTATATCAAACCAAGTGATGAAACCACATATGAGTTAGAACGTACAAAGTGTATATTTTCTAAAAGACCTAATAGTAATATCGCTAGTGTTAGGCAGTTGTACTACCCAAACTGGTTGTAGTACCATTAATACATAGTCTTCTAAGCTGTCAAGCAATAGTACCACCCAAACTGGGTGGTGATACCACTAGTCGTCAATGTTGTAGGTGGTGGTACCACCCAGCATAAGTAGTGGTACCACCAGTAACCCAAAATTCATGGGATTTAACTTTTTAGCTTCATTTTTGAAGTCATTTAGGATCTATAAATACTCCACTCTTTCCTACTTGAGGTAACAAGAAAGTAGTACAAAACTCATTGATTATAAGATTGCAAACCCTATTAGGAAGTTGAGTTCCCTCCTCCATATACTTAGAGGCTGTTCTACGGGAGAGTGTGAGGGAATACTTGTAAAAGAGGGGTGTAAAGGTCATCTCTTAAATTTGAGAAAAGAAGAAAGAGTTGTAAAGAGAGTACTTTGCTCAGAAAGAGATCTTATTCTTAGGGCATCGGATCGGCGACGGTTCCATTCAGATGGATAAAGCAAAGGTGCAAGCAGTTGTGGACTGGCAAACTCCAAAGAAGGTGCCCGAACTGAGATCCTTCCTTGGGTTTGTGAACTACTATCGACGCTTCATCTTTGGGGTATTCGAGCGCGCAACTCCACTAACAGAGTTGCTGAAGAAAGAGCAGCCTTGGAGATGGTCCGACAAATGTGAAGCGGCATTCCAAGACCTAAAGGCTGCCGTTCTGGAAGAACCAGTGCTCAAATTGCCGGACTATGGAAGCCCTTCAAGTCCATACAGATGCTTCGACTTCGCTATCGGGGAGTACTTATGCAGGAGGGCCATCCGGTGGCCTATGAAAGCCGTAAGCTCAATGAGACCGAAAGCGGCGGTATCCTCGTGCACGCACGAAGGAGATGACGGCGGTGATCCACTGCTACGAGTGTGGCGACACTACCTTCTCGGATCGCGATTTGTACTGAGGACGGACAACATCGCTTTGAGTTACTTTCAGACTCAAAAGAAACTCTCCCAAAGCAGCACGATGGTAGGACTTCTGGCGGAATTTGACATGGCAATGGAGTACAAGCCGGAAGAGCAAATGTCGTAGTGATGCCTTGAGTCGAAAAGTGGAGGCCGTGAATGCTATGCAACTAGAGGGCAGAGGCCAAACAAGTCAGTTGCAATCCAACTTTCTTTCCCGAATCAAGGATGGACCGTGCAGTGATTCCCAAGCAAGTAACCTTGATGCAATTGATCCAAGAAGGCAAGGCACGACGATTTTGGGTCGGGAGGGACTCGTCTACACCAAAGGGAATAGAGTTTATGTCCTCGGGTGGATAATCTGAGGCGTGAGCTTTTGAAGGAGTGTCATGATTCCCTTTGGGCAGGACATCCGGGTATTCATCGAACATTGGCTCTCATGGAGAGGGCCTTCTATTGGCCAAAAATGGGGATGGATGTGGAGGAATATGTTCGGACGTGCCTAACTTGTCAACAAGATAAAGTGGAGCAACGGAAGCCGGTGGGACTTTTAGAGCCGTTGCCTGTACCAGAAAGGCCGTGGGAGAGCATTTCTCTGGACTTCATATCTAGCTTGCCGACAGTAGGGGGACTCGGATCGATACTTGTGGTAGTCGATCGATTTGAAAGTATGCAACCTTCATTGCCGCACCCTACTTTGTTCAAGAGGAAGCGCGAAGCTAATGATGAAGAATATGGTGAAGTATTGGGGAGTCCCGCACAAAATTATAAGTGATCGAGATGCTCGGTTTCTGGGACGATTCTGGACCGAGTTGTTCAAATTGTTGGGATCGAAGCTATACTTCTCCACAAGCCTCCACCCCCGGATGGCCAAACCGAAAGAATAAACTCGCTCCTAGAGCAATATCTTGGCACTACGTGAGTGCCAATCAACGAGATTGGGTGAAGTTGTTGGACATAGCCCAATTCTCCTACAACTGCAGCGGAGCTCTGCATCCAACAAGAGCCCCTTTGAGATCATCACCAGGACAAACCATCGACTCCTCACACTTTGGCTATTGGATATACAGGAGTAGTCCGTCCGCGTATCACTTGGCGAAAGAATGGCATCGAAATGCAATATTGGCGCGGGCCTACTTGGAGAAGGCGGCAGAAAGATGAAGAAGTGGGCGAGACTTGGGAAGGCGACCCCAGGAATACAAAGTCGGCGATTTGGTGTTGGTGAAGCTCCAACCAGCATCACTCCAATTCTTTAGAAACAAAGTGCATAAAGGATTGGTGCCCAATATGATGGCCCCTTCCCAATTGTCGAGAGGGTGGGCAATGTTTCCTACAAGTTGCAACTGCCGGCGTGGCTCAAGATGCATAATGTTTTCCATGCCAGCAACTTGAAAGCCTACCACTCCGATCTGCAAGATGCTTCTCGAGGTGTTTCAACTCGTCAACCTCCCACCAGAGCTTCCTACGAGAAGCGAGTTGAAACCATTTTAGCAGATCGTAGGACAACGCTACCCAATGGAGCTGAACAGATTGAATACTTGGTGAAGTGGCAGAAACTTCCCAAAATCGAAGCCGTTGGGAGCCAGAAGACACCCTCCGACATGAAGAAGCAACTATCAAAGCCTACCAAAGAGCGCCAACGAGGGCGTCGACAGCTTAAGTGGGGGAGAATGTCACGAACGGTCGTCGCACACTCGCAGCAACTTCGCTCAACGTTCCGTTCGTCGCTTGCCCATGCTTGTACATATCTTTGGCAGCCTGTTTTGCCATGTTTTGGTGTGTTTTTCCTTGTAAAACAGCAGAAAACAAAGAATGCAGCCATGAGTAACGATCGCTTCGCTGCATCGCCGTAAATCCAAAAACGACTCCGTTTTGGTGTGCGCGGGCTGATTTCTGCAGCACGGCCATGAAATTTTTGTCACCATCTCAAGCACCCTGGAACCACCCGGGTGGCACATGGTGGATGGGGCTTTGAGATAGTGTCGGGCGTTGAACACTTTCACAAGTTTGCACGTCAACTTGACGGAAACTTGCCTCGCGCCCGGCACTTGGGGAGTAGTTGTTTGCGGACTTGCAGCTGCTCATTCACCCCTCTAAAGTCCTTGTTTTCCTCCTCTCTTTCTCTGCTTTCTTGCACTCCAAGTGCTCGCTCAATTGCTTGTAAAGCTTCCCTCTTCGCGAGATGTCGGGACTTGTCCGTCGCTCGCGTTCAACAACTAATCAACTTCTCTTTTATAGGTCCTACGGGACTGCACAAGGTTGCAGCTCGGCTGACCCTTTGCATGACGCGTATGTATGTCGCAAGGGTGCCTCAAGACTTAGGCAATCCAAGCTAAGTCCGACCGAAGTGGGCGCGAAGGCGATTCTTGACTTAGGCAACTTCAGCTAAGTCGGTGGCTTGCCGCAAGGGTGCCTCACCACTTAGGCAATCCTTGCTAAGTGCGTGACAGCACGCCGCACGTCGCACGCCGCTGCTCTCTGCTGTTTTTTTTTCTCAATTGCACTCACACCAATAGAAACCCTGGGTTTCTATTTAATTAATTGATTTGGGCTCGGGCCCAATTATCTGGTCCAAGCCCACATATGGGCTGGACCCAACAATTCTCCCCCTTCAGCTCATATGGTGGGCTGTACTAAGCCCGCTCTTCGCCTACAAGCTTCAAGCTTCCCCTTAGGTAACTTTACCAAGTTATAAGTGTAGTTCTCAAGCAAGGATCTCATCTCTTCTTACATGGCTTTAACCCACTCATTCTTGTGCTTATGTAGAATAGCTTCTTGGTAAGTTTCTGGCTCTCCCCCATCAGTAAGCATAACATACTCATGTGGAGGATATCTTGTAGATGGTTGTCGCTCTCTTGTGGATCTTCTCAATGGAATCTCAACTGGTGGTGGAGATGCTTGCTCAGTTGGTTCAACTTCATCAACTGTAGGAGTATCATCACTAACATTCTCACCACATTCTTCTTCTTCATCTCCCCCATGATCATCATGAACTACAGGTGGAGGAACTGGACCCAAACTCTAAGGAATATAAACAGAGGTTTCTGGCTTCTCAACAGTATCACCATTATCAAACAATTAGTCTTCAAGAAACACAACATCCCTGCTTCTAACAATCTTCTTGTTCATTGGATCCCATAATCTGTACCCAAACTCTTCATGACCATATCCCAAGAAAATACATGCCTTTACCTTATTATCAAGCTTGGATCTCTCATCTTTGGGAATATGTACAAATGCTTTACATCCAAAGACTCTCAAATGATCATAAGATATATCTTTCCCTTTCCATACTCTCTCTGGAACATCACCTTGCAGAGGAACCGATGGAGAAAGATTTATCAGGTCCACCATAGTTCTTATAGCCTCCCCCCAAAATACTTAGGTAACTTGGCATGGGAAAGCATACACCTAATCCTTTCTTCAATAGCCCTGTTCATCCTTTCTGCCACACCGTTTTGCTGAGGAGTTTTTGGAACTGTTTTCTCAAGCCTGATACCATGAAACCTGCAATAATTCTCAAAAGGACCCCTGTACTCGCCACCATTATCTACTCAAACACTCTTTAGCTTTCTACCAGTTTCTCTTTCAACACTGACATAAAATTCTTTGAAGACATCGAGAACCTGGTCTTTAGATTTCAAAGCAAAAGCCCAAACTTTTCTAGAATGATCATCAATAAAAGTAACAAAATAAAGAGCACCTCCAAGAGTTCTAGTTTGCATAGTACAGACATCAATATGAACTAAATCAATAATATTTGATCTTCTAGATGGTGGATAAGTATGAAATGTAACTCTATGTGTTTTTCCAACTAAGCAATGATCACAAGATTTAAGAGATGTACCTTGCAACTCTGGTAAGAACTGTTTTCTAGCAAGAATTTGAAGTCCCTTCTCGTTGATATGACCAAGCCTCTTATGCCAAAGATCTATGCTTTCACTCTTTTGAATTGCATTAATCTCTCCTTTGTGTAGCTTAGCTTTCATAATATAAAAAGAGTTTAACTTCTTTCCTCTCACCACAACTAGAGAACCTTTAGTGAGCTTCCATTTTCTTTCACCAAAATAATGTGTAAATCCCTCATCATCAAGTCTGCCTGTAGATATCAAATTCAGATGAATATCTGGAACATGTCTGACATCTTTGAGTATCAATTTGCTCCCAGTATTGGTCTCTAAGCAAATATCTCCAATACCCATAATCTTGGATGTACCATTGTTTCCCATTTTAACATTGCCAAAATCACCAGCAGTGTAAGATCTGAATAAATCATCATGAGAAGTAACATGGAATGAAGCACCAGAGTCAATTACCCAGTTGCTGTCCTGAGCTGCAAGACTAACACATCCATCATCACTAACAGTAATGATATCACTTTCAAAGAAGAATCGTATTGGTCTCTTTCTCATTTTTCTTCCTTTCATTCTGTTCTCGCTTCCAAAATCTACACTCTTTCTTCATATGACCTGGCCTGTTGTAGTGGAAACACCTGATATCTCTTCTAGACTTGGATCTTCCTCTATAACCATGTGGATTTCTATTGTGACTTCTTCCAGGTCTTTCCTGCTTTTTAGTAACAAGTGCACCAGAAGAAGATTCTCCTTGTTCTTTCCTTCTGGCATCTTCATTCAGTAAACTATTTTTAACCATATCTATAGTTAGAGTCCCCTATGGCGTGGAGTTACAAATTATCACCACATACGTTTCCCAACTTTCTGGTAAAGAGCTGAGAAGTAGCAATCCCTGCATTTCATGATCAATATTCATTTTCATAGCAACCAATTTGTTTGTAAGACTCTGAAATAGGCTTTGCCAAACAATATCAGCTCTGGTTTCATCGGAAATATGCTCATGCAGATTTATATCTATCCATCTTCTAATATAAGCAATAGCTTTCCTGTGTTGAACTTTCCATTCTTCCTCATCCATAGTAGATGGTTTTTCTTTAACTTTAATGGGCTTATACAAATCTTTGCAATAGAGCAAGTCTTCCATCATACGCCTCCAAGTGGAATAATTTGATGAGTTCAATTTAATCATACCATCTGATTCTTCCATTTCAATCATACAAGAAAACACTAGTAGCAAATAACAACCTGCTGCTCTGATACCACTTGTTGGGAAAAACCTGTAAATGCGGAATAATACTTTTCCCTCTTTGTGTATCAAAATGGGTTCCTCATCAAAAATACCAACTTGATATTAAAAGCAAGTATTAACCAGAATAATATTATCAACAGAATAACTAATCAATCACAGGTGAGACCGAATTTTAACGTGGAAAACCCAATGCGGAAAAAATCATGGGATCGTAGTCCACTTCAAACTTCCACTATCACCAATAATGATAACAAGTTTACAATATGTCTTCTCTCAAATAACAAGAGGATCACAGTAACATCAAGATCAGATATCTTGGCTCAACAATAGTGCATCATTGTCATATAGATGGATCTCATCTAAGAAAATTTTTAGATCTCACCAAGTAAATATAGCAGGAAAGCACCTTAGAGAGGATAAATCATAGATCAGTACCATTAGGATTGTAGAGTTTACTGCAAGGATTCTCCACGTCAAATCTGGGCCAAAACCGATAAAGTTTGGTCATCGATCGTCAAGCAGAAAAACATAGATCCTAGTTTTCTTCTTTCTTTTCTCTCTCTTCCCTTTCTCTCACTGTGTCGCACGCCGCACGTCGCACACCGCTGCTCTCTGCTGTTTTTTTTCTCAATTGCACTCACACCAATAGAAACCCTGGGTTTCTATTTAATTAATTGATTTGGGCTCGGGCCCAATTATCTGGTCCAAGCCCACATATGGGCTGGACCTAACAATATGATTCCTTTGTGTTTATGATATCTAAACCCCATTATCAAATTGATCACTCTTGATGTAAATTTATCTTTGTTGTTTGTCATGATTTAAAAATTGATGTAAAGGGAAAAGAATTATAATATTATATTATTCTCTTCTTTTTTACAATGACAAAGAGAAAGAAAGTCTTGCTAGCTTGCACATTATAAAAAAAAGCAAAATTGCTAGCTTGCACATTGCAAAAGAAAGCAAAAAATTGCTAGCTTACACATTGCAAAAGGAAACAAAGAATTACTAGCTTGCACATCTGAAAAGAGAAGCAATAATTGCTATCTTGCACATCTCAAGAGAAGCAAAAATTGCTATCTTGCATATCTCAAGAGAAGCAAAATAAGTGCTAACTTGCACACTTCAAGAAGAAGCAAAATTGCTAGCTTGTACTTCTTAAAAGAGAAGAAAGAATTTGCTAGCTTGTACTTCTTAAAAGAGAAGAAAGAATTTGCTAGCTTGCACATCTCAAGAATAGCAAAAATTGCTCACTTTCATAACTCAAAATTATTGCTAGCTTACATGTTTCATAAAATTACTAGTTACACTTTTCTTATTTTTGTTGATGACAAAGGGGAAGAAGTTATGATGATGATTTAAAATTTGAATCATGCATGGTATGATGCACTTTGATGATTTGAAATTATGCATACAATACGCATCATTTTATGGTGCATGCAATGATATTTTAACTATGATTACAATTATTTCAACTTGAATTCAAAGGTTATCACTCTTACGAATGTTTTTAAGTTAAACACATTTTCGATATGTGTTTGATTGAATATGTTAAATCTTGGATTTTGATGATGAAATCAATTGATGAAGTTTTGATCTAATCTATATTTTGAGTAATGCAGGACTAGCTTCAATCACGGAGAGACAATTTGATTAAAGGATGAAGAATCAATGTTAGGCCGAAGTGGAACATGTTAGAAGATTGGGCGTCGAGCTAAAGGATCGGTTGATGTGTCGATAGAAGGCTTCATGCCATGAGTTTGGGCATCGGGTCAAGAAGATTGGACATTGTGCTAAGAAGATCAGATGTTGTGAGAATACAACATGCCGATTGGGCAATACATTAAAGGAGAGAATGATGCGCCGAAGGATCAAACGAAGCACTGGATAAACCAATGACATGTTGAATAATATGTAATTAATGCCTTATAATAATTATCTAGATCGAAGTAGTTTTAGTTCTAATTGGATTAGTTTATAATATAATTAGGTCAATTCAATTAGGGACCCATTGGGCTTAAGTTAGGGCTATTTTGGGCCAAGAGAAAGGTCCATTCAGTGACCCAAAAGGTAGGTTAGGCAGTAGCACCGCAGTGGTTTAGTCTCCGAGATACAATATCCAAGACTGTGTTCGACGATGGTACCGTCAAACTAGGCAGTGGTATCACCCAGTTCAGTGCTACAAGCGATGGTACCGCTAGTACCCCAAAATCCTAGGGTGTTTAAAATTTTGGCTCTATTTTTGATGCCATTTGAGGTCTATAAATACCATAGCTATTCCTGCTTGGAATAACAAGAATAGAAAATGAAAACCTGTGAAAACTCTATTGTAATCTCTTGAAATTCCCCTCTAGCTCTAAGTTTCAGTTTTAGTTTAAGAGAGGAGTGAGTGCTTGTAAATGTTATCTTCTAAACCTATGAAAAGGAGAAAAGGGTTGTAAGAGGGTAGTTGATCTTTGTCCATTGAAAGAAGATCGATAGTGGAATATGATGGCCTTGAGTGAAGAGGAATCAGGAGTGGACATAGATCAGGATGACCGACCATTATAAACTCTGGTTTGCTCCGTTTCTACGCCATTTCTTTTATACTTTTCATTCTTATTACTCACTAATTTACTTGCTCACTGCCCTTACTCATGAACATTTTTAAGTTAAACACATTTTTGATACGAGTTTTTATCGAAATGAAGTTTACATATCGTCGACATTTTTACGTATGTACTAATTCACCCCCCCTGCCTCTTAGTGTCGATTTTGGTCCTAACAATTGGTATCAGATTCACATTTCTCTCTGTTTGGTTTAACACTAAAGAAAGGTAGCTTTTTTAGCATTCAAGAGGGTCACTCTATCATTCGTCCTCTTATATTCAATGGGATGGACTACATATATTAGAAAACTTAAATAAGAGTTTTCTTGCTTTCTTTGAACTTTGATTTATGGAATATTATCAAATATGGTTTTTAACAACCCTCTAAACCTATGAATGAATAAAATGATTTTTTTAAAAAATTATTTTTGTTAAATGCAAAAGTTATGAATGCATTATTTTGTACTTTAGATAAAAATGAGTTTAATCGTATTTTATCTTGTAAAACTGCACATGACATTTGGCATACTCTTAAAATCACACATGAAGGCACTGTTGAATCTCGGATTTTGATGGTGAAGTCAATTGATGGTTATTTGATCTAATCCATTTTAAGATAAGTGTGTAAGATTAACTATGATAAACATAAAGCAATTTACTGGAGTCAAGTTGTTAGAAGTTCAAGAGTACACCGAAAGTCCGAAGGATTATCGGAAGTACTGCTGGAGCCAATCGAGATGAAATTGGGGACTTGCTGAAGGTTTCAGAAGTTTGCTAGAAAGATCTTCGAAGGTTCGTGGAGATCACCAAGAAGGTTCGGAAGGTTACTAAAGACTCGTTGAACTTGCCATAGAATCCGGGAGCCAGCTGGGAGTCCACCGAAAGAAATCCGAGGGAATGTCAGAAGTCCACCGGAAGATCGCCGGAAAGCTCTTCGGAAAATAACTTGACGATGTCGGTTTAATTTAGCTTTAAGTTCATAGTTAGCACTTAATTAGGGTATAGACTAGGTGTTAATCATGTCTAAACCTGGTATGGGCCAACTGGGCCTTTAAGGGGCTATGTTGGGCTAAAATTTAGGCCCACACAGCATCTTGGAGAGTCTGGCGGTGGCATTGCCAGACCCAGGCGGTGGCACCGCTAGACCCAGGCGGTGGCACCGCTAGATGGCCGAAGGCCAGGAGGTGGCACCGCCCCAAGCAGGCGGTGGTACCACATGACAAGTGGTTGCAACCACCTGTGTCAGGCAGTGGTACCGCTAGTGCCAGGCGGTGGTACCGCCAGTGCCAAGCGGTGGTACTACCTGATAGGTGGTTGCAACCACCTATGTCAGGCAGTGGTACCGCCAGTGTTATGCGGTAGTACCGCTTGTACCCCAAAAATTCGGGATGAGACTCTTTTGAGCGCCATTTTTGAATTTCAAAAGAGTCTATAAATACCCCTTTACTTCTAGCTGGTAGAGTACCTTTTGAAGTGCAAAAATTGAGTCTAAGCTATAGCAAATTCTTACTTTTAAATTTCTCCAGTGTTCACCTCCTTTCTTCTCCTTGTAAAAATTCTGTAAAGAGAGGGAACCTCTTGTAAAAGGCTATAAAGGAGTGTTTAGCCCTTCCCCTTCAAGAGACTTGGTAGTGGAAGTTGGGAGCCTCATTGGAGGAGGCTTCAAGAGTGGACATAGGTCATTTGACCGAACCACTATACATCGCTGCGTTCATTTGTTGTGTGAGTGTTTAAATTTCTGCATCGCAAATTTCTTAGCTACAAATTGATCGAATTTCTTCTCCCTATTTTATATTTTATTTAACTGAATCATTTCAAGTTAAAGTCTCTTTCGTTGAATCAAGTTCCTATACAAATTTTCGGAATCGGTTTCCAAACTTTCTAACTTTAGTCCGCTATACTAATTCACCCCCCCCTCTTCTTAGTGTCGCTCTGAACCTGATAGGCACAAGTAGAGTTAAAGAATTAGAAATTAATCTTTTGATGTATTATTTTTAATTGTTTCGAATAGAACCAAGTGAAACCATTAGAGATATATATACCCATTTTACATATGTCGTCAATAATTTAAAAAGTCTTGGTAAATGGTTTTCTAATGTTGAACTTGTTAATAAAATACTAAGATCCCTTCCAAAAAGTTGGGATCCGAAAGTAACGACAATACAAGAGACAAAGGACTTCAACAATTTCTCTCTTGAAAAACTTATCGGGTCTTTAATGATCTATGAAATGACTTGTATCGAACATGATGAATATGAGAACAACCTTTCAAAGAAAAAGAAGGATTTAGCACTTATAACAATAGAAGACCACTTGAGCGAAAGCTCAAGTGATGATAATATAGAACTCCTCACAATTAAACTAAAAAAAAATTCATAAAATAAGAAACTAAGAGCAAAAATGAATTTAAAAAGGAAAGCCATAAAAGAAGAAGAAAGTACTTAACACTACATGGGATGAAATGAGTGTATCTGAAGACAAGGTTGTAAATTACGCTTTGATGGCTTTCGACAATAAAGTAAGTGACTCAACCAAAACCCCTTTACTTTACTATGATATTACTTAATGTATTTCATGAGTTATTTTTAAATTAGTAAGAAATTAAAAAATGTAAAAAAATATATCATGCTTTTCTTTCTAGGGATTTTGAAAAATTAAAAAAATGAGCATGACATTTATATATTAATTCCTTGCACTAAGTATGAAAAGTTAGATTCACTTTAGAAGGAAAATGTATTATCGTTGGAATTAAAATGATAAATTGAATCTTTTGTTTGAAGATGTGTTATTGTTTTAATGTGTTATTGTTTTAATGTGTTATACTATTGATCTTGATGATTTTTTTTTTATGAAACTTACTTTTCAGGTTTATACAATGATGCATGGTTTTTTATAAAAACTTGGGCATGCTTGTATGAAATCAATCTCTAAAGTTTTTCTCTATCTCTAAATTTAAACTAAAAGGGAATGTATTTTTCTCTATCTCTAAAGTTTTTTTATTTTTTAATAAGTGATTAATAAATCTATTTAAATTATTTTATGAATCTCATGAACTATGAAAGTGAATTTGATGATTTGATAATGAGTTTTATCCAACTCTTACACTTGATACTTGAAATTTTTTATGAAACATGATATTGATGACTTGAGATTTCTTATGCATGAATCAAGTTCTCCTAAGTCTTTTTTGCTATTTACTATCCAAATGAATCATGATTGGCATCATTGCTATTTTATCTCCTATGTTTCTTTTGATTTCTCAGAATCATAACAAATTTTTTTATGAATCAAGATTTTTTTATGATTCCTTCTTTCACTAAAAGGAGATTTATCTAAACAACTCGTGATTCTTTCACTTAATACTTATGAAATGAGATTTATTATTTGTTCTCCTATGACTCTTTTTGTTATTCACTAAAGAGACTTATCCTAAAAAATAGTAGAGATCTTTCATTCATGATATGTCACTTGACATCTTGATAGTTTATGACTTGAATTTTACTATGTAAAATTCTCTTGTATTTATGATTTGTATATCTCATGTGTTGTTTGAAAATTGATGTAAAAAGAAAAATATTTGTAACATTGTATTATTCTCTTCCTTTTGATAATGACAAAGGGGGAGAAAGTCTTGCTAGCTTGCACAACGCAAAAAAAAGTAAAAGTTGCTAGCTTGCACATCGTAAAGAGAAGCAAAAGCTTGCCTATCTCAAGAAGCAAAATTTGCAAACTTGCACATCTCAAAAGAGAAGCAAGAATTGCTAACTTACACTTCTCAGAAGAGAAGAAAGAACTTACTAGCTTGCATGTTCTAAAGTGATGAAAAATTTGCTAAATTGCTAAGCTTGCATATCTCTAAAAATTGTTTATTATACTTTTTATTTTTGTTGATGACAAAGGGGGAGAAGATATGATGATGATATATAAGTTATGATAATCATGCATGGGATGATGTACTTGAATGTTTTGATTATGCATGATTTTATGATGCATGCAATGATGTGATCAATTGGTTCTTTCAATACTCATGATGCATGTAATGATAAAATACTCATAATTCTATAATTTCAAAGGTTCAATTAATATGGTATATTGATAGGGGGAGTTTAGTTAAACTCCGTCATCAATTAGTTGTCATCATTAAAAAGGGGAAGACTGTTGAATCTCAGATTTTGATGATGAAACCAATTGATGAAGTTTTAATCTAATCTGCATTTTGAGTGACCCAAAACTAGTTTCGATTATAGAGAAACAATTTAATTAAAGAAGCAAGAATTAATATTGGGTCGGAATGGAACACGTAAGAAGATTAGATGTCGAGCCATAGGATCGGTCGACATGTTAGTAGAAGGTTTCATTGCATGAGTTCAGACATCGGGCCAAGAAAATCAGATATTGCACCAAGGAGATTAGATGTTGCAAGAAGATAATATGTTGATTAGGCAATACGTCGAAGGAGAGGACAATGCGCGAAAGTGGCGGACGAAGCGCTTGATGAACCAATGACATGCCAGATAATATATGATTAATGTCTTATAATAATTATCTAGATCAAAATAGTTTTAGTTCTAATTGAGTTGGTTTAGAAAGTAATTAGGCCAACTCAATTAGGGGGCTCATTGGCCCTAAGTTGGCACTGTTTTGGGCTAAGTGAAAGGCCCATTTAGTGACCCAAAAGGTGGGTCACGCAATGGCATCACCAGAACAGGCAGTGGAACCGCTAGTGGCTTAGTCTCCGAGACACAATCTCTAAGATTGTGTCAGGCGATGGTACCACCAGACTGGGCAGTGGTATCACCCAGTGTTAGTGCTACAAGCGGTGGTATGACTCAACACAAGCAATGGTACCGCCAATATCCCAAAATCCTAAGGTATTTAAAATTTTGGCTTCATTTTTAAAGTCATTTGGAGTCTATAAATGCTCTAGCTATTCCTGCTTGGAATAGCAAGAATAGAGAACAAAAAACTTATGAAAACTTTATTGTAATTCCTTGAGAATTTCCCTCTAGCTCTAAGTTTCGGTTTTAGTTTAAGAGAGGGATAAGTGCTTGTAAAGGTTATCTCTTAAACCTATGAAAAAGAGAAAAGGGTTGTAAGAGGGTAATTGATCTTCACCCATTGAAAGAAGATTGATAGTGGAATACGATAGCCTTGAGTGAAGAGGAATCGGGAGTGGACATAGATCAGGACGACCGAACCATTATAAACTCTAGTTTGCTCCCTTTCTATGCCATTTCTTTTATGCTTTTCATTCTTATTACTCATTGATTTACTTGCTCACTGCCCTCACTCACTTACGAATGTTTTTAAGTTAAATGCATTTTCGATACGGGTTTTTATCAAAACAAAGTTTTCATATCGTTGATGTTTTTATGTATGCACTAATTCAAAGCACTAATTCATCCCTGAGACCCTCCTGAACCCCCACACCCCCGCCCAAACCACCCCCACCCCCTACCCCTGCCCCCCTCCTCCCTCTTCTCTTAGAGCCATCATGATCCTAACAAAAATAATATGGATAGATACCACAATAACTAAAGTTCTTTTACTAAAAACATGATAAGCTCTAGAAATAGAGGAATACCTAAGAAAAATACCTTCATCGGATTTTGTATCAAATTTTTCTAAGGCATCCTTTTCATTCAAAATAAAATATTTGAAATCAAAAACTTTGAAAGACGAAATATTATTCCACAATTCATATGAAGTTTTAGATAGGAGAGGTATTATAAGAATCCAGTTCATGATATAGTATGTCATGTTAATGGCTTCGACCCAAAAATATTTGGGAAGGCTATGTTCATTTTAGCATGGCTCTTGCCATCTGTTGTAAATTCCTATTTTTTTCTCTCAACAACTTTATTTTGTTATAGATTTCTTGAAGTGGAGAAATTGTGGTCGTACCCATTTGAATCACAAAATTCTTAAAAATCATGGTTTTTAAATTCACCACCATGATCACTGCGAATAGAAGAAATCATAAAACCTTTTTCATTTTGAACTTATTTGTAAAACTTTGTAAAATATTTAAAAGAATCACTTTTATGTGCCAAGAAGTATGCCCAAGTATATCTACTCTAATCATCAACAATCACAAAGACATATATAAATTAATGATGTCAATTGATCTAAATAAATATATATAAATTAATTATAATGATCTGGAGGTACTCACTTGATTTTTAGACTTAAAGCTACTCTTTATTTGTTTACCTAGTTGGCATGCATCATAAAGTTTATCTTTGACAAATTTAATGTTATGCATTCCTCTTATGAGTTTTTTAGTTATAATTTATGAGATCAATTTCATACTAGCATGACCTAATCTCCTATGCCAAAGCTAAGCATCATCATTTAAAACCGAGAAATAGATTTTATCATAGATTTATTTTTATATGGTATCTCTATAATGTAAACATTATGTTTAAATTTAATATTATTTTTCTTATTACACAATTGACTAATGCTTAGTAAGTTTGTGTTTTAAACTATCTACTAACAAAATATCTTCAATCAAGAGGTTTGATTTGTTACCTATATTTCACTTGTCAATAATTTTTCCTTTATTGTTGTCTTCGAATGTGACATATCCTTCATCTTAGCTAGTGAGCTTAGAAAAATGTATTGGATTTGTGGTCATGTTTCTTGAGTTTCCACTATCAAAATATTATCTCTTGCTTCTAGCTTTCGATTGTAGACATATCTACAAGAAAGGGAGGTTTGCTTTATTTACCTATTTAATTTTGGGTCCCTCATGGTTAGATCTACCTATCTTGACTTTTGGCATTAAGTCATTTATGATTCTTTTAGGAACCTAAACTAATTTATGCAAGCTATATTCCTGTATAAGCATCATGACCACATCTTGCATAAAAATTACATTTAACTCTAGGGGAAACATATAATGTGGATTCTTTAACAAATATAGTTGGCTTTTATTGAGTGTTACTACTCACAAAGCTGATTCTTTTCTTTCTATATACATGACTCTTATTAGCAAGAATCATGTTTAATGATTTATTACCAATTTTAATTTTTTTCTAATATTTATTATAATAATTTAATTTTCTTTTTAAATGAATCTAACTCTTTATACTTAGTGCAAGGTGTTAACAAGCATTTGTCATACTCATTTTTTAGTTTATCAAATTCATTAGATAGAGATGCATGATTCTTTTTTAGTAATTTATATTTCTTACCAACTATTTTAAGTTCATCATACAAATCATGAAATATATCAAGTAATTCATCATAAGATAAAGAGATTTTATATAAGTCACATATCTCATCGATGAAAGCCATCAATGCATAGCTTGCCACTTCATCTTTATTGGTTTACTCTTTATCTTCTGAAATACTAGATTCATCCTAAGTTGCCTTAAGTGCTTTCTTCTTCTTTTATGCTAGCAACTTCTTTAGTTGTAGACACTCATTTTTAAGTACTCTGGCTTTTTGCATTCATAGCAAGTTATTGTGTCCTATTTAAGTTTATTTTTATTTTTAGATTCTTATTTTACAGAATTTGTTTTGTTCCTTTTCAAGAACCTTTTAAATTTTCTTGTAAGGAGTGCCAAGTTATTATTATCATTATCACTTGAGTTTTCGCTCAAGTGGTCTTCTTTAGTTCTAAGTGCAATATCATACCTATTCTTTGGAAAGTTCTTCTCTTGTTCATCATATGCATTGCAAGTCATTTTATAGGTCAATAATGACCCTATGATTTCTTCAAGAGGAAAGTTGTTCAAGTCCTTTGCTTTTTGAATTGTAGTCACTTTTAGATCCTAAATTTTTTAAAGAGATCTTAAAATTTTATTAACAAGTTCAAGATTAGTATAACTTTTACTAAGAGCTTACAAACCATTAACAACATCTGTAAATTAGTCGTACATATCACTAATAGTTTCGCTTGGCTTTATTCTAAATAATTCATAACTATGCACCAAGAGATTAATCTTAGATTCTTTAACTCTATTTGTACCTTTATGAATAACTTCAAGTGTGTCCCAAATATCATGTGTCATTTTACAAGTATAAACATGATTAAATTTATTTTTATCTAAAGCATAAAATAAAGCGTTCATAGCTTTTATATTTAAAGAAAACATTTTCTTCTTTAAATCATTCCATTTGTTCATTAGTTTAGAAGATTTTTAAAAACCATATTCAATAATATTCTATAAATCAAAATCTATATAAATCAAGAAAATATGCATTCATGTTTTCCAATAAGTGTAGTTCATCTTGTTGAATCTCAGATTTTGATAATAAAATCAATTGATAAATTATTGATCTAATCCATATTTTGAAAAATGTGTTGTAGGATTAACTATGATTATGAATAAGGCAAAAAGTAGATGTTGTGTCGGAGTCAAAGATTAGATAATTTATCAGGAGTTCGAGAGTTCGTCGGGGGTTTGCCAAGAAGTTCATCGAGAGTTTTGCTGGAGTTTGCCGAGAAGTTCGTTGAGAGCTCACCAAAAGGTTCGTCGAGAGTTCATCGAGAAGTTTGTCGGGAGTTCACCGGAGCTCACCGAGAAGATCGTCAGGAGCTTGTCGAGAAGCTCATTGGAATTTGTCGAGAAGATCGTCGAGAGTTCAAGAGCTTGTTGGGAGTCCACCGGAAGATCATCGAGAACTCGTCGAAAGTCCACTAGAAGATCGTCGGAAGCTTGCCGAGATTTTTCCTGAAGAACATTTGACTTATCAAACTTAATATGCTTTGTTAATGTCATAATTGTCATAGTTAGGACTTAGTTTGGGTTAGGATTGAGAGGTAATTTCACTAACTCAATTAGGAGCCAATTGGGCCTGAATCAAGACTGGTTTGGACCGAATTAATGGCCCAAATAGTAATCTGGATCTTGTTTGACGGTGGCACCACTAGGACTGGGCGATGGAACCGCCCAGGGCTTAGTCTCCTAAGAGGTCTGGGCGGTGGTACCGCCTAGACTAGGTAGTGGTATCACCGACAGTTAATGCTGCCAGGTAGTGGTACCACTCAGGAAGGTAGTGGTACCACTAGAGTCCAATGCCCGAGACTCTATTGGTACCATCCAATGTCAAAGAGTAATAGCAGTAGTATTGCCCAATATTAGCAGTGGTATTGCCAGTATCCCGGAAATCTAGGATAAGACCTTCTTTAGCTCTATTTTTAAAGCCAATTGAGGTCTATAAATACCCCAAACTTTTTTTGCTTGTGGAGCATAGAAAAGTGAATAAGAAAAACAAAGATCATAGTAAAAACGCTATTAAAATTTTGAGAGTTTACCTCCACTAGTTCTAGCTTAGAAATCTGTATAAGGAGAAGTGAGCGAATTGTAAAAAGGTTGACTCATAAACCTATTAAAAGGAGAAGAGATCTGTAAAAGGGGTGATTGATTTTTGCCCATTGAAGGAAGATCAATAGTAGAAGCTGGTGACCTTGACGAAGGAGAAATCAAAAGTGGATATAGGTCACAATAACTGAACCACTATAAATCTGATGTGTTCTTTCCTTATAGTGTATTTTCATTACTTAGCTGCTTTCGTTACATTACATTCACTTCAAGTCGATATTATTTCCTATCTAATTTCATCAAAATGTTTTTGTCAACTCGAAAGGATTTTGAATCACAATCATCTTTAACATACACACTAATTCACAACACAACCCCCTAGTGTCATATTGATCCTAACAATTAGTATCAGAGTAAGGTTACTCTCAATTTGGTTTCAAACCCAAGAGAGATGATTTTGACCGATAATCAAGAGGGTCATTCAATCACACATTCTCTTATGTTTAATGAGATAGATTACACGTATTGGAAAACTAAAATGAGGATTTCTTGATTTCTATGGATTTTGATTTATAGAATATTATTGAAAACAAATTTCAAAAGTCTTCTAATCCAATGAACAAATTGAATGATTTGGAAAAGAAGACATTCTCTTTGAACGCCAAAGCTATGAATGCTTTATTTTATGCTTTTGATAAAAATGAATACAATCATATTTCTATTTATGAAACTGTTTATGACATTTGGCATACACTTGAAATCACACACGAAGGCACAATTATGGTTCAGGAGTCAAAAATTAATCTTTTGATTCATAGCTATGAATTGTTTCATATGAAACTAAGCGAGACTATTGGAGACATGTATACTCGGTTTACGGATGTCATCAATGGTCTAAAAGCACTTAATAAAATTTTTTCTAATTTTGAACTTGTTAACAAGATATTAAGATCCCTTACAAAGAGTTGGGATCCTAAAATGACGACAATTTAGGAAGCCAAGAACTTGAACAACTTTCTACTCGAAGAACCTATCGGGTCTTTGATGACCTACGAAATGATATGTAATACACATAAAGAACTTGAAAATAATCTTCCAAAGAACATGAAGGATTTAACACTTAGAACTCAAGAAGACCACTTTGAGAGAAAACTTAAGTGACAACGATGATGATGATGATGACATGGTGCTTCTAACAAGAAAATTTAAAAAATTCATAAAAAGAAACAAAATTAAACATGACACTAAAAACAAAATTAACTCAAAAAGGACTAAGTAGTTTGCTACAAATACAAAAAGTCAGGTCACTTCAAAAGTAAATGTTCCCAAGTGAAGAAGAAGTAACCGAAGAAGAAAAAAGCGCTTAAAGCCACTTGGGACGATTCGAGCACATCCAAAGACGAGGAGCCAACCAACAAAGAAGTTGCTAACTACGCATTAATGGCATTTGGCAATGAGGTAAGTAACTCAATCAAAGCTTATTTATCCTTTAATGAATTACTGAATGCTTTTCATGATTTATTTGATGAATGCAAATTAGTTAGTAAAAAGTATAAATTGTTAAAAAAGGAGCATGCCTCTCTTATTAGTGAATTTTGTTGAATCTCAAATTTTGATGATAAAACCAATTGATTATGTTTAAGATCTAATCTGTATTTTGAGTTATGCAGCTAGCTTCAATTAGGAATAGATAATTAAAATAGAAAGAATCGATTTGGGTCAGAGGAGAACATATTAGATGATTGGATGTCGAGCCGAAGGATTAATCGACGTATCAACAGAAGGCTTCGGACGATGGGTTTAAGCATTGGGCCAAGAATAGCATAATTATGCCAAGGAGATTAAAGTTAGTCGATTGGATAATAGGCTGCAAGAGAGGATGATGCACTGAAGAATCGAACAAAGCGCCGGATGAACCAATGACATGTCGGATAATATTTAATTAAGCTTTATAATAATTATCTAGATCAAAGTAGGTTTTAAGTCTAATTTGGTTGGAATTAGACTAACTCAATTAGGGGCCAATTAGACCCAAGTTTGGGCTATGTTGGGCCAAGTGAAAGGCCCAAACAATGACCCAAGAGGTGGGTCAAGTGGTGGCACCGCCAGAACAAGCGATGGAACCGTTGATGGCTCAGTCTCCAAGCCTGGGCAATGGTATCGCCCAGCACTGGTGATGGTACCACTAGTACTCCAAAATTTTAGGTTGTTTGAATTTTGGCTCCAAGATTTGAAGCCACTTGGGGTCGATAAATACCCTAGCTATTCTTGCTTGGGATAGCAAGAATTGGGCAGAAAAGAGAGCAAAAACTTTATGAAATCCAAAATTGAAACCGTTATAAAAGTATAGAGTCCCTCCTCCTTAAGTATAGAGAGTATTCTAAGGGAGAGTGTGAGGGAAATATTGTAAAAGAGGATTGTAAAAGGGGTGATTGATCTTTTCCCATTAAAGAAAGATAAATAGTGGAAGTCGGTGACCTCAACGGAGTAGGTATCGGGAGTGGATACAGGTCAAACGACCGAACCACTATAAATCGGTGTGTTCTTTCCTTACTATGCACTTCTCTTCCTTATTTCTTAGCTGCATTCTATTTTTTGCCTAACTACAACTGCTCAACTTCTTCTCTACTCACTTACGAACATGTTTAAAGTTAAACATCTTTGCCAAAATGCTTTTTTCATTGAACAAAACTTTTCACTAAAATAATTTTCCGAAATCGACGTTTTTAATCGCTGCACTAATTTACCCCCCCACCCCACCCCCCCTTAGTGCCAAACTTGATGCTTAAAAATCAGGAGATTCGGCATCTCATGCATAGCAAAAAATAAAAATAAGATCGGATTTTCTAAAGTTACGTACTTGGCCATCGTGCAATGATTGGTGTGCAAAAATCATAAATCCGAAAAACTGAATGTATCATGTCAGAAGTGTTACCTGGGGAGATCGTATATCCCCGAATTTTTAGGTCCGATGAAGAGAATGAAGGAGCACTAGTGTACTCCTCTCTAGCGGTAATCCGCACAGCGAACACCGTGATGACGCTCCTCAAATCACCATAGGTTCTCCCTCTCCCCATACACTATGAGGCTGCCGGAGCCAAGGAGGAGGAGAGGAGGCTAAGGAGAATAGGAGGGGTGACTACCAAGAGCTCTCAACCTATGAACCAGGAGGTTCCTCCTATTTATAGAGGTGGAGGAAGCTTATCTTTAACAAATCTTGTTCACATTGGATCTCTATCTAGTTAGATCTCATTGGATCTTATCCACAGAATCCAATTTGATCTCATCCAATTGGATCTTACCCAATCATTTAATTGGATCTCATCCATAGGATCCAAACTAGGGGCTTTGCAGATATCTCATATCCGCACCTTTACTCGTCACAACATCCACCTTATGTGTGTGACTCTCTAGGCCCGATATCGAGCTGGCCGTGAGTCGCTCCCATCAGAACTCCTTCTGACTCAGAACTCCTTCTGACTCAGAACTCCTTCTGACTCAGAACACCTTCTGATATAGTGAATTATTATCTTCATAATAATTCACTCGATTCATCGACATGGACGTACTAGGCCACTACGCCATAGTCCCCAGACGGTACAGGGGGATCTAATCCATCGAACCTATCTATCCTTAGTTACCATGTATCTATAGTCCCTTATCCATCTAATATCCCAAAACTGTATATTGGGCATAGTAGAGTTAAGCCCATACGGAATCCTGTTCGAGTCTTGCTTTAATCGGATTCTCCCAGAGAACTCTTTCTCTCTCAATCCGAATGACCCTGGCCAGGGATTTTGCTTGAGCGAACACACTCGGGATATATATCTCATGATACCGAGAGTGGATGATCCTCTACTGATATGCAATTGCCTTCATAAGGTTGGCTATCATTCCCAAGAATTGGCTATACCAGATCTGGAGCTCTCCAAAATTGTAAGTTCAACATCAAAGAATGGAGTACTCAAATAAGGCATCTTTGATGTCTCAAGTTTAAGAACCAGACACACTATTTAGACTACAGAATCACTATCTAACATTAGGTATCATTAACTATACAGCATTCTATAATCGGATCAATTAGTGAACTCATTCTCCAATGAGCACCTGCATTGTACCTCTAGTGTCTCTACACAAGTGACTATGAGACCAGTTGCCTCCATCATATAGATGAGTATACAGCGTACTAGTCTATCTGGTTATCTTGATTGCCTCATCAAGTAACCTATGACCAGGATGATTTAGGATATATGTTTAAAGGTATATCGGTCTCATTATCATGATCTCATCATAATCCGATTCCCATTACATAGATCCATGGACATCATAATATTCATCCAGATAATATGAAAAAATATCAATAATAATATGCGAAGAGAACGACGTAACATGTCACAGGTGCCATCGCTCATGTGATTAGCTTGTAGAACACCTACAACCAACAATCTCCCAGTTGACCTAAAGCCAATCACCTACGCATTTAATCCTCATCAGGCCTCTTGTTAGAACCCTCCGCGGATTCTAAGCTTGGGGTTGATCTCTATAGGGGATCGGCCTCCTTTGAACTCTATAGGGGTTCCTTCCTCCAAGTTGCTGCACAAAAGCTGCAAAATATTGATCTATTCATTCCTTAAAAGAGGATGAATACATGGCTATTTATAGGGCTTCTAAGCCCCAACTCCTAATAGGACTCTTACTTAAGACTCCTACTTCTAACCAACTTCTAATTAGGACTCCTTCTCTACTAGGACTTCTACTTCTAATAGGACTCTCTTCCTAATAGGACTTCTACTTCTAATAGGACTCTCTTCCTAATAGGACTTCTACTTCTAATAGGACTCTTTTCCTAATAAAACTCTTACTTATAATAGGACTCCTTTCCTAATAGGACTTCTACTTCTAATAGGACTCTTTTCCTAATAGAACTCCTACTTATAATAGGACTCCTTTCCTAAGAAGCAACCTAACCCTAACCTAGCCGGCCTCTTCACCTCTTTAATAGGGGTCGGCTAGATAGGATTTACATGAATGCCCTTATCAATGAAACTAAATTAGGACTCTCATAGCTAGAGTCCTAACAGACCCGCCCTCTTCAAATCAGCCTTGTCCTCGAGGCTGACGTTCCATGACTTCTGGGGATTTGATCTTCAAGTCGTCGTAGTTCTCCCAAGTGGCATCTTCTGCTGGTAGGTTTGCCCACTGTATTAACACTTCAGTAGCAGGTCGTCGTCGTCGAGTCACGATTCGTCGATCAATAATAGCACTTGGTTGGGTCTGGAGCTCTCCTTGGGTAGTTATATTTGGTAGATGGCTTTGGGCTGTCTCGTGTTGTCCCAACCTGAGCTTCAAATATGATACATGAAAGACTGGATGGATTCGGGAGCTGGCGGGTAAGTCCAATCTGTATGCTACTTCTCTGATGCGCTCCAAGAAATATTTTAGGCTTTTATGGTCGGTCTTGATGTGAAAGCGTCGCCCAATTAAGTATGGTCTCCATTTGGACACCGCATGCACAATCGCGAGCATCTCCTTGTCGTAAATAGTCATCTTGAGGTGGGAAGGAGATAATGCCTTACTAGTATAAGCGAGGGGTCGGCCATCTTGCATTAATACAGCACCAATTCCTGCTCCGGAGGCATCAGCTTCAATAATAATAGTCTTATCGAAGTCGGGTAATGCTAGTACTGGCGTTGTTATCATTGCGACTTTAAGTTCCTCGAAGGTGGTGGTGGCTTTGTCCGACCACTGGAAAGCATCTTTTTTTAGCAAGGAAGTAAGGGGTGTACTGATCTTTCCATAGTCTTTCATGAACTTACGACAGTAACCTGTTAAACCAAGAAAGCCGTGCAGTGATTTTATGTTCCTCGGGGTTGGCCAGTTCTGCATTGGTTTAATTTTGGAGGGGTCCACTGCCACACCTTCCTCTAATATGATATGCCCAAGATATTCCACTTTTTGTTGAAGAAAGCTACACTTCATTTTTTTGACAAAAAGAACATGTTCTCACAAAATTGTCAAAACAAGTCTTAAGTGCTGAATATGACTTTCAAGAGAAGGGCTGTAAATAAGGATATCATCAAAGAAAACTAGCACAAACTTTCGAAGATAACTCAGAAAAATATCATTCATAAGGCTCTGGAAGGTAGAGGGAGCATTGGTGAGACCAAAGGGTATTACCAGAAATTCATAGTGACCGTTGTGCGTTCGAAAGGCAGTTTTCGGTATGTCTTCTTCGCACACTCGTATTTGATGATACCCGGATCGAAGGTCCAACTTTGTGAAGACTCGTGCTCCTTTTAATTCATCAAGCAATTTATCTACTACTGGAATAGGATACTTGTCCTTGACGGTTATGTCATTGAGAGCTCGGTAATCAACGCACATTCGCCATGTTCCGTCTTTCTTTCGTACGAGGAGCACTGGTGAAGAGTAGGGGCTGCAACTTGGCCGAATAACTCCTGTTTCAAGCATCTCTTTTACAATCCTTTCTATTTCATCTTTTTGGAGATGTGGATACCGATATGGTCAAGTATTTGCTGGAGGTTTCCCTGGAAGAATCGGTATACGATGATCGTGCCGGCGATTAGGAGGTAGGCTGCGTGGTTTGTCAAATATATCTGAAAATTTAGCAAGCAAGGGAAGTAGGTTTGGATCTTCAAATTTGGTTGGCTCTCCCTTAGGTTACTACTCAAGTTGTACTAAAAAGCCACTGCATGCTTTGTGCAAAACTTTCTCCATTCGTTGTGTGCAAATTGTTGTTACGTCGCCCCCACGTTTCCCGTACAGTATCACCTATTTCCCCTTGCTATAAAATTTCATAATTAGTTTCAAAAAATTCCAAGAAACATCACCTAATGTCGTCAACCATTCAATGCCAAGCATGACCTCATAATCATCGAGAGAGAGGAGGAAAAAATCTGTAATTATCTCTTGGTCCTGCAGCAATAGTTTCACCTGTGGGCACTTACGATCACACTTCAAAATTCATCCATCTGCGAATTTAACATTGAACCTGCTGCAATTCTCAATAGGTAAGGCCATCCGGACAGCAACCTTGCTGTTCATAAAATTATTAGTGCTCCCGGTGTCAATAAGAACAGTGATTGGTTGTTGCTTCAGAAATCCTCCCACTTTCATTGTTTGCGGGTTCGCATAACCGGCAAGGGCATGCATCATAATATCAATTGGCTGCTGTTCTTCATCTGTGACCTCTTCCTCATGCTCCTGGACCTCCTCCTTCATGTCTTCAAGAGGTTCAATCCATAGGAGGCGGCCCCTTTTGCAGTGATGATCGCGGTTCCACGGCTCGTCGCAATGCCAACAAAGACCCTTTGCTGATCGATCACGTAGTTCTTCTCTTGTTAATTTTTTGGGCAGCGAAGGATGGCTGGGAGTAGAAGGGGGTTTATATATTGAGGTTCTAGGAGTGGTTCCCATCCTCTAAGAATCTTGGTTGAGTCGTTCTTCTTGTATTTGGGCAAAAGAAATCGCAGCCATCATGGTATGGGGCTGTCGTGCCTTAACTTCCCCTTTTATCTCTGGCTTGAGTCCTTCGATAAATGTTCCTAACTATTGATGGTCAGTCCAATCACGAGCAAGGTAAGATAGCTTCTCAAACTTGGTTTGGTACTCTTGAATCGTAGAGGTTTGTCGAATCTTTGCGAGTTGGCCGTCGATATTTTCATACTCCGTAGGTCCAAACGGTTCAGCAGTGCATTCTTAAATTGATTCCATGTCAGAGCCCCATGATTATATTCCAGCCAATTGTACCATTGAATAGCATCTCCTTCAAGGTGGATGACAGCAATCTCCACCATAGCATTATCCGACGTTCGGTAGTAGCGAAAGTAACATTCTCAAGGAAATCCACCCCGCTGGGTCTCCTTCCCATCGTGGGAAGTCCACCCTCATGCGTGGCTGAAGCACGTCTGAGGGCTGTCCCTCCTTCTCTGGGGTCCTTTCTAAATTCTCTCCTTGCTGCAGTTTGGTTAGACTCGATGGTTGTCCAATTTTGAATTCTGCAAACAAAGCGCGCAATTTGTCTTCCAAGCGCAATTCAAGCCATAATTCAATCTGAGATTCCCATGCTTAAATTTAGCATCAATTGGATCTTGGGAAGCCATAGCATATGTCTATAGATTAGAGATGCCCTTGTCTTTTTTCTGTTGACGGGTTAATGGCATGGGGTGGTGGAAGGTTCGGACAATAGATCGGTGATTGAAGGGTTCAGCTGTAATGGTTTACTGTTTTGGGCTGTGGTTTTTGATGCTGTTAGGGTTATGAAACTAGGTTATGATGGCTGCATCTTGAGGCTAGAGGGATTCCCTAAAGACGTCTTGGTTTGTGGCAACAAGGTGGCTAGGGTTTGATAGGTTACGGAGAAGAAAAAAGGACAAAGGTGCAATACCAGATTTTTCGCTGAAAAAATTCCAGCAGTAAAGATGTAATTTTTTCAGAAATTTTCAAAAGAGATTCAAGTAAAACTCAAAGGGGATCTACTGATAAGGAAGAGGTAATACTTTAAAAAATTTCGTAGGAAGAAATGACAACAAGAGGTTTGGCAAAATTGAGAATCACGGAGAGGTATTATAGCAGATTTTTACATCTAAAGTGTAGCAGATTGGACGTAAAAGATAAGTGGTTTTTATTGAGAATTTTTTGACAAAACCAAAGGGAAAACCACTGTTAGGAAGTGTCAAAGCCGCCGTAAAAATTCCATAGAGAATTGGATAGAAAAAACGCAGTAGCAAGATCAAAAAGGCAGTGCTATGCGGCTGAAATTCTGCAGTGCGACTTTCGTTGTAGAGATGAAAACTTTACGACGAAAAGTTTATGCAGCAATTATAGGAACGAATTTTTTTTCGGATTTTTTGAATTAGGATAACTAAATTGCAGTAGCAGTAGGGTAGATAACCAGAACCTGTTGCAATTCACGGAAAGATCAAAGGATGATCTATGGTGGTGGAGATATGGCGGAATTCAGCGATGATCTTCTAAGCAATTATGGGAATTGCTTTGGCGGTTGTGGAGGGCTGGTGGATGGCTGTGGAAGGGCAGCGAGATGCCAAGAATACTGCTCTGATACCAAGTGTTAGAACCCTCCGCGGATTCTAAGCTTGGGGTTGATCTCTATAGGGGATCGGCCTCCTTGGAACTCTATAGGGGTTCCTTCCTCCAAGTTGCTACACAAAAGCTGCAAAATATTGATCTATTCATTCCTTAAAATAGGATGAATACATGGCTATTTATAGGGCTTCTAAGCCCCAACTCCTAATAGGACTCTTACTTAAGACTCCTACTTCTAACCAACTTCTAATTAGGACTCCTTCTCTAGTAGGACTTCTACTTCTAATAGGACTCTCTTCCTAATAGGACTTCTACTTCTAATAGGACTCTCTTCCTAATAGGACTTCTACTTCTAATAGGACTCTTTTCCTAATAAAACTCTTACTTATAATAGGACTCCTTTCCTAATAGGACTTCTACTTCTAATAGGACTCTTTTCCTAATAGAACTCCTACTTATAATAGGACTCCTTTCCTAAGAAGCAACCTAACCCTAACCTAGCCGGCCTCTTCACCTCTTTAATAGGGGTCGACTAGATAGGATTTACATGAATGCCCTTATCAATGAAACTAAATTAGGACTCTCATAGCTAGAGTCCTAACACCTCTATGACGCTCAAATATAATCTGAGTCAATGGGTTCATCAATGGATCTGCAATATTATATTCGAATGGAACTCTTTCCACTACTACATCTCCTCAGGCTGCGATTTCATTGATCAGGTGGAACCTCCTTAGAACACTTCTGACGAGACCTGGGTTCCCCAACTGGATCGATCGTCCTGTTATTATCGCAATATAAGGTAATCGGCTCCTCGTTGTTCGGCACGACTCCTAGATCTGCGATGAACTTCTTCATTCAGACTACCTCTTTTGCTGCCTCTGTCATAGCAATATATTCCGCCTATGTGGTCGAGTCAGTAGTAGTATCTTGCTTGGAACTTTTCTAGCATACTGCTCCTCCATTCAGGGTGAAGACATACCCTGAATTCGACTTGCTATCATCGACATCGAACTTGAAGCTCGAGTCCGTGTAGCCCTCAACTCTGAAGCTACTGTCTCCATATACCAGTAAAAGATCCTTAGTCCTTCTCAAGTACTTAAGGATACACTTTATTATTTTCTAGTGCTCCAAGCCTGGATCTGCCTAATACCTACTCGTGACACTCAGAGCATACACTACGTCATACCTCATATATAGTATAGCATACATGATAGACCCTATCGTTGAGGCATATGGTATTCCATCCATGTGTGCCCTTTCTTCAGGAGTCTTTGGAGATATACTCCTAGAAAATGATATTCCATATCTCATAGATATTGGACCTCTCTTGGAATTTTTCATGCCAAACCATTGACAATGGAGTCTATATACCTAGAGTGGGATAAGCCAAGCATCCTCTTGAATCTATCTCTATAGATTTGAATCCCTAGAATATAGGATGCTTCGCCTACGTCCTTCATGGAGAAGTGTCTAGATAGCCAAGCTTTTACTGTGGAGTGCATTCCTATATCATTTCCAATGATTAAGATGTCATCCACATATAACACCAAGAAAGTGATAGCACTCCCACTTGCCTTCCTATACATATAAGGCTCATCTTCGTTCTTACCGAAGGTATAAGATCTGATCGCCTCATCAAATCTTATGTTCTAACTTTAGGAAGCTTGCTTTAGTCCATAAATGGACTTAAGCAATCTGCACACCTTATCTGGACTCTACTTGGATATGAACCCCTCAAGCTATATCATATACACTTCCTCTTCGAGGTTGCCATTGAGGAATATAGCTTTCACATCCATTAGCTAGATCTCATAGTCATAATGTGCTACAATAGTCAATAGAATTTGGATAGATTTCAGCATAGCTATGGGTGCAAAAGTTTCGTCATAGTCAACACCTTACCTCTGATGATACCCCTTAGCCACTAGCCTTGCCTTATAGGTCTTCACCATTCCATCTACCCTGATATTCTTCTTGAAGATCCATTTGCAATGGATGGGTATGATACCCTTAGGTGCATTAACAAGGTTTCAAACCTTGTTGGAGTATATGGATTCCATCTCAGAATTCATGGCTTCTTGCCACTTTCCGTAGTCTATGCTCATAATAGCCTCCTCGTAGGTTTGAGGATCAACATCCTGAGTGTCCTCTCCACTGATATATGTTGGGAAATCCTTAAGGGGAGCGACATCACATGCATAGTAGAAGAATAGAAAACAAAACCCTAGATTTCTCATAGAAAGTTTCCATTGTCATGCGAAGATCGGTGCGTCAAAAACAAATCCACAAAATTGCACGTGTAAAAGAAGATACCTAGGGAGATCGTATATCCTTAGATTCCTGCAGATCTGTAGGAGAGGATGAAGGAGGTCAAGCGTCCTCCTCTCTAGCGATATCCACACGGTAGAGAATGCGACGATGCACCTCTCTCTCTAGGGAGAGGAGAACAGGAGGTGGCTACCAAAAGAAACCCTCAGCTTATAGAGCTTTGGTTCCCTCCTATTTATAGAGGCTCCCTAAAAACCCTAATGGATCTTTTGCCCTATTGGGTATTGGATCTCCATCCAATTACCTAAGCCTCTTGGATTAGTGGGTCTCTACCCAATAATCTCTTATTAGCAATTATTGGATCTCATTTCAGGATCCAATAATTCAGGGGCTTAATGGATATCCAAAAAGATAGGGGTTCAGCAGATATCTCATATCCGAACCTCTACTCGTCGCAACACCTACCATATGTATGTGACCCTCTAGGCCCAATATCGAGCTGGCCGTGAGTCATACTTGTCAGAACTCCTTCTAACTTAGTGAATTATTATCTCTATAATAATTCACCCAACTCATCGATTGCGGATGTACCAGGCCACTGTGCCGCGGCCCCCAGACGATACAAGGGAATCCAATCCTTTGGACCTATCTGTCCTTAGTTACCATGTATCTATAGTCCCTCATCCATCTAATATCCCAAAGATCCTATTCCGGGCATGGTGCTGTTAGGCCCATACGGTCTCTCCTCGAGTCTTGCTCTTGTCGGATTCTCCCAGAGAACTCTTTCTCTCTCAATCCGAATAACCTTGGCCAAGGATTTGTTTGAGTAATAACATATAGGATATTCTTCTCATGATACCGAGAGTGGATGATCCTCTATTAACACTCAACAGCCCTTGTAAGGTTGGCTACCACTCCTAATGACCGGTTGTACTAGATCTGGAACTTTCTAAACCTATAAGTCCGGTATCAAAGGGTGGAGTACTCATAGAGGACATCCTTGGTGTCTCAAGTCTAAGGACCATATACACTACTAGGACTACAGAATTGCTGTCTGATGTGAGGTATTAATAACCATCCAACATTCCGTAGGCGAATCAATTAGTGAACGCATTCCCCAATAAGCACCTACACTGTACCCTTAGTGTCCCCACATGAGTAGCTATGAGGCCAGTCACCTCTTTCATATGGACGAGTATATAGCACACTAGTTTATCCGGTTATCTCGATGTCCTTCTCGAGTAACCTATGACCAAGATAATTTAGGGTCTGTGTTTAAAGGTGAATCGGTCTCATTATCGTGATCTCATCATGATCTGATTCTCATTATACAGATCGAAGGACATCACAATATATGTAATATGCAAGATAAAATGATAAAACGCCTAATAATAAGCAAAGAGAAAAAGTGCATATCAAGTCACAAGTGCCATCATTCATGTGATTGGCTTGCAGGGCATATATGACTAGTAATCTCCCACTTGACCTAAAGCCAATCGCCAATATGTCTGATCCCCATCAGACCTCTATGACGCTTAAAGACAATCTGAGTCAATGGCTTTGTCAGTGGATCTTCAATGTTATCTTCGGATGGAAAGCTTTCCACTACTACATCTCTTTGGGCCACGATCTCTCTAATAAGTTGGAACCTCCTCAAAACACTTCTGATGAGACCCGGGTTCTCTTATTTGAGTAATCATCCTGTATTTATCGTAATATAAAGGAATCAGCTCCTCGCTGCTCGAGATGACTCCTAGATCTGTGATGACCTTCTTTATCTAGACTCCCTCCTTTGCTACCTCTACCGCAGTAATGTATTCCGCCTCTATGGTCAAATCAGCAGTAGTGTCTTGCTTAGAACTCTTCTAGCATACTGCTACTCCATTCAGGGTGAACACATACCCTGAATTAGACTTGCTATCATTGACATCAGATTGGAAGCTCGAGTCTGTGTAGCCCTCAACCCTGAGGCTACTACCTCCATATACCAGTAAAAGATCCTTAGTCCTTCTCAAGTACTTAAGGATACTTTTTACTACATTCCAGTGCTTCAAGCCTAGATCTACTTGTTATCTGCTCATGACACTCAGAGCATGCGTTATATCAGGTCTGGTACATAGCATAGTATATATGATAGATTCTATCGCTGATGCATATGGTATCATATCCATGTGTGCCCTTTCTTTAGGAGTCTTTGGGGATATACTCCTAGAAAGTAATATTCAATGTCTCACTGGTATGAGACCTCTCTTGGAATTTTCCATACCAAACTTTTTGACAATGGTGTCTATGTACCTGGACTGGGACAAGCCAAGCATCCTCTTAGATCTATCTCTATAGATCCGTATCCCCAATATGCAGGATGCTTCTCCTAAATCCTTCATAGAGAAGTGCCTAGATAACCAAGTCTTTACTATGGAGAGCATTCCTACATCATTTCCAATGATCAGGATGTCATCCACCTATAATACCAAAAAGGTGATAGTGCTCCCACTTACTTTCCTGTACACACAAGCTCATCTTCATTCTTATCGAAGTCATAAGATTTGATCACCTCATCAAATCTTATGTTCTAACTTCAGGAAGCTTGCTTCAATCCATAAATGGACCTAAGCAACCTGCACACCTTATCTGGGTTATCCCTGGATATGAATTCCTCAGGTTGTATCATATACACCTCTTCCTCGAGGTTACCATTGAGGAATGCAATTTTGACGTCCATCTGCCAGATCTCATAATCATAGTGTGCTGCAATAGCTAATCGAATTCGAATGGATTTTAGCATGGCTACAGGTGAGAAAGTTTTGTCATAGTCAACACCTTGCCTTTGACGATACCCTTTAGCCACTAGCCTTGCTTTATAAGTCTCTACCTTTTCATCTACTCCAATCTTCTTTTTGAAGATCTACTTGTAACCAATGGATATAATACCCTCAGGTGCATTAACTAGGTTCTAAACCTTGTTGGAGTATATGGAATCTATTTCTGAATTAATGACTTCTTACCATTTCCCAGAGTCTATGCTTATAATAGCCTCCTCGTAGGTCTAAGGATCAATATCCTCAATTTCCTCTCTTCTGATATGTCCCACATATCTCTCAAGAGGATGGGATACTCTATCGGACCTACGTAAAGTTGGAACTTGTGTGTTAGATATCTGAACAGACATTGGCTGTGGAATGGTGCTTGAGCTAGATTGTCCAACCTCACTCAATTCTATCATGCTCCCATTGTCTCCACCAAGAATGTGTTCCTTCTCAAGGAACACTACTCTCTTGGCTACAAAGACCTTTTGGTCCTCAGGGTGATAGAAATAATACCCACAAGTTTCCTTGGGGTATCCCACGAACTTGCACCGTTCCATTTTGGATTCTAATTTATTAGGGTTGTGTCTCTTAACGTGGGCACCAAATCTTAACAATCTTAAGATCATGCATCTTCCCATTCCATATCTCATATGGAGTAAACATCACTGACTTGGTTAGAATTCTGTTCAGAAGGTAAGCTACAGTCTCTAGGGCATATCCCCAGAATGAGATGGGTAGGTCGACGAAACATATCATGGAACACACCATGTCTAATAGTGTGCGATTCCTCCTTTCTGATACACCATTAAGCTATGGTGTATAAGGAGATATCCATTGGGATAAGATCACATAGTCTTTGAGGAACTAGGTGAACTCTGTACTCAAGTACTCACCTTCTCGATCTGATCGAATGGTTTTAATACTCTTTCCTGTTTGGTACTCCACTTCATTTTTATATTCCCTGAATTTCTCAAAAGCTTTAGACTTGTACTTCATCAAGTACACATGTTCGTATCTTGAGAAATCATCAGTGAAAGTAATGAAGTAGGAGTAACCATCTATGGCATGAGTCGACATGGGACCGCATACATCACTATGTATGAGTTCTAGTAATTCAGTGGCTCTCTCTCTAGTTCCACTAAATGGAGAGTTGGTCATCTTTTCTCGAAGGCAAGGTTCACATGTCGCATATGGCTCATAGTCAAATGGATCTAAATATCTATCTTTTAGCAACTTTTGAATCCTTCCCTCGTGGATGTGACCTATCCTACAATGCCAAAGATATGCATTGTTCACCTCTTCTCATTTCCTCTTAGACTCACTTACACTCATGATATGTGGAGCTGTATCTAGTATAAATAAACCATTATGCAATATTCCTCTCATGATGATCTGATAATCTAATATTATTGAACAACCATTATTCTCAAAAACTAATTTATATCCAATAACTGTCAAACATAAAATGAAAATAATATTTTTAATAATAGAAGGAACATAATAGCATGCATCTAATGTAATAATAGCTCCACCAGGTAGTGGTAAGGTGACCTTGCCAACAGCCACTGTAGTAACCTTTGCTCCATTGCCCATCTTAAGGGTCATCTCGCCTCTGTTCAATCTCCTAGGTCCTACTAGAACCTGCAACAAATTGCAAATATGATAAGCACTCCCAGTATCTAATACCCATGTGTTATCAAAAGATTTTGACAAATGGAGATTGATCATGAATGTACCTGAAGCTTCTGCAAGCTTTTGTTTTGCCCTCTCTGTAAGGTACTCTTTGTAGTTCCTCTTCCAGTGCCCATCTTTGTCGTAGAAGAAGCACTGGCCTTTGTCCTTTGTTGGGTTTTTCTTGGCAATCCCTTACCCTTCTTAAGGGTCTTCTCAGCCTTCTTTTTCTTTCTGGTCTCACCAGTGTAGAGAACTGGCTTCTCTTTCTTGATGGTGCTCTCGGCTTCTCTCAACATATTGAGGAGCTCTAGGAGGGTCACCTCAAGTTTGTTTATATTAAAATTTATTATGAAATGAGAAAAGGAATCTAGTAGGGACTGAAGCATAAGATCCACACATAGGTTATCCTCTAGGACCATTCCTAAACCTGTGAGTTTCTCAATCCACTCAATCATCTTAAGGACATGGTTCTGAACCGGTGTCCCCTCAGTCATCCTAGCACGGAAAAGACTCTTTGATATCTCATATCGCTGAGTTCTTCCTTATTCCTCAAATAATTTACAGAGATGTAGGAGTATGGAATCAGCATCCATATTTTCATGTTGTCTTTGTAACTTAATAGTCATAGAGGCCAACATATAACACTGAGCAAGAGTGGAATCATCTAGGTACTTCACCTAACGAGCGATCTCATCCTCGCTTACCCTTTCGTCAAGCGTAGGGATCACTGTATCAAGGATATATGTGATTTTCTCCACCATGAGAATGATTCTCATATTGCGAAGCCAATCCATATCAAGTATGCCACATAAAGGATTTGAAAGCGATATTTTTTAAAATTAAAGATGTAGTAGAAATAAATAACATGTAGACTTTACAAAAATTAAATAGTTAAGATAAGGACTTCTATTTTAATATACTCCAACTAATTTTTCGCTAGACACACAACACCCTCTGGTATGTGAATCGGAGACCCCCGATGGATCTCTAGTGGGGATCGGGATCCAATCAGCATCTTAACGTAACCTTGAGGGACTCGACCAATCACGTTAAGCCCATAAAAGGTAGGCAACTCTTGTCAATCACAACTCCTTGTGATTCCTATCTTGTTCGGCCTCCGAACCATCATGGCCTCGAGGGACTCGACCAACCATGATGTTCGGTTAAGTCATCACCATCGTTATAAGATGAGTCTGATTTGATGATATACTCTCGAGGGACTGACCAAGCATACCATGTCCTCAGGTCACCAGTGACATCTCTATGTCATAAATAAGATAGCGAAATGCGATATAGATGAGTCTCGAGGGACTTGACCAACTCAACCTACACAAGGAATCGGTTCCTAGCTATAACGATGGAAGGCCACATGGGTCAATTTAATTACCTCACGTTTACCGACTTAATATTATTAATGGAGAGGATTTTTGATTTGGTCTCATAACATAATGTGTCACACATATACGTATTTAATATAAATATCTACATCGCATGCAAATATATATATACATATCTAGTAGGTGTATATCTAATCACACATCACATGAGCAATCACACCAGATGATCATGGACCACATCCTAATGTAATCAGGCCCGAGCTAGTGGGCCCAATCACTCACATCAAGATCTATGTGTACTTCAACGCATTTCTTTGCCCTGTGATTGTCCATCTCGCTTCGTCAAATCCGTCAGCATCTCAACGCATCTCCATACGTCGGAACGTCCGTCTCGACCTCATGAGTCATGCTACCATTGCACCTCCTCATGTAATTACAACATAATTATAGGCACGCAGGCCCGACAATAAATGAGAAAAGAATAGAGGCTCGTAAGCCCCAATAATAATAATCACATGTACACACATCACATCACAGGTCCATGATCATCTGTCCACATCATACATCACATGTATATGTAATTTTATAGGACTACTAGACAAAAATAATAGTTAATTAAACTATTTAATTAACATATATAATTTTTTGAAATCAAGAACATAAAGGAAATTTTTAAATTCACAGGGGTATTTCGGTAATTTAGCCAAAAGGGTATTTTGGTAATTCTGTCAAAGGTGACAGAATCTAGAATTTCTGAAATTTCGAGGGGTATTTTGGTAATTCTCTCAAAAGGGGCAAAATCTAGAATTTTTGAAATTCCGAGGGGCAAAATCATCTTTTGTCCTAAAACCTTAACTCCTCACCCCTAGCTGCTTGTGTTGTGGCTGCGGCCACCTTCACCTGGCCGGCGGTGACCCCAACACGTGGGGAGGGCACTTGGGTGGCGGCGCTTGCCGTCCATGCGGGCGGCGCCGCCGTTGCCCTATGAACGCAGCCACAAGCGCTGCCTCGAGGCACTGTACCGTGGGCGCAGCACTCGTAAGCACTGCCCTACAGGCAGCCTATCGGGCCCCTACGGCCAGCAGCCCGCCTGCGCCCCTACGGGCAGGCCGTAGGCAGCCTGCCTGCAACTAGCGAGTCGGTCTTGGCGGTGGTGGTGCTGTGTAGGCAGCAAGGCTGCAAGCAGCCTTGTAAACGCTACACGAACACAACAAGGGCAGCAACAGTTGCTGCCCTTCCTGGCCCTTTTGTGCTAATAATTTTGACGTCAAAAGCAGATCCAAAACACAACACACGCAGTTTAAGATTTGATCTTCACATGAATAACCTGGCTCTGATACCACTGTTGGAAAATCCTTTAGGGGAGCGACATCATATACGCAACGGAAGAACAGAAAACAAAACCCCAGATTTCCCATAGAAAGTTTCCGTCATCATGCGAAGATCGGTGCGTCAAAAACAAATCCACAAAACTGCCTGTGTAAAAGAAGATAACTAGGGAGTTTGTATATCCCTGAATTCCTGCAGATCTGTGAGAGAGGATGTAGGAGGTCAAGCGTCCTCCTCTCTAGCGGTATCCACACGACAGGGATTGCGATGATGCACCTCTTGGATTAGTGGGTCTCTACCCAATAATCTCTTATTAGCAATTATTGGATCTCATCTTAGGATCCAATAATTCAGGGGCTTAATGGATATCCAATAAGATAGGGGGTTCAGTGGATATCTCATATACGAACCTTTACTCATCGCAACACCTGCCATATATGTGTGACCCTCTAGGCCCAATATCGAGCTAGCCGTGAGTCATACTTATCAGAACTCCTTCTGACTTAGTGAATTATTATCTCTATAATAATTCACCTAACTCATCGATTACGGACGTACCAGGCCACGACGCCGCGGCCCCCAAATGATACAGGGAGTCTAATCCTTTGGACCTACCTGTCCTCAGTTACTATGTATCTATAGTCCCTCATCCATCCAATATCCCAAAGACCCTATACCGGGCATGGTGCTATCAAGCCCATACGGTCTCTCCTCGAGTCTTGCTCTTGTCGGATTCTCCTAGAGAACTCTTTTTCTCTCAATCCAAATAACCTTGGCTAAGGATTTGTTCGAGCAATAACACAGGATATTTTTCTCATGATACCGAGAGCGGATGATCCTCTATTGACACTCAATAGCCCTCGTAAGGTTGGCTACCACTCCCAATGATCGGCTATACTAGATCTAGAACTTTCCAAACCTATAAGTCCAGTATCAAAGAGTGGAGTACCCATACAGGACATCCTTGGTGTCTCAAGTCTAATGACCAGATACACTACTAGGACTACAAAATTATTGTTTGACGTGAGGTATCAATAACTATCCAGCATTCCATAGGTGGATCAATCAGTGAACTCATTCCCTAATGAGCACCTGCACTGTACCCTTAGTGTCCTCACACGAGTAGCTATGAGACCAACCACTTCCATCATATGGAGGGGTGTACAGCATACTAGTCTATCCGGTTATCTCGATGTCCTTCTCGAGTAACCTATGACAAGGATAATTCAGGGTCTATGTTTAAAGGTGAATCGGTCTCATTATCGTGATCTCATCACAATCTGATTTCCATTGCAAAGATCCAAGGACATCACAATATATGCAACACATAAGATAAAGTGATAAAACGCCTAATAATAAGCAAAGAGAAAAAGTGCATATCAAGTCACAAGTGCCATCACTCATGTGATTGGCTTGCAAGGCACATATGACTAGCAATATATCCCACATATCTCTCAGGAGGGTGTGACACTCTACCAGTCCTACGTAAAATTGGAACTTGTGTGTTAGGTACCTGAACAGACTTGATCTCTAGAATGGTGCTTGAGCTAGTTTCACCAACCTCGCTCAATTCTATCATGCTCCCATTGTCTCTACCAAGAATGTGTTCCTTCTCAAGAAACACTACTCTCTTGGCAACAAAGACCTTTTAGTCCTCAGGGTGATAGAAATAATAACTATAAGTTTCCTTGGGGTATCCCATGAACTTGCACCATTCTATCCTGGATTCTAACTTATCAGGGTCGTGTCTTTTAACGTGGGCAAGGTAGCCCCAAATCTTAACAACCTTAAGATGGGGTTTTTTCCCTCTCCATATCTTATATGGTGTAGACACTACTGATCTAGATGGAACTCTGTTCAGAAGGTAAATTACAATCTATAGGGCATATCCCCAAAATGAGATAGGTAGGTCAGCGAAACTCATCATGGACCGCACCATATCTAATAGTGTGCGATTCTCCTTTCTAATACACCATTGAGCTGTGGTGTATAAAGAGATGTTCATTGGGACAGAGTCCCATGGTCCTTGAGGAACTAGGTGAATTCTGTACTCAAGTATTCTCTTCCTCGATCTGATCAAAGAGTTTTAATACTCTTTCTAGTCTGGTTCTCTATTTCATTCTTATACTCCTTGAATTTCTCGAAGGTTTCAGACTTATACTTCATCAAGTACACATGTCTATACCTAGAGAAATCATCAGTAAAAGTAATGAAGTAGGAATAACCACTTATAGCATGAGTTGATATAGGACCACATACATCACTATATATGAGTTCTAGTAACTCAATGGCTCTCTCTCCAGTTCCATTAAATGGAGAGTTGGTCATTTTTCCATGTAGGCAAGGCTCGCAAGTTGTATATGACTCATAGTCAAATAGATCTAAGTATCTATTTTTCAACAACTTTTGAATCCATCCCTCATGGATATGACCTAGCCTATAATGCCACAAATATGCATTGTTCACCTCTTCCCGTTTCTTCTTGGCCATGCTTACATTCATGATATGTGTAGTATTTAGCATAAACAAATCATTATACAATGTCCCTCTAGTAATGATTTTATCATTCTTACTAATTGAACAATAATTATTCTCAAAAAGTATTTTATAACCATTTAATATCAAACATGAAATTGAAATAACATTTTTGATAATAGAGGGAACAAAATAACATGCATCTAATGTAATAATAGCTCCATTAGGCTGATGTAGAGTGATCTCACCGGCAGCAACAATAGTAACTCTTACTACATTACCAATCTTTAGGTCTATCTTGCCTTTTGCCAATCTCTTATGCCTTGTCAGAACCTACAACGAATTATATATATGATAAGCAATACTAATATCCAATACCCATGCATTATCATAAAAATCTGACATATGGAGACTGATCATGAAAGTACCTGAAGCTTTTCCAAGCTTCTGTTTTACTTTTTCTGCAAGATATGCCTTGCAATTCCTCTTCCAATGCCCATCTTGACCACAGTGGAAGCACTGACATTCATCCTTTGTTGGGTCAATTTTGGCAACCTTTGCCTTACCTTGTTTGCCTTTGCCCTTACCCTTCTCAAGGGTCTTCCCAGCCTTCCTTTTTCTTTTGGTCTCACTAACATAAAGAACTAATTTCTCTTTCTTGATTGTGCTCTCTATCTCCCTCAACATATTGAGGAGCTTAGGGAGAGATATCTCAAGTTTGTTCATATTGAAATTCATGATGAACTGAGAAAAAGAATCTAGTAAGGACTAAAGTATAAGATCAACACACAGGTTATCATCTAGGACCATTCCTAGACCTGTGAGTTTTTCAATCCACTCTATCATCTTCAGGATTTGGTTCTGAACTGGTGTCCTCTCAGTCATCCTGGTACGAAAGAGACTCTTGGATATCTTATATTGCTGAGTTCTTCCCTATTCCTCAAACAATTTGTGGAGATGCAGAAGTATGGAATGAGCATCTATGTTTTCATGTTGTCTCTGTAACTCAGGAGTCATAGAGGCTAACATGTAACACTGTGCGAGAGTGGAATCATCTATATACTTCGCATATTAGGTAAACGCTTCTTGAGGAGCTTCTGCCTCAAGTTGGGGCATGACCATATCTAGGACATATACAATTTTCTCCATTGTAAGAACTATTCTTAGGTTGCGAAGCCAATCTATATAATTTGGACCAGTGAGGCAGTTGGCATCAAGTATGCCACATAGAGGGTTTGATGATGATATGTTTCTAATAAACAAGAGATATAGCATAAGTGAATAACATGCAGATTTTACAAAAATAAACAATCAAGATATAGACTTCTATCTTGACATGCTCTTACTAAGTTTTTCTAACGAGTCATGTGACACCCTCATGCATGTGAAATGAAAGTCTCCGATAGACTTAGTGCAACCTCGAGGGACTTGAGCAATCACACTAAGTCTAAAAAGGTAGACAACTCTTGCCAATCACAACTCCTTGTGATTCCCATCATATTTGGCCTCCAAACCACCATGGCTTCGAGGGACTCGACTAACCATGATGTCCAATTAATTCATCACCATCGTTACAAGATGAGTCTGATTTGGTGTTATACCCCCGAGGGACTCGACCAAGCATACCATATCCTCAGGTCACCGATGATATCTCTATGTCAAAGACAAGATAGCGAGATGTGAAATAGGTGAGCCTCAAGGGACTCGATCAACTCAGCCTACGTCGGGAATCGGTTCCTGCCCCTAACGATGGAAGGCCATATGGGTCAATCTTTTTGTCTCACACTTACCGACTTAATATTATCATAGGAGGGGTTTTAGATTCGGTCTCATGATATGACGTGTCACACATATACATATTTAATATATTTACATCGCATGCAAATATATATATACTTATCTTGAAGGTGTATAGCATTCACATACACAAGCACACCAAATGATCATGGATCTTAACCTAATATGATTAGGCCCGAGCTAGTAGACCTAATCATTTACATCAGGACCTATGTGCATATCGGTGTTTCTCTATGCCCGATGATTATCCATCTCGTCATCGTGGGATCTGCTCAGCACCTCGATGCATCTCCATGCGTTGTGATCGTCTACATCG
This sequence comes from Musa beccarii, assembly GCA_024322285.1. Classification (NCBI taxonomy): domain Eukaryota; kingdom Viridiplantae; phylum Streptophyta; class Magnoliopsida; order Zingiberales; family Musaceae; genus Musa; species Musa beccarii. Next base: position 8,689,740 of record CM044394.1, read on the forward strand.
GTCTCGAGGGTCTCGCTGCCACCTCTAGGCTTCCGTTGTGCCTCTTCATGTAATTACAACATAATTACATGCACGCAGGCCCAACAATTAATGAAAAATGAAGGCTCGCAGGCCCCAATAATCACATACACACATCATAAAGTCCATGATCATCTTTCCACATCAAACATCGCATATACACATCATGTAGGATTACTAGATAAATAATAATAGTTACTTAAACTTTTTAAATAACTAAAATTCTGAAATCAGGGACATGTAGGGAATTTTCATAAATATCAAGGGTATTTTTATAATTTTTCTGGGACATGTCCTGAAATTTCCGAAATTGACAAGGGCAAAACTATCTTTTGCCTCCCTACTGCGGCCACCGCCTGGCAAGCGTGCGATAGTCGTAGTTTCTTGCGACCATCGCCTGCTAGGCATGCGGCATGCCCTCGCATGCATGCGGCGTGAGTGAGGCAGCCGTAACTTCTTGCGGCCGCTGCCTAACAGGCGACTACTGCCTTTGGGCAGAGGCGATCGTGCATGCCACACAAGGGCGGTGGCCACCTCACTACGCAGGGGCGATTGCCGCCCCACACTGCCTCACGTGGGAAGTGGGCAGCCACCTCGCAAAGGCGGTTGCCACGGGCTGGTGGTCGCCGCCTGTGCCCCTGTGCAATAGCTTGCATAGGGGCAGTGGCCGCCCCACGCAGCCTCACCCTTACGGTGCGGCCGTCGCCTTGTAGCACAGCCGCAAGCAGCAGCCAAGCAATTGTCGGCAGCCACCCTACACAGGCAGCAGCTGCTACCTTGCGTAGGCAGCGGTCCGATAGTGCCGGGCATGCAGCAGCCTTATGCAAGCTGCCTTGTGCAGCACTACCTTGCGCACACCACTTTCGGTCGATCCATCGTGCAGCAATAGTTGCTGCCTTTACCTCCATTTGCTTTAATAACTTTGACACAGAAGGATTGCTCTAAGGCACCTTTCATCAACAAGATGAAGCACTTTTCGGATATGAAAACCACGTCAAATGTAACATGAATACATAAAACAATTCTACATGCTTAAACACAATACATGCAGTTTATAAGCCAATCATCGCATGATGAACACTAGCTCTGATACCACTACTGGAAAATCAAGAGATTCGGTATCTTATGTGCAACGAAAAATAAAAACAAGACTGGATTTCCCATAGTTACGTACTTGGCCATTGTGCGACGATTGGTACGCAAAAATTGCAAATCCAAAAAATCACACGTATCATGTCAGAAGGGTTACCTGGGGAGATCGTATATCCCCAAATTTTTAGGTACGATGAAGAGGATGAAGGAGCACTAGCATACACCTCTCTAGCGTTAATCCACATAGCGGACACAGCGACGACGCTCCTCAGATCACCGTGGGATCTCCCTCTCCCCATATACCATGAGGCTACTGAAGTTAGGAGGAGGAGAGGAGGCTGAGGAGAATAGGAGAGGTGACTACCAAGAGCTCTCAACCTATAAACCAGGAGGTTCCTCCTATTTGTAGAGGTGGAGGAAGCTTATCCTTAACATATCTTGTTAACACTAGATCTCTATCCAGTTAAATCTCATTGGATCTTGTCCATAAGATCCAATTTGATCTCATCCATTGGATCTTATCCAATCATTTAATTAGATCTCATCCAATTACCCAATTGGATCTCATCCACAGGATCCAAACTAAGGGCTTCGTAGATATCTCATATCCACACCTCTACTCGTCGCAACATCCACCTTATGTGTGTGACCCTCTAAGCCCGATACTAAGCTGGCTATGAGTCACTCCCGTCAGAACTCCTTCTAACTCAGAACACCTTCTGATACAGTGAATTTGATAGAACCCTAGAGGAATTCTATGGAGATTGATCTTTGAGGGGAAATCAATCCTTGGAATTCTATAGGGGTTCCACCCTCCAAGTAGCCTGGTGGCTGCAATTGTAGATTGATCTTTCTTATTCCAAAGAGGTGGAGGCTACAAGCTTATATAGAGCTCCAAACACTAGCCCTAAGGGCTGCTTCCTAAGTGAACTATCCAATTTGCCCTCAACTTTAGTGGGCCGGCCCAGTAACAAGGGGGGGCGGCTAAGAAGCCCAAAGACCCAAATATAAACCCTAGCCTCTCTTCTTTATAGGATAGAGGCGGCTAGGTGGGGTTTATTACATTCTCACAGGGTTTTTATTAGCTGCTATATGGTTGAATAGGACCTAACCCTGCTAGGGTCCTATCAAGCCCGCCCTCTTCAAATCAGCCTTGTCCTCATGGTGGGTTCCATGAACTCAGGGGAAGGACTTCACTCCTCATATGATTCCCATGTGGCATCTTCGAGTGGTAAATTAGTCCAATGTACTAGTACTTCAAGAGAGGGCGTCGACGACGCATCACGACTGCGATCGAGGATGGCTTGTGGTTGGGCTTGAATATTTCCATCATCGGTGGTGTTGGGCGGTTGGATCAGGGTGTCTCGTGTTCTCCCAACTTGGGCTTCAAGCATGACACGTGGAAGACAGGGTGAATTTTGGCATCTTCAAGTAATTTAAGTGCATGACGCCCACGGCTCCAATACGCTCTACGATCTGATAGGGCCCATAAAAATGTGGAGATAGCTTCATGGAGGCTCGTGTGTTGATGGATAGTTGCTTGTATGGTTATAGGCGAAGATAAACCCAGTCTCCTACTAAAAATTCTCTTTCACTTCTTCGTGTGTCAGCTTGCTGCTTCATTCTAGCTTGAGCAGTAGAGAGATTATCCTTTAGCAACTGTACGAGTTTGTCCCTATCAATTAAATCTTGGTCGACCTGATCTACCTTAGCTGAGCTAATTACATACTTTGGAATCACAGGGGCCGGCCGACCATATAATGCTTCATATGGGGTACATTTTGTAGATGAATGATATGTAGTATTGTACTACCATTCAGCCTAGGGGAGCCATTTCGTCCACTCCTTTGGTCGATCACTAGCGAAACACCGAAGATATGTCTCTAAACATCTATTCACCACTTCTGTTTGGCCGTCAGTTTGGCCGTCAGTTTGTGGATGATATGCAGTGCTCATCTTGAGTTTGGTGCACTGTAATTGAAATAACTCGATCCAAAATTTACTAGTGAAGTCCCTGTCACGATCACTTACGATGGACCTTGGCATGCCATGCAGTTTAACAATATTTTCTATGAAAATCTGAGCAATACTAATAGCAGTGTAGGGATTTCACACAGTACAAAAATGAGCATATTTCGTAAGTCGATCAACCACCACAAGGATTGTGCTTTTACCTTTGCAATAGAATTTCATAATCAATTTGGAAAAGTTTCAAGAGACATCACTTATTGCTGGTCGGGGAGCAACCCTAGTCCTCCGAGCTTCATGGTTCAATCGCTCCTCCTGAAGTCGTGCGGAAGAGATGGCTGCCATAAGCGTGTACGGTTGTTGCGCTTTAACTTCTCCCCGGATCTCCGGCTTCAAACCCTCAATAAATATCCCCAATAACTGTTTTTCAGACCAATCACGAGTTTGATTAGATAACCTTTCAAACCTGGTTTGATACTCCTGGATGGTGGAGGTTTGTTGGATCTTTGCTAGTTGTCCGTCGATGTTCTCGTAATCGATTGGTCCGAAACGGATCAACAGTCCTTCTTTGAATTGTCACCATGAGAGGACTCCATGAGTATGTTCAAACTAATCAAACCATTGTATGGCATCTCCTTCAAGATGTATAGCTGTAATTTCGACCATAGATGCATCTGCGGTTTTGTGGTACCGAAAATATCGCTCTGCGCGCGATTTCCAACCAATCGGGTCTCCTTCTTCCCATCTAGGGAAGTCCACCCTCATGCGTGGATAGTGGGGATCGGTCATAGAGCCTCTCATCTCCTGGAGGTCATCTCTTCGATTAGAGCTCTCCCCTTGATGTGATTTCTTTGGGCTCGGTGGTCGACCCAAACTAAGTTCGGCAAAGAGAGTCCGAATCTTCTCCTCCATTCGTGTCTCGAAGGCTTCAAATTTAGCATCAATTGCCTCCTCGGATGCCATAGCATATGTCTCCAAATCTGTAATATTAAGATCTCTTTTTTGCTATCGAGTTAAAGGCATGTATTGGTTGAGAGAAGTGGTGGTTGAAAGGGTTGGTGGATTGGTGAATGTAGGCTGCGGTTTAGGCTTATTTTGTGGCTATTTTGGGTGCTGTTTGGGGCTACGATTTGATGGAGTTTTGGGCTGAGATGGTAGTGGATGAAGGTTAGGGAAGAGGGTTTTAGATCTGTGGTAGCTTGCAGCAAAGATTTGACAAAAATCAGTAGAAATTGCTGCCTATATGCGCTATCTCGTAAGAGCAGAATTGTCGTCGAAGAAATAACGGTTTCTCGACGAAATTTCTAGCGAAAACTCAGGGGTTTGATGGTAAAATCTTAGTTTAGATAGCAACAAGGATAATAAATTGGATTAAGAAATTTCGACAGCAAAGCAGTAAAGAAATCGGTGCAAGTTACGATAGCAGAATTCTCATCAAAAAATATTAGCAATTTGTGACGAGAGATTGCAGCAACACACGAATTTGTTTTTGTGATGAATTCCACAATAGATCAATCACGGATGGGAGCCAAGATGATCTATGAGGTGCACAAAAAATTTTGTTCAAAAAGGATAATGATTAGATCGGTTAAAGGCAGCAACACACGGCTGAAATTTTCTACAGCAATCCTTCGTTCGCAAAGATGGTAACTTTTACGACGCAAGGAATTCACAGCAAGGGATCGATAGAAAATTTTCTTTTTGATATTTTAGATGAAAAATTGCAGCAGCAAAAGGTATTGGTGGTAGAAAAATACCAGATCTCTGATACAATTAGAGGTGGCGACTGTAGATTGATTTGATCTACGTCAAGAGATGACGGTGGAGACGACGATGTCAAGAGCAATTGTAGGAATTGCTTGGCTAATGGTGGGCAGCAGGGATGGTAGCAAAAGCAGCAAGATCGCTGCTCTGATACCAGATGATAGAACCCTAGAGGAATTCTATGGAGATTGATCTTTGAGGAGAGATCAATCCTTGGAACGCTATAGGGGTTCCACCCTCCAAGTAGCCTAGTGGCTGCAATTGTAGATTGATCTTTCCTATTCCAAAGAGGTGGAGGCGACAAGCTTATATAGAGCTCCAAACCCTAGCCCTAGGGGCTGCTTCCTAAGTGAACTATCCAATTTGCCCTCAACTTTAGTGGGCCGGCCCAGTAACAAGGGGGGCGGTGGCTAAGAAGCCCAAAGACCCAAATATAAACCCTAGCCTCTCTTCTTTATAGGATAGAGGTGGCTAGGTGGGGTTTATTACATTCTCACAGGGTTTTTATTAGCTGCTACATGGTTGAATAGGACCTAACCCTGCTAGGGTCCTATTAGAATTATTATCTCTATAATAATTCATTCGACTCATCGACTATGGATGTACTAGGCCACTACGCCATAGTCCCTAGACGGTACAGGGAGATCTAATCCATTGGACCTGTCTATCCTCAGTTACCATGTATCTATTGTCCCTCATTCATCTAATATCCCAGAGATCGTATATTGGGCATGGTAGAGTCAGGCCCATACGGAATCCTGTTCGAGTCTCGCTCTAATCGAATTCTCCCAAAGAACTTCTTCTCTCTCAATCTGAACGATCCTGGCCAGGGATTTTACCTGAGCGAGCATAGGCGGGATATGTCTCTCACGATACCGAGAGTGAATGATCCTCTATTGACACGTAATTGCCTTCATAAAGTTGGCTACCATTCCCAAGTATTGGTTATACTAGATCTAGAGCTCTCCAAACCTGCAAGTTTGGTGTCAAAGAATGAAGTACTCAAATAAGATATCTTTGGTTACTCAAGTATAGAAACCAGATACACTACTAGGACTACAGAATCGTTGTCTGACATTAGGTATTATTAACCATACAACATTTTGTAAGCGGATCAATTAGTGAACTCATTCTCCAATGAGCACCTGCACTGTACCTCTAGTGTCTCTACATAAGCGACTATGAGACTAGTCATCTCCATCATATAGATGAGTATACAGCGCACTAGTCTATCTGATTATCTCGATGTCCTCATCGAGTAACCTATGACCAGGATGATTTAGGATCTGTGTTTAAAGGTATATCGGTCACATTATTGTGATCTCATCATGATCCGATTCTCGTTGCACAGATCCATGGACATCACAATATTCATCCAGATAATGTGAGAAAATACCAATAATAATATACGAAGAGATCGATGTAACATGTCACAAGTGCCAACACTTATGTGATTGGCTTGTAGGGCACCTACAACTAACACTTGATCCTAACAATCCTAACAAATTTGATAGATTAAAGATTGAGCATGATAATGAGATGTTGCTTCCTTGCACTAAGTGTGAAGAATTAGAGACACTTAAAAAGAAAATTTTACTACTACATGAAACCTTAAAAAAATTTAAAATATGAAGTAAATCTTTAAATATGATACATGCTAATAAAGGTCATGTTCACAGAAGAGATGGAATCGGCTTTATTAGTAACACTTTCCAAAAGCCAACCATCTTTGTTAGAGGCCCAACATTACATATTTCATTCTAAAACAAATATAGCTTTTATTGTAAATTTGGATATTATGCTCATAAATGTCTACTTAAGAGGTATAGTCCACATAAGTTAATTTGGGTTCCTAAAGGAACCATAAATGACTCAATACAAAATGATAAGTTAGGTAGATCGATTAATGAGACACCTAAAGTCAAATGGGCATCTAAAAGAAAACCCCCATTTCTTGTAGATATGTTTACAATCATAAGCTAGGAGCAAGAGATGTTACCTTAATAGTGGATGCTCAAAGCATATAACCAGAGATCTAACTCAATTCACTAAGCTCACTAGCTAAAACAGCAATGAAAGATCATTTTATTGATTGAAACATGTTGATGAACCTTTTGATCGATTATACCTTAATTTTCGATTTTGAATAATGATGCTAGAGCATACTAGTATTAAGGCTAAAGGACACTAGCTAAGAAACTATCTAAATTACCTTCGTTAGATTTCTTGAGAAGTGATTTTGATGATGACCTTGATTTCACTTATATGAAATAATATGTTAGTATTCAAGATTTCATGATTCTCGAAAATGTTTATCCAAACTATTCTTAATTCTTTCTCTTGACATTCAAGAACTAAGATAATTTTAGATTTTTCATTAACTACTCTCCTTTGATTCTTCTTATTGAATAAGGAAAATATTTAACCAAATAAACCAATTTATGTTACTAAACCTTTTGATGATCATGACATTAAATTTCACTATGTATAATTTTCCTACTTTATGATTTGTATTTCTCATGATATGACTGAATCACTATTGTAAACGAAATTTGATGGGTTTCACTTCTCAAATGAAATGAAAAGTTCGCTTTGATTGATAAACGAAAAGTGACTTGAATGATGTAAATAATGTTAACTCGCTTGATTGAATGTTTGATGATTTATTCGAATGTTAAATGTTACCATCACTATAAGGTAGATGTTAAATGAGGAAGCTTAAATAGTCAAGGGATAAAAAAAATTACAATCCAAAATTAGCCAAAGGCAGTGCACCAATGGTAGCATCGTTGGAACTAGTGATAGCATTGTTAGGGCACACTGTCCCTAGGTGGTAGCACTGCCCAGTTGGCGGTAGCACCGCCCAGGCCCTACCCTATAAAAGAGCCTTTTAGGGTCAGTGGTAGAACCACCCCTAATCACTCCTTTACCTCTCTAAGTGTCTCTCCACCTCTCATTCCCCCTTCTCTCCCTCTAGAAACTCAAGAGAGCCCCTTTCTTCTACAAATCTTGGGATCAATCTCAACTCTCTTAAAGTTCACTATATTGGTAATTATTGAAACTTCTTCCTTGATTTGCTGTTTGATCATGCTCTTTACATGTAGTTTCTGTTAAATTTCAGATTTTGATGATGAAACCAATTGATAGTGATTATGATGTAATCTGCCTTTTGAGTGACGCAAGACTAGCTTCAATTAAGAGTGACAATTAAAGCTAGAAGAATCCATGTTGGGCTGGAAGGGAACATGTTAGAAGATTGGACATCGACCTAAAGGATCGGTCGACGTATCGATAGAAGGCTTCGAACAATTCGAGCATCGGGTCAAGAAGAGCGAAATTGCACCAAGGAGATCGGAGTTACAGAGGTTAACTACCGATTGGGCAATAGGTCGCAAGAGAGGATGATATGCTGAAGAATCAGATGAAGCGCCAGATGAACAAATGACATGCCAGATAATATTTGATTAAGCTTTATAATAATTATCTTAATCGAAGTTGGTTTTGGGTCTAATTGGGTTAGAATTGGACCAACTCAATTAGGGACCAACTGGCCCCAAGTTTTTGCTATGTTGGGCTAAGTGAAAGGTCCAAATAGTGTACCAAGAGGTGGGTTAGGCGGTGGCACCACCAGAACAGATAATGGAACCACCGATGGCTCAGTCTTTAAGATAGTTTCTAAGACTATGTCAAGCAATGGTACTGTGGCACTAGACGGTGGTACTACCTAGTGTTAGACGGTGGTACCGCCATACTAGGCAGTGGTATCGCCTAGTACATTGTCAGCTCAGTGTGTTAGGCGGTGGTACCGCCCAATATCAGGGCAAACTAGGCGATGGTACCACCCAATACCGGCGATAGAATCACCAGTACCCTAAAGACCAGGGTGATTCAAAATTTAGCTCCAAGTTTGAATTCCCTTGAGGCTTATAAATACCCCCATCGCTAGTACCCTAAAAATCAGGGTGATTCAAATTTTGGCTCCAAGTTTAAATTCCCTTGAGGCCTATAAATACCCTTCTTTTCCCTGGTTAGAACACACACCAACTGTGGATAAAAAGAGGAAAAATTCTATTGTAATCTTGTGAGAAATCCTCCCCTCTAGCTCTATGTCTTGGTCAAGTTTAAGAGAGGGGTGAGTGGGCTTGTAAAAGATTATCTCCTAAACCTGTGAAAAGGAGAAGAGAGTTGTAAGGGTAGTTAGTCTTTACTAATTGAAACAAGATTGATATTGAAAGCAGGTGGCCTCGATGGAAGAGGAATCGGGAGTGGACATAGGTTGGGATGACTGAACCACTATAAAATTGGTGTGCCTCTCTTTCTCTACATGTCTATTTATTTTGCAATAGCTCTAACTCCATATCACTCACTTGCAAACATTTTTGAAGTTAAACATCTTTGCCGAAATATGATTTTATTGAATGAAGCTTTACATCAAAATGGTTTTCTGAAATCAAATGATTTACAACTGTACTAATTCACCACCCCCACCCCCCTTAGTGTCGACTACGATCATAACAATTAGTATCAGAGCTTCGCTGTTTCTCATTTGGTTTAACACCCAAGAAAAATAACACTTTTTGGCTTTCAAAAGGGTTTTTCTATCGTTCATCCTTCCATCTTCAATGGAATGGACTACGCATATTGGAAAATTTGAATGAGAATTTTCTTATTTATTTTAGATTTGAACTTATGGAATATTATTGAAAACGGATTTCAAAAGTCTTCTCTTCCAATGAACGATTGGAATGATTTGGAGAAGAAGACTTTCTCTATGAACGCCAAAGCTATGAATGCTTTATTTGTGCTTTGGATAAAAGTAAATTCAATCGAGTTTCAATTTGCGAAATGGCTTATGACATTTGGCACACACTTGAAATCACTCACGAAGGCAATAGTAGAGTCAAAGACTTACATGCTTTAGTATATACCTTAAATGTCGTAGTTACGGTGTAATTAGAGTTAGGTTTGGGAGATAATCCCACTAACTATGTTAGGGGCCAACTAGGCCTGTAATTGGACTGGTTTGGGCTAGACTCATGGCCCAAATAGTGTTGCTGAACCTTGTCTAGCGGTGGCACTACTAGAATTGGGTGGTGGAATTGCCCAAGGCTTAGTCTCCCAAGTGTTTGGGTGATGGTATTGTCCAGACTGGGTGGTGGTACCGTCGACAGTTAATAACTGCCAAGCGATGGTACTATTAAGGATCGAGCGACACTAAGAGGGGGGGGGGTGAATTAGTGCAACGGATAAATAAGATAAACTTCGATAATTTTAAACAAGTTTTGGAAACTTCGTACGAAAAGAATAACATTTCGATTGCGTTGAAAGCGTACGTAAGAAGACGAGGGCAGTGAACTTAGCAAAGTAAAGGTTTGCAAAAAGATAAATGCATGAACATAAATGTAAACCGTTTTTATAGTGGTTCGGTCATCCGACCTACATCCACTCCCAATTCCTCTTCGCTTGAGGCCACTGGTTTTCTACTAGCTATCCTCCTTCCAACGAGCGAGGATGAACTCCCTTACAGCTCTCTCCTTTTGACGGGCTTAGGAGGTAACCTTTACAAGGCCTCTCAACCCTCTCTAAGGCTAGATCACACATTAGAACAAGAGGGAGAGTTTTGACACAACTTCAACAAAGTTTTTCCTTCTTCTTTTTCAGTTTTTTTTTGTGTGTATTTGAACCATGGATGAGAGGGGTATTTATAAGCCTCAAGAGGATTCAAATTTGGAGCCCAAATTTGAATTGCCTCGGTTTTCCTAGTGTTCTAGTGGTACTGGGTGGTGCCACCACCCAGCCTAGCGGTGCCACCGCCTAGGCTTGCTGCCTAGCAACGGTACCACCGCTTGGGCTCTCGGGCATTGGGCAGTGCCACCGCCCAGCTCTTTTCTGCACACTAGTTTGGGCCTTAAACTCAGCCCAAACCAGTCTGAAACAAGGCCCAATGAGCCCCTACTTGGGTTATAGGATTAACACCTAATGCGGTGCCACCGCCCAACTCTTTTCAACACACTGGTTTGGGCCTTAAACTCAACCCAAACTAGTCCGAAATAAGGCCCAATGGGCCCCTATTTGGGTTATAGGATTAACACCTAATCCTAACCCAAATCAATGTGCAAACTATAAAATTAAAGACATTTTATAAGCTATTACAAAGTCCGACAAGTCAAGACTTCTTCCGGTGAGCTTCCGACGGTCTTTCGATGAACCCTTAGAAACCATTCTGTAGACTCCCGGTAAGCTCCTGGACTTTACGATGATCTTAGTGAGTTCCAATGAGCTTCTTTGGCAAGCTCCAATCTTTCCTGGCAAGCTCTGTGAACTTTCGATGAACCTTCTAGTGAACTTTCGAAAACCCTTCGGTAAGCTCCCTACTCATTCTTGGCCAGTTTTGATAGCACTCCGAACGAATCTTCATACTTCCGTCAAGCTCTCGAACTCCCAACGATCCATCACACTTGTCTTCTGGCACTTTGTTTCACTTTATGTCTTTATCGTTATCATTGTTAATCCTGTACACACATAAATAAAAAAACTCTACTTCGATCTAGATAGTTATTACAACGGAATTGACATTCAGTTGCCCGGCACGTCATTGGTCGGCGCTTCGTCCGATTCTTCGACGCATCATCCTCTCTTGCATTTTGTTGCCCAATCGGCAATTGACCTTTGTAACCTCGATATCCTTGGTGCAACATGCTCTTCTTGGCCAGATGCCCGATGTATGAAGCCTTCCGCTGATTGTCGACCGAACCTCTAACTCGACATCCAATATCCTGACGTGATCACCTGACACAACATCAATTCCTCCAACGTCAACTGTCTAATCCTGATTGATAGTAGACCTGTGTCACTCAAAATGCAGTTAGACCACAAAATATAATTAATTAGTTTCATCATTAAAATCTGAGATTCAATAATCTCCCCCTTTTTGATGATGATAACTAATTGATGACCAACGGAGTTAACCATAACTCCCCGAAGTTTAACCAAACTCCCTCTATCAATATGCCATTGGTAGAAACCTTGGATTATCCCAAATCCAAGCAACAATCATCACAAATTATGAGAAATATTTAAACCATCATGCAAATATATAAAATATTCAATTCAATGCATGAAGTCATCAATCTACTTCTCCCTCTATATCATCAACAAAAAGGAGAAGTTGCATCATAGCTAGTTTTCAAGAATATGCAAATTTTACAATCATACTAGCTATCAATCACATCATACACCATGGTAAGATTTTTAAAGATGTCCAAGCATAGTAATTCAACACTTGCTTCTTGTGTAAATTTGTATTTTACATCTCTTGAAATTGTAAGATAGCAATTTTTGATGTTCAAGTTCTTTTCCTCTTTTGTAGGATAGCAAGATAGCAAGTTTGCACTTTGATTTCTTTATGATATGCCATGCTAGCGATTTTGTCTCCCCTTTATCATTGTCAAAAAAAAGGGAGAATGCAATATTGCAATTTATCAAATTTTCAAATCATGACAAATGAGATAAAAGTGAATATTGACATACATATTTCAATCATCAAAATTTAAGTCATGAATATTAATTCAATAAGCTAGCTCCCCCTTTGTCAATATCGAAAAGAAAGGAGGACTCAATGGCTAAAAATTTCAATCATTATACAATCAAGGATCATGATAAAAATACAAAAACACGGCATTCTCATAGATCAATTCATGATTCAATGATTCATCATAAAACAAATTTTATTTATATCAAATATTCAATTTACCACACAAGGAAAAGAAATCATGTTACTTCTAGAATATAATATCAAGACTCAAGAAGAACATGATTCATTTGAGAATGGATAGCACAAAGAGCACCTTGATTCATGCATAAGATTTTTCATCAAGATCACATTTTATAAGAATCAAGATATCAAGGTCACAAATTCATAAAAATTCAAGAATTGAATTCTGAGAAATCAAAAGACAAGATACATTTTATTTAAAGAGTTTTCTTTTGACAAAATGGAAGGAGCATGATAAATGATCTTGATTTATAAAGAACTTGAAGTTATAATTTGTAAGATCATGATTTCAATAAAATATCTTTATAGAAAAATGAAATCTTTTAGAGCTTGATTCAAGCATTACAAACATCTCAAAAAGTATTTCAAGCCAACAAGATCACATTTGAAGGATAAAGTATATCACAATCATAAATGTCGATAAGTGATTCATTTGAGTGCAAAACCACTTGATTCATGCATGGGAATTCCAAGTATCAAATATCTAGATATCAAGACTTGGATTGTGATAAAGTTCATTCAAGTTTGAATTATAAAAATCATTAACATAGTTTATGAGATTCACAAATGACATAAACTTGAATTGTTCTCCTCTTTGGTAAATGATAAAAAGAGGCAATCATAGCGAAAAATATTTTGATTCACAAAAATATCTCAAGTCAAGAATTTAAAGTCATGATTTCAAGTGATTAAGAGAGGAGTCATAAAATTATTCAAACTCATTTTGTCAACTCAAAACTCCTAATCAAATCAAAAACATTTTTGAGATTAATAACATGAATTTAAATAACCATTTTCAAGGCATGATAAAAAAGAGTAAATCAAGGATTCAATCATATGACATATTCCAAAAGGCATCTTAAGTTATCAACATCACATTAAAAAGGATATTTCAAAAAGACATATCGATATGTGATTCATTTGTATCATTTTATTCGAATTCATGATTCATTTTTAAAATGTATCTCACATCGTAAATATGAATCAAGCATTTGTTAAATCTAAAATCATCCTCAAAATTATATTCAATAAATTCATACATGACAAGCATAGATTTATTAAAATTTCTATAAAAAAATCGATAAGATTGAGATAGAGGATTGCATTTTGTTTTTATATGCGATTCGCTTCTTATAACCATTCTTTTGCCCTTAATAAAAATAAATATTAACATTCAAGACGAAAAGACAAATTTTGTCATGTGGCATTTTTTAAAAGATTCGATTCAAGAGATTCACATGGATTCATCAAAACCGAGAACTTTAGAGATAGAAAAGTTTTTAAGATCATGCATTTCCTTTTTATGATTGATTTCAAATAAGTATGCCTTTGTCTTTTAATATCAAATTGAGATAATCATGAAAGTTCAAGACGTAAAGGCAAAATTTCATAAAACAAATCATCAAGCATGATTCCATAGATTTTAAGTATGATAACATCCATTTTCAAGCCAAAAATATAGCACATTACACATAAGACATCTTCCAACAAAAATTTGATTCAACATGATAATATGTTTTATTTTAAGTTGTATGTTTCATGTAAGTATGCTCAAGTTTTAGAAGATGAGTATCATAGTTAAAACCAAGTTTCATCATAAAGATCATCAAAACACATCATTTTAAAATGTGAGATTTCAAATCATCATTTTGACAAATCTTCATGCATCATCAAAATCATTCTAACATTATTTCTTTCATTATTATTAGTTATAATAAGATGATTTAGCTTAGTTTGAGTAATCATACATCATTCATGAAAAGTCGTAGATATTCATGGATTTAAACAAACATTGTCAATAATCATGCAAGCATCATTCATAAAATTGCATCATTCAAAATTTCAAACATAACATGTATGATATAAAATCGTTAAACATCATGTTTAGAATGGAAAACCAATGTAACTCATCAAGATGCACATGCATGGATTAGTCCTATTAGGTGTACAAATATTATCACAAATCATACAATCATCATTCATAATGTTGCATACACCATTTAAAAATTTTACTTTTCAAAAATACTAGAAAGAAAAGCATGATATAATTTTTCAAAAATTTTTATTTCCTACTAACTAAATTAAGCACTCATGAAAAACATCATGTAATTTCAAAATAATTCAAGGGAGTTAAGTTGCGTACCTTGTAGTTGAAGCCCGTCAAAGCCCAATTCATCGTTTCGTCATTTGATTCTTCTTTGCGCTTCTTCTTCATCTTTGGCCTCTTCTTTCATTCAAGTTCATTTTCAATTTTAGATTCTTGTTTTATGAACTTTTTAAATTTTAGTGTTCGAAGTTCAAGTTCATCATTGTCCTCATCACTTGAGTCATCGCTCAAGTGGAATTTTATAGTTCAGAGTTCTAAATCCTTCTTGTTCTTTAGAAGGTGGTTCAAGTGTTCATCAAGTTCAACATGTTCCAAGAAACTTATTTCATATGTTATTAAGGATCCAATGAGTTCTTCAATAGAATAATCATTTAAATCTTTAGTTTCTTGTATCGTCGTTATTTTAGGATCCTACCTTTTTAGAAGAAATCTTAAGATCTTGTTAGTGAGTCCAAAATTCAAAAAACCTTTAACAAGACTTTTCAAGCTATTAACTGTTAGGGATCGAGTGGCACTAAGAGGGGGGGGTGAATTAGTGCAACGGATAAAACTGAATAAAACTTAAAAACCGATTCCGGAGATTTACTTTAGAACTTGATTCAGCGAAAGAGACTTTAACTTGAAAATATTCAAGTAAGTGCAGTTTGAAGTAGGGAGAAGAAATCCGATCAGTTTGCAACTTAAGAAATTTACGATGCAGAATTTAAGTACTCACACAGCAAGTAAACGCAGCGATGTATAGTGGTTCGGTCAAATGACCTACGTCCACTCTTGAAGCCTCCTCCAATGAAGCTCCCAACTTCCACTACCAAGTCTCTTGAAGGGGAAGGACCAAACACCCCTTTACAGCCTTTTACAAGAGGTTCCTCTCTTTATAGGATTTTTACAAGTAGAAGAAAGAGATGAACACTTGAGCAATTGAGAGCAGAAATTTTGCTATAGCTTAGACTCAAATCTGACTCTGCAAAAAGTCTCCTAACCAGCTAGAAGTAAAGGGGTATTTATAGAGAATTTTTGGGATTCAAAATCCGCTCACAAAGGTCTCGTCCGAAATTTAATCAGTAGGCGGTACTATCGCTGGCATCAAGCGGTACTACTACGCTGCGTGTGTCGATGTCTTTGGCGGTACTACCGCTTGCATCAAGCGGACTACCGCCGACATGTGGTTGCAACCACCTATCAGCGGTACCACCGCTTTGCTGGGCGGATACTACCGCCGACATGTGGTTGCAACCACCTATCGCGGTACCACCGCCGCTGGGTGGTACTACCGCGGTGCTCGGTCAGCAGGCGGTGCTACGCTTTGGTCCGGCGGTGCCACCGCCGACCCTTACCGAAAGCAGTATGGGCCAAACCTTTGGCCCAATACACCACTAAAGGCCCAATTGGCTAATACAGGTCTAGATAGGTTTAACACCTATTCTATACCTTAATTAAGTGCTAACTATGATCTTCTAAAGCCAAATTATACCAACACCATCAAGTTATCTTTGAAGAGCTTTCCGCGATCTTCCGGCGGACTTCCAAGCAATCCTTGGATTCCTTCCGTGGACTCCCTAGCGGCTCCCGAATTCTATGGCGAGTTCAACGAGTCTTTCCAACTCTTCCGAACCTTTTCGGTTGTCTCATGCAAACCTCCGACGATCATTCTCGGTGAACTTTCGAAACCTTCGGCAAGTCCCGATTTCATCTCGGTTGACTCGACAAACACTTCCGATGATCCTTCGGATATCCGGTGGACTCTTGAACTTCCAAACAACTTGACTTTGGTAATTTGCTCTATCATAGTTAATCCTGCACACTTTTCTCAAAAATGGATTAGATCAAATAACCATCAATTGACTTCATCATCAAAATCCGAGATTAAACAATCTCCTCCTTTTTGATGATGACAATCAATTGATGACGGAGTTATTCTTAACTCCCCCTATCTGTATGCCATATAATGAGAAGGTAAAGACATTTGAATTCATTCTCTTGAATTCAACCAAAAACGATAAGTTACCTGCGTTGAACTTATCATCTAAATCAACATGAGGTTTCATTCGTAAACAATATCAAAGCATGACATTTAATATCAAATCGAAGGATGAAAACCATTTTTCATTTCGTCAAAAGATATCAAAAATTTGAGATTACAACAGGGATCTCATGATTGAAAAGCATGACAACATAACAGATAAATCATGAGATGAAAATTGTCATATCAATCAAAAGATGGCATTTGATAAACATTTAAGGTAGGAATTTTTCATTTGCAATGCTTTTCAGGGATTGCAACAAAATATTTTGCTCATAAAAGCCACATTTAACAAATCATCAATTTCATATTTTTCTCCCCTTTGTCATCAACAAAAAGGAGATGGCGAAAACCATGATCGCAAGGCTAAAGGATACATCATTAAACTCAATCAATAATGAAGGTGAGAGAGATCAAAATTCATGAAGAGATTCAAAAATAATCGTTAAAAAGAAACATCATGAAGGTAACATCATGAAAACCTTTCGATCCAAAGATGAGTTCTTCATAATATATAATGATCAATGATAGTTTCATATATCATTAAAGGTATAAAGATGAAACAATCAAAGATTAAATGTTTTGAAGGACATGCAATATTTAAACATTAAGGCAGATTTAGCATGCCTAATTATCTTCTAATGAAGTCAAATTGTTCTTCATTTAGGGGTTTTGTGAAAATGTCCACTAATTGGTGCTTTGTATCAATAAATTCTAAAGTGACATCATTATTAGCAACATGATCTCGTATAAAGTGATGCCTAATATTGATGTGTTTAGTTCTTGAGTGTTGAATAGGATTTTTTGTTAGACAAATAGCACTTGTGTTATCGTATTTTATTGGAATGTTTTTTAAATTAATTCCGTAATCTTCTAAAGTATTTTTCATCCACACAACTTGTGCACAACATGCACTAGCAGCTATATATTCGGCTTCCACCGTAGATAGTACAACAAAATTTTGTTTCTTGGAAGTCCAAGAAACAAGTTCATGTCCTAAGAATTAACATGTTCCAGATGTGCTTTTTCTATCAATTCTACATCCGCCAAAATCGGCATCCGCATAAGCTTTTAAATCAAAGTTATCAAATTTTGGATACCATAATCCTAGATTGGTAGTTCCTTTAAGATATCTAAGGATTCTTTTAACAGCTTTAAGGTGAGATAACTTAGGATTCGCTTGGAATCTTGCACATAGTCCTACACTAAACATGATATCAGGTCTAGTTGCAATGAGATAGAGTAAACTACCTATCATTCCCCTATATGTTTTTTGATCAAAGTTTTCTCCATTTTCATCCAAGTCTAACTTGGTGGAAGTACTCATTGGAGTGTTGATGGCTTTAGAACTATCCATGTTAAATCGTTTTAACAGTTCCAATGTATACTTGGTTTGATTAAAAAATATTCCATCACTAAGTTGTTTAATTTGTAATCCTAAAAAGAAGTTTAACTCACCCATTAGACTCATTTCAAATTCAAGACTCATACACTTAGCAAATGATTCACATTGTGATTCATCCGACGAACCAAAAATGATATCATCAACATAAATTTGAACAATAAGAAAATTATTTTCAAAATATTTAATAAACAATGTAGTATCAACCTTGCCTTTAGTAAAATTATTTAAAATTAAGAAGGAACTAAGCCTCTCATACCAAGCCCTAGGGGCTTGTTTCAATCCATAGAGAGCTTTGGTTAGTTTAAAAACATGATTGGGAAGAAGAGAGTTTTCAAAACCGGGTGGTTGTTCAACATAAACTTCTTCGGAAATAAAGCCATTTAAAAAAGCACTTTTGACATCCATTTGAAAAAGCTTAAAGTTATTACTACTAGCATAGGCAAGGAGCATCCTAATGGCTTCTAATCTAGCCACAGGAGCGAAGGTTTCTTCGTAATCGATACCTTCTTCTTGGTTGAAACCTTTGGCCACTAATCTAGCCTTGTTTCTAACCACGATACCATATTCATCTTGCTTGTTTCTAAAGACCCATTTAGTACCGATAACTAAATGGTCACTTGGTCTAGGAACAAGCTTCCATACCTCATTTCTCTCAAATTGGTTTAATTCCTCTTGCATTGCGATAACCCAAGAATTATTTTTCAAGGCTTTGTCAATGCTTTTAGGCTCAATTTGAGAAAGAAAAGCGGCATGAGCACAAAAATTTTTAAATGAAGAACGCGTTTGAACCCCTTTCGATGTATTTCCTATGATTAACTCCTTGGGATGTGCATCCACATACTTCCATTCCTTAGGTAAGGAATATTCGGAAGAAGATGCTTCCAAGTTGCCATTTTGAGGAGAGGGTTCATTTAAATTCAAATTTTTAAAACCAAAATCATCATCAAGATCATTTTTCTTAATTTCAGAAACTTCATTAAACACCACATGAATAGACTCTTCTATAACTAAGGTTCTCTTATTAAAGACCCGAAAAGCTTTAGACACGGAAGAGTATCCAAGAAAGATGCCTTCATCAGATTTAGCATCGAATTTTCCTAAGGCATCCTTTTCATTCAAAATAAAACATTTGCAGCCAAAAACTTTAAAGTAAGAAACATTGGGTTTTTTATCATTCCATAATTCATAAGGAGTCTTGGATAGAGATGGTCTTATTAGAACCCTATTCATGACATAACAAGCCGTATTTACAGCTTCGGCCCAAAAATATTTGGGTAAATTATGTTCATTTAACATGGTTCTTGCCATTTCTTGTAAATTTCTATTCTTTCTTTCTACTACTCCATTTTGTTGAGGATTTCTTGGAGTAGAGAAAAAGTGGTTATACCCATTTGATTCACAAAAATTTTGGAAGTCACGGTTTTGGAATTCACCACCGTGATCACTCGAATTGATGAAATCATGAAACCCTTTTATTTTGAGTAAGTTTACAAATTTGGAGAAACATTTAAAAGAATCACTTTTGTGAGCTAAGAAATAGATCCACGTGAATCTACTATAGTCATCAACAATCACAAAGGCATATTTACTACCTCCTAAGCTTATTGTGTCAATTGGTCCAAACAAATCCATATGGATCAATTGCAATGGTCTAGAGGTACTTATTTGATTTTTGGCTTGAAGCTAGTTTTGATTTGTTTTCCTAGTTGACAAGCATCACAAACTCTATCTTTAAGGAACTTAATCTTAGGAATGCCTCTTACAAGATTTTTAGATGTGATTTGAGAGATTAGTTTCATGCTAGCATGACCTAATCTTCTATGCCAAAGTCGAGCATCATCATTCAAAGCCGAAAAACATATTTCACTACCAAGATCATCAAGATTAATGGTGTAGACATTATTTTGCTTGATTGCAATTATAGATGTATTGTTGTGTGGTTTTTCAATGATGCAAGCATTAGATTCAAATCTTACAATATAACCATTATCACATAATTGACTAATGCTCAAGAGATTGTGTTTTAAGCCATCTACTAATAGTACATTATCAATTGAAAAGGTTGATTTGTTACCTATAGTACCCTTGCCAATGATTTTACCCTTGTTGTTGTCTCCGAAGGTGACAAACCCTTCATCTTGGCTAGAGAGCTTAGAGAATTGAGATGGATCTCCGGTCATGTGCCTTGAGCATCCACTATCAAGGTACCATCTCTTGCTCCTAGCTTGTGTGGGTGTTTTTGTCTACAAAAAAGGATTATTTTTAGGTACCCATATTGACTTGGGTGCCTCAAAATCTGATCTACTAATTCTATCATTATTCAATGAGTTCCTAATTGATCCTTTAGAAACCCATACTAATTTATTTGGGCTAAGTTTTCTATATGGACATTTGTAAACTACATGTCCGGATTTGCAACAAAAATTGCATTTGAAATGAGAGGAGACATGTAATGTTGGCCCTTTAATGAATGTGGTTTGTGTTCGGTGAGATCCACTCACAAATCCAATTCCACATCTATTTCTGACATGTCCCTTGTTAGCAAGGATCATGTCCAAGCTCTTACTACCGAACTTAAACTTGTTTAAGGTCTCTTTGAGTAGCAAGTTTTCGTTTTTAATTGCTTCTAAGTGATTACACTTAGAGCATGGGAGTAGAGGGAGAGAATCATGCTCAAGACTCTTAAACTTATCTAGTAATAAAGCATGTTCCTTTTTTAAAGACTTGAAGCTTTTTGTAACAGTTCTACATTCATCAAATAATTCATGAAAAGCAATTAAAAGCTCATCGAAAGATAAATCTTCATTAAATAAATCACTTACCTCTTCTCCCAAAGCCATTAGAGCAAAGTTGGCCTCCTCTTTGATGCTTGCTTCTTCATCCTCGGAATCACTCGAGTCATCCCATGTAGCCTTCAAAGCCTTCTTCTTCTTGAGTTGCTTCTTCTTGGCTTGAGGGCATTCATTTTTAAAGTGCCCCGACTTCTTGCATTCATAACATATGACTTGGTCCCTTTTGGTTCAGGTTTGTTCTTGAAATCATTTTTAAATTTGCCCTTTTAATGAATTTTTAAATTTTCTAGTTAAGAGTGCAATGTCCTCATCAAGGTCCTCATCACTTGATGTTCCTTTCAAGTGATCTTCTTGAGTTCTTAATGCCATATCCTTCCTGTTCTTTGGAAGGGGTTCTCTAGCTCATCATGAGCATGGCATGTCATTTCATAGGTCATTAAAGACCCTATGAGTTCTTCGATAGGAAAAGTTTTAAGGTCTTTGGCCTCTTGAATGGCCGTAACCTTTGGATCCCAACATTTCGGAAGAGATCTTAAAATTTTTGTTACTAATTCAAAATTAGAAAAATCTTTACCAAGTGCCTTGAGTCCATTGATGACATCCGTAAAGCGGGTGTACATGTCTCCAATAGACTCACTTGGTTTCATTCGAAAAAGCTCGTAAGAGTACACAAGAATGTTGATTTTGGACTCTTTCACTCGGCTAGTGCCTTCATGAGTGATCTCAAGAGTTCACCAAATATCAAAAGCCGATTCACAAATCGATACGCGATTAAATTCATTTTTGTCTAGTGCACAAAATAAGGCATTCATAGCCTTGGCATTTAAAGCAAACACCTTCTTCTCCGACTCATTCCATTCGCTCATCGGAAGAAGGGATTTTTGAAAACCATTTTCAACGATATTCCAAAGTTCAAAATCCATAGAAATAAGAAAAATCCTCATTCGAGTCTTCCAATACGTATAATCCGACCCATTAAACATGGGTGGACGAGTAATGGAGTAACCCTCTTGCATGCCGGAAAAGGCCATCTCTCTTGGGTTTTAAACCAAATGTGAGAGTGAACCTCGCTCTGATACCAATTGTTAGGGATCGAGTGGCACTAAGAGGGGGGGGTGAATTAGTGTAGCGGATAAAACTGAATAAAACTTAAAACCGATTCGGAGATTTACTTTAGAACTTGATTCAGTGAAAGAGACTTTAACTTGAAAATATTCAGGTAAGTGCAGTTTGAAGTAGGAGGAGAAATTCCATCAGTTTGCAGCTTAAGAAATTTACGATGCAGAATTTTAAGTACTCACACAGCAAGTAAACGTAGCGATGTATAGTGGTTCGGTCAAATGACCTACGTCCACTCTTGAAGTCTCCTCCAATGAGGCTCCCAACTTCCACTACCAAGTCTCTTGAAGGGGAAGGACCTAACACCCCTTTATAGCCTTTTACAAGAGGTTCCCTCTCTTTACAGGATTTTTACAAGTAGAAGAAAGAGGTGAACACTTGAGCAATTGAGAGCAGGAATTTTGCTATAGCTTAGACTCAAATCTGACTCTGCAAAAAGTCTCCTAACCAGCTAGAAGTAAAGGGGTATTTATAGAGAATTTTGGGATTCAAAATCCCGCTAACAAAGGTCTCGTCAGAAATTTGGATGTAGGCGTACTACCGCTTTGGCGCAAGCGGCTACCGCTATGCGTGTGTCGGTGCAGCTTTGGCGGTACTACCGCTGACACAGTGGTTGCAACCACTGTCAGCGGTACCACCGTCGCTGAAGCGATACTACGCGGTGCTCGATCAACAAAGCGGTGCTACGCTGGGTCAGCAGTGCCACCGCCGACCCTTACGTAAATCAGATGGGCCAAACCTTTGGCCCAATACAGCCCACTAAAGGCCCAATTGGTCAATACAGGTCTAGATAGGTTTAACACCTATTCTATACCTTAATTAAGTACTAACTATGATCTTCTAAAGCCAAATTATACCAACACCATCAAGTTATCTTTCAAGAGCTTTCCGGCGATCTTCCGCGGACTTCCCAATCCTTGGATTCCTTCCGTGGACTCCCACTGGCTCCCGAATTCTATGGCGAGTTCAACGAGTCTTTCCAACTCTTCCGAACCTTTTCGGTTGTCTCCGCGAACCTCCGACGATCTTTCTAGCGAACTTCCGAAACCTTCGGCAAGTCCCCGATTTCATCTCGGTTGACTCCGGCAGCACTTCCGATGATCCTTTAGATATCTGGTGGACTCTTGAACTTCCAGCAACTTGACTTTGGTAATTTGCTCTATCATAGTTAATCATGCACACTTATCTCAAAAATGGATTAGATCAAATAACCATCAATTGACTTCATCATCAAAATCCGAGATTCAACATTAACGACATCCATGAAGTGGGTGTACATGTCATTGATAGACTCGCTTGGTGTCATTTGGAAGAGCTCAAAATCATGCAATAAGAGGTTTACTTTTGAGTCTTCAACTCTACTAGTTCCCTCGTCCATGATTTCAAGTGTCCGGTAAATATCAAAAGCTGTTTTGCATGTAGAAATCTGATTGAACTCGTTCTTGTCCAAAGTGCCAAATAAGGCATTTATTGCCTTTGCATTTAAAGAAAAAGATTTCTTCTCTAAGTCCGACCATTCATTCGTCAGTTTAGAGGGAAGTTAAAAATGATTTCTTACGAGTGTAAATCCGAATGAGAAATAACGTGGCTCTGGTACCAATTATTAGGGATCGAGCGACACTAAGAGGGGGGGGGGAATTAGTGCCGTGGATAAATAAGATAAACTTCGATGATTTTAAACAAGTTTTGAAAACTTCATACGAAGAGAATAACGTTTCGGTTAAAACCGTTTCGATTGTGTTGAAAGCATACGTAAGAAGATGAGGGCAGTGAACTTAGCAAAGTAAAGGTTACAGAAAGATAAATGCATGAACATAAACGCAAACCATTTTTATAGTGGTTCGGTCATCCAACCTACATCCACTCCCGATTCCTCTTCGCTTGAGGCCACCGACTTTCCACTAGCTATCCTCCTTCCAACGGGCGAGGATGAACTCCCTTACAGCTCTCTTTTTTTGATGGGCATATGAGGTAACCCTTATAAAGCCTCTCAACCCTCTCTAAGGCTAGATCACACTTTAGAACAAGAGGGAGGGTTTTGACACAACTTCAACAAAGTTTTTCCTTCTTATTTTTTAGTTTTTTTTGTGTGTATTTGAACCATGGATGAGAGGGATATTTATAGGCCTCAAGAGGATTCAAATTTGGCACCCAAATTTAAATTGCCTTGGATTTCTCGATGTTCTAGCGGTACTGGGCTATGCCACCTCCCAGCTTGGTAGTGCCATCGCCTGGGCTTGCTGCCCAGCGGTGATACCACCACCCAGCTCGGCGGTGCCACTGCCTGGGCTCTCGGGCATTGGGTGGTGCCATCGCCCAGGCTCTCGGCCACTGGGCGGTGGCACCGCCCAGCTCTTTTCAGCACACTGGTTTGGGTCTTAAACTCATCCCAAACCAGTCCGAAACAAGGCCCAATGGGCCCCTACTTGGGTTATAGGATTAACACCTAATCCTAACCCAAATTAACATGCTAACTATAAAATTAAAGATATTTTCTAAGCTATTATAAAGTTTGACAAGTCAAGACTTCTTCCAGTGAGCTTCTAGCGAACTTCCAATGGTCTTCCAATGAACCCTCCGAAACCATTTTGCGGACTCCCGGCAAGCTCCTGGACTTCACGATGATCTTGGTGAGTTCCAACGAGCTTCTTTGGCAAGCTTCAATCTTTCTTGGCAAGCTCTGTGAACTTCCGATGAACCTTCCGGTGAACTTTCGAAAACCCTTCAGCAAACTCCCTACTCATTCTCGGTTATTTCCAATAGCACTCCCAATGAATCTTCGGACTTCCGTCGAACTCTTGAACTCCCAATGATCCATCACACTTGTCTTCTAGCACTTTGTTTCGCTTTACATCTTTATCGTTATCGTAGTTAATCCTGCACACACACAAATAAAAAACTCTACTTCGATCTAGATAGTTATTACAACACGAATTAACATTCAGTTGCCTGGCACATCATTAGTCGGTGATTCGTCCGATTCTTCGACGCATCATCCTCTCTTGCATTTTGTTGCCCAATCGATGGTTGACCTCTGCAACCCCAATATCCTTAGCGTAACATGCTCTTCTTGGCCCGATGCTCGACGTACGAAGCCTTCTGCCAATTATCGACCGAACCTTCGGCTCGACATCCAATATCCTGACGTGATCATCCAGTGTAACGTCAATTCCTCCAGTGTCAACTATCTAATCCTGATCGATAGTAGACCTACGTCATTCAAAATGTAATTAGACTACAAAACATAATCAATTAGTTTCATAATTAAAATCTGATATTCAACAGGTACCACTAGACTGGGCGGTGGTACCGCTAGATTGGGCAATGGTACCACCAAGTTTCAGTAGCTAGGACTCTGTCTAGTAGTAGTACCGCTAGACTAGGTTGTGGTACCACCTAGTATTAGAGTCAATAAGCGGTGATACCGCTAGTACCTCAAAAATCTGGGATGAGACCTTTTTTAGCTTCATTTTTAAAGCCAATTGAGGGCTTATAAATACCCCTTACTTCTTAGCTTGTTGAACACAGAGAAGTGAACAAAAATAACTGAGACTATAGTAAAATTGCTTGTAAACATTGAGAGTTCACCTCCGCCGATTCTAAGTGTTAGAAGCTTGTATAAGGAGAGTGAACAGCTTGTAAAAAATTCTGTAAAGAGGTGATTGATCTTTGCTCTTAAAGAAAGATCAATAGTGGAAGCCGGTGACCTCATCAGAGGAGGTATCGGGAGTAAACGTAGGTCGGATGGCCGAATCACTATAAATTGGTGTGTTCTCTTCTTGTTATGCACTTTTCATTTACTACTTATCTTTTTTACTTAACTGTGACTACCCTACTTCTTCTTCTCTACTCATTTATGAACATATTTAAGTTAAATGTCTTTCTAAAATGTGTTTTTGTTGAATGAATCTTTCATCATACGAAGTTTTTTGAAATCACATAAATCGAACGTTTTTAACTATTGCACTAATTCACCCCCCCCCCTTCTTAGTGTTGAACTTGATCCTAACAATTGGTATCAGAGCAAGGTCACTCTCATTTTGGTTTGAAACCCAAGAGAGATGGCATTTGCTCATTTGCTAGCATTCAAGAGGGTTATTCAATCACACATCTACCCATGTTCAATGGGATGGATTACACATATTGGAAAACTAGAATGAGAATTTTTCTAATTTCTATGGATTTTGAGTTATGGAACATTATCAAAAATAATTTTCAAAAGTCTTCTCATTAGAATGATTGGAATGAGTTGGATAAGAAGGTTTTCTCTTTAAATGCCAAGGCTATGAATGTCTTGTTTTGCACTTTAGATAAGAATGAATTCAATCGAGTTTCTATTTGGGAAATAGCTTTTGACATTTGACATACACTCAAAATCACACATGAAGGCACTAGTAGAGTAAAGGAGTCTAAAATAAATCTTTTAGTTTATAATTATGAATTGTTTCGTATAAAACCAAGTGAGATCATTGGAGACATGTACACCCGGTTTACAGATGTCGTCAATGGTCTAAACGCTCTTAGTAAAAAAATTTCTAACTTTGAACTCATTAACAAAATATTAAGATCCCTTCCAAAGAGTTGGGACCTTAAAGTAATGGCCATTCAAGAGGCCAAGGATTTAAACAATTTCCCGCTTGAAGAATTTATCGGATCTCTAATGACTTATGAAACAACTTACAATGCTCATAAAGAGCTTGAGAATAACCTTCCAAAGAACAAGAAGGATACGGCACTAAAAACTCATGAAGACTACTTGAAAGAAAGTTCAAGTGATGAGAATAATGATGATGACTTGGCACTCTTGATAAGAAAGTTTAAAAAATTCATAAAAAGAAACAAATCTAAAAATAACACTAAAAATAAAATTGAATACAAGAAAGAATAAATTATTTACTATAAATGTAAGAAGTTGGGACACTTTAAAAGTGAATGTCCCCGTGTGAAGAGGAAACAACCGAAGAAGAAGAAGATGCTCAAAGCTATGTGAGATGATTCGAGCACTTTCGAAGACGAAGAATAAAGCAACAAGGAGATTGCTAACTACACGCTAATGGCAATTGACAATGAGGTAAATAGTTCATTAGATACAAATTTATCTTTCAATGAACTATTGAGTACTTTTTATGATTTATACGATGAATATAGATTAATTAGCAAAAAGTATAATTCATTGAAAAAGGAGGATGCCTTTTTAAATAGTGAATTTGAAAAACTTAAGCATGACAATGTTTTATCACCTCCATGCACCAAGTGTGAATATTTAGAGGCGCATAAGAAGGAAAACTTACTATTAAATAAAAATCTAAAAAAGTTTAAGATTAGTAGCAAATCCTTGAACATGATCTTGGCCAATAATGTCATGCCCCCCAAATTTTAATCTCGTTCAAGAGGTGTGACCTTGTCTTAGATCGATAACATAATGATTCAACAACAATATAAATCCAAGATCCTTGCTAATGTTTGAGGACAGTAAGAATCATTCAAGCATCATATTCACACTCATCAAAACCGGTGTAGTTTATAATTCTACACCACTTAACTCAATGATTCATAAGATCCAAAGCTAACTCAACTAAGCATCAACCACATCAAAAATCCATATGTGTGGGAATATATATAATCATAAACCAACATTTACCATAAGTTCATATCATTATATCAATTAAACTCATCATTTCAAAATCCTGAACATGAGAGGTTCTTTCAACTTTTATAACATATAAGTTTAGATTTATCCTTAATATTTTATCAGATGCAAAGTGTACTTATACAACAAAAACCTATCAACTAATAAAGATCTACCCAAAATCTTCTAGCTTTTCACTGCTTCAACCCAAATCTAGCTTTTCAGTAAGTGACAATCTAACTTGAAAATTTTATATAGCAATGGTATGAGCATAAGGAGCTCAGCAAGCGACTAACATATCCATGACAAAAGAGGATAGTTTTCAAGCAAACTTGGTATCAAAATACGAGTCATGAATACAAGAGTTCATAGATAGCATCTCATTAGACGCAAAATCACAAGGCCCATTTCATTCGAATCATACTTTATTCATAACAATTGAGGAGAGGAAATGGGGAGCATACTATTAACATATGAAGTATTTAGGCATATATCAGATGACATATGAAGTATTTAGGCACATATCAAAGGTGTTAAAATGTTTAGGAGCATATCAATAGCATACAAAACTTTTCAAAGCATATCAATGACAAAGAATATTTCCGAGCACATAAAGAGCATAAGAAGCATTTCGGAGCATATCAATGACCGTATAGAAGGTTTTCAAGTATATCAAGAGCATAAGAAGCATTTCGGAGTATAACAATGATGTATGAAATGTTTCAGAGCATATCAATGGTAAATAAAATATTTCAGAAAATATCAATGACATGAAATGTTTCGAAGCAAATCAAGAACAGATGAAATATTTCAGAACATATCAAATAGCATATGAAATGGTTTCAGAACATATTTTGAAGTATAACAATGGCATATGAGATATCTTAAAGCATTTCAGAATAATAAATCAGAAACAGAAGCTCAAATGTCATATTTGATGTTCATTCATTTCATTCTCATCCAAAGCGCATATATAAACACATAAGCAATACTTTGGATATCATATCCAAAATATAGAGGGTGTAGTGGGATCTCAAACATAATCTCCTATATCTGGGAGCATCATACATCCATGTCTGGATGAAGCCAGAGGGGGCCAGTCGAGCATCACGGGCTCTAAGCATATACCCATTACCATTTCTGGCAAAGGTCCAAATAATCCCATTACCATTTCTAGCAAAGGTCTAAATAATCCCTTTACCATTTTTGGTAAAGGTCTAGACAATCTCACAGCTACTAGAGTACAAAAGGATAGGTTTGCAATAAAACTAGTATATATCAGAAGCATATGCAGAACAACAAAACATACATGCGCCTATATGAAACAATTCGATAGGAACAGAAAATTTGCATAATAGATTCAGGTATACAAATAACTGAACGACAAGGGTATACAAAAATTCAAAGCAATAACAAGAAGCTTGAATTGAAGGAAGGATTTTAGCTAAAATCAATTTTCAAAGGGATGAAACATCAATAGGAAATATCGACAAAAGCTTGATTCTGACAGAATTTGAAAGGTACATTTCATGAACTATCTGAATGACTAAATATGCTCCAATTTGCTCAAAATAGGGTCATTTGAAAGATATATTAATCTAGTTTCAGATAAATCATGTTTTGCATGAATTCAAGTTTCCAACAAGGAGTTATAAAGAGTTTAGTAACCAAAGATCAGAGAACATCATCTCAGTTTTGTAGAATTTATAGAGATGATTAGAACAGATGTTTAAATAGGTATTTGTATCTCAAATCTTTTAATATTAGTATCAAAAGAAAGATTTATGAGTCTAGTTTTCATAAAATAGGATTTTCTATAGTCAGATTCTTATACAGAGAGTTACAAAGAAAAGAGTACTGAAAGGTCAGAACTAATAGTCTCTATTTTATAGATTATATAGGGTTAGTTGAAATAGAAGTTTAGGTTGGAATTTGGACTCTAAATTTGACAATCTTAGTATCAAAAGAAAGATATTTTAGTCTATTTTCGGTTGAATTTAGTTTTTCTGAAGTCAGAGTTCGGTACAAAAAGATATGGCTAGAAAAATGCAGAAAGGTCAATGTCTCAAAAAATTTCAGATTCATAGTTCATTCCTAAAAGAGAGAGATGTCATATACAAAGACAAAATCTTTCAAATTTAATATAATTGAGATGAAAACAGAGTTCAAGATTGTCATAGGATGGGGTTAGAACACTTGTCTTAGAAAAATTTGATTCCAGAATATGAGGAATTGATCCAAAACCTCAAGCCAAAGCAAATCTTCTTCTTCCACTTCAATTCCTCTTCCCTTCTCTTCTCAAGTTATGTTGGCTGCAAAGTTTCCCTTAAGTTTGCCTTTAATTTGCTTAGGTTTGACTCATGTAAAGAGAGTAAGGTGGCAAGCATGCATAATGGAAGCTTAGGTGTCATTCATTGAATAAACACATGTGGCCTATCCTTAGGTTAGCTAATGACACATGTCTTTCATTTTTTTAACTTAATGTAAATCTTTCACAAATCATATCTAATTGCTAAGATTTATACTTTTGTCCCTAGAAATAAACTTTTAATATAATATTATTTAGTATAAAATAATTATTAAATAATCCTCATATTTATAAATAGGTCCTTACATTATAAACAAGCCCTTACAAATTTTCAAAAATGAGAGATGTTACACTCTCCCCCCCCTTAAAATAAAATTTAGTCCTCTAAATTTATCATATCTCCATCGATGAAAATATGAGGTTAAGCTTTCTTTATGTCCTTCTCTAGCTTTCAAGTAGGTTCGTCAATAGAATGATGCCTCCAAATCATTTTACCTAGAGGAATGATCCTTATTTCTTAAGATCATTTCTTTCTTATCAATGATTTGAGTGAGCTCCTCTACATATGACAAGTCATTATTGATAGAACCACAGAGGAATTCTATGGAGATTGATCTTTGAGGGAGACCAACCCTTGGAACGCTATAGGGGTTTCACCCTCCAAGTAGCCTGGTGACTGCAATTGTAGATTGATCTTTCTTATTCCAAAGAGGTGGAGGCTACAAGCTTATATAGAGCTCTAAACCCTAGCCCTAGGGGTTGCTTCCTAAGTGAACTACCCAATTTACCCTCAACTTTAGCTGACCGGCCCAGTAACAAGGGGGGCGGCAGCTAAGAGGCCCAATAACCCAAATATAAACTCTAGCCTCTCTTCTTTATAGGATAGAGATGGCTAGGTGGGATTTATTACACTCACAGGATTTTTATTAGCTGCTACTTAGTTGAGCAGGACCCAACCCTGCTAGGGTCCTATCAATCCCGCCCTCTTCCAATCAGCCTTGTCCTCAAGCCTGAGGTTCCATGAATTCAGGGAACCGGGTCTTTAGCTCCTCATATGATTCCCATGTGGCGTCTTCAGGTGGTAAATTATTCCAATGCACTAGTACTTTAGTGGAGGGATGTCGACAACGTATGATGATTCTGCGGTCGAGAATGGCTTGCGGTTGGGCTTAGATATATCCATCATTAGTGGTATTGGGCAGTTGAATCTGGGGTGACTCGTGTTCTCCCAACTTAGGCTTCAAACATGACACGTAGAAGACATGGTGAATTTTGGCATCCTCAGGCAATTTAAGTCTGTACGCCATAGCTCCAATACGCTCTGCGATCTGATAGGGCCCATAAAAATGTGGAGATAGCTTCATAGAGGCTCTTGTGTTGATGGATAGTTGCTTGTATGGCTGTAGGCGAAGATAAACCCAGTCTCCTACTAAAAATTCTCTTTTACTTCTCCGTGTGTCAGCTTGCTACTTCATTCTAACTTGAGCGGTAGAGAGATTATCCTTTAGCAACTATAGGAGTTTGTCCTTGTCAATTAAATCTTGGTCGACCTGATCTACCTTAGCCAAGCTAATTACATACTTTGGAATCACAAGAGCCGGCCGACCATATAAGCTTCATATGGGGTACATTTTATAGATGAATGATATGTAGTATTGTACCACCATTCTGTCACGAACGGTCATCGCGCACTCGCAGCAACTTTGTTCAACGTTTCATTCATCGCTTGCCCATATTTGTACATATCCTTGATAGCCTGTTTTGCCATGCTTTTGGTGTGTTTCCCATATAAAAATGCAAGAAACAGAAGGTTGCAGTGCTGTTGAATGATCGCTCGTTGCATCTCCCCAAAAACCCCTAAAATGACTCCGTTTTCGCATGCCGCGGGCTGATTTCTGCAGCCCATAGCCCCACGCGAAATGTCAGCCATCTCAACACCCTGGAATCCCCTGAGTGGCACAGGGTTGGATGGGGCTTCGGTATATTGTCGGGCGTTGAACACTTTCACAAGTTTGCACGTCAACTTTTCGGAAACTTGCCTTCGCGCCTGGCACTTGGGGAGTAGTTCTTTATGGACTTACAGCTGCTCATTCACCCTTCTAAAGTCCTTATTTTCCTCCTCTCTTTCTCTGCTTTCTTGCACTCCAAGTGCTCACTCAATTGCTTGTAAAGCTTCCCTCTTCACGAGATGTCGGGACTTGTCCATCGCTCGTTTCAAGACTAATCAACTTCTCTTTTTACAGATCCTACGGGACCTACACGAGGTTGCAGTTCGGCTGACCCTTTGCGGATGCATATGTTGCAAGGGCACCTCAAGACTTAGGCAATCCAAGCTAAGTCTGATCGAAGTGGGCGCAAAGGCGATTCTTGACTTAGGCAACTTCAGCTAAGTCGGTGGCTTGTCGCAAGGGTTCCTCACCACTTAGGCAATTCTAGCTAAGTGCGTGACATTGTGGTATTAGAGCAGGTAAGCAATTCGAGTAAGTAGCGAAGAAACTTCACAATCTCGCCATGGCGAAACAACGTGGTGAATTGAGCAAAATGGGGCAAGCCGGAATGTTGCCCCAAGCAGCTGCAGGAGGGCTGCATGTGCAAACTCGCTCTCTCACTGTTGGAGCTGCTCATGAGGAGCGGGGCAGCGAGCGTGATGAGCGAGAAGTTGGCTACTCACCACGAGCGGAGGAGGCGCAATCTGGAGCGCCAACTAAGAAAAAGAGCCACAGAGAGAGGATCACAGCGGTGGAAACCCGCTTGGATGTTCTTGCAGTGAGCTTGGATGAACTCTACCAAGGCCAAAGTAGGCTTCTTGGCGTAGAGAGCTCGCAAGAAGAAGCTGAATCTCGGATCGACAAGGTTGAAGCCCTAGTCGACCGACTGACGGATGACACAAAGGACTCCGTGCAACATTTGCAAGATATGGTGATGGAACTCACTTCCAGAGTAGCAATGCTCACAAGGGTGTTGAATGCGGAGGGAAGCAACACCCGTGTTGTGCCGACACAAAGCTTCAGGGCACCCGACCTATATTATTATAGGGGTGCTAGAGATGCGAAGGAGCTCGAGAATTTCCTGTTTGACATGGAACAATACTTCCGAGCTACGAGGCCAGACTCTGAGGACACCAAAGTTTCAATAGCGACCATGTATCTGAATGGAGATGCAAAGCTTTGGTGGAGAACCCGTTGGGAAGAGATTCAATAAGGTCGGTGCCGAGTGGACACATGGGACGACTTGAAGCATGAGTTGAGAACTCAATTCCTGCCCGAGAACACTGAGTTTGTCGCAAGGAGGAAGTTGAGACAACTCCACCAAACAACTTCCATTTGGGACTATGTGAAGTAATTTTCTGCACTAATGTTGGACATTCAAGATATGTATGAAAAAGATAAGCTGTTCAGTTTTCTTGACGGCCTGAAGCCATGGGCTCAACAGGAACTTCATCGACGGAATGTCATTGATTTGGTCGGAGCAATTATAGCCGCAGAAAGGCTTACTGACTTTGTTTCTTCAGAGGACCCGAGGAAGAAGAAACAGTCTACAGGCAATCACCAACCAAGGCATCTCCCTGGGAAGGAACCTATGGGCGAGCAAAGGAAGAAGAGTTTCTATAAGGGGCCAAACTCAAATGGTAGGGTCTCAAAACTTAGGAGATGTTTCTTGTGCGGAGGGCCACATAGTGTGTGGGAGTACCCACAAAAGTAGGCACTCAATGCCTTGTCGACTTCCATCAATCCCCCCAAGCCAGACAAGGGTAAGACAGTTGCTCTCAGTTCGAGTAACTCCGAATCGGGTAGCAACGATGAGAAGTCGCAAGGACCCCGAATGGGTGCGATGCGTTTGTTGAATGCATTGCGGGGTCAAGTGGGGGAGAACATGAAGTCGAAGCAACAAAAAGCAGGAGGTAGTGAGCTAATGTATGTGAACATCAGACTCAACGGCCAAACCACCTGAGCAATGGTGGACACGGGTGCTACCCACAACTTCATCGCCGACCGAGAAGCAAAGCGGCTTGGGCTAATCTTGGAGAAGAACCCAAGTCGTATGAAAGCAGTCAACTCGGAGGCTAAGCGGATCTCCGGGCTTGCAAAGGGAGTCTCCATCAAGATCGGATCATGGAGCGGGCGCACAAACATGATGGCAATGCCATTGGATGACTTCCAAGTGATTCTTGGGATGGAGTTCATGCATGCAGCAAAGTTGGTGCCGATGCCATTCCTAGACTCCATATGTCTGATGGGAGGTGACAACCCCTGTATGGTTTTCGTCTCTCGAAGAGGAACCTAGGATCCCCAACAACTATCAGCGTTGCAATTGAAGAAGAGTGTACACAAAGGAGAGTTAACCTTTGTGGCTGCGATGAAGCTGGAAACATTCGATGGGGAGGCCCTTAAAGAACCTACTGCGGTGGCAAACGTTCTAAAGGAGTTCACAGATGTTATGCCACCTGAATTACTAAAAACTCTGCTCCCACACAGAGGCGTGGATCATCTTATTAAGCTGGAGCCGGGAGTGAAGCCTCCAGCGAGACCACCATACCGCATAATCCCTCCTGAGTTGGTAGAGCTCAGAAAGCAGTTAGATGAATTGCTAAGCGGTGGTCTCATCTGCAGTTCTAAAGCACCATTCGGAGCTCCAGTTCTCTTTCAGAAGAAACAAGATGGGAGTCTCCAACTATGCATCGATTATCGAGCCCTTAACAAGGTGACCGTGAAGAAAAAATATCCTATCCCGCTCATTGCGGACTTGTTCGACCAACTGGGCAAAGCAAAGTATTTCTTCAAACTCGACCTTCGATCGGGGTATTGGCAGGTGCGGATTGCTGAAGGTGATGAAGCGAAGACTACCTGTGTGACCAGGTATGGAGCGTTTGAGTTCTTGGTGATGCCTTTCGGCTTAACCAACGCTCCAGCCACATTCTGCACTCTTATGAACTAGCTTTTCAAGGAGTATTTGGATAAGTTTGTGGTTGTCTACTTGGACGATATCATCGTCTACAACCGAACACTTGAGGAGCATATTGATCACCTTCGAACAATCTTCAAAGTTCTCAAGGAGAATTCTTTGTTCGTAAAAAGAAAGAAGTGCTACTTTGCTCAGAAAGAGATCTTATTCTTGGGGCATCGAATCGGCGATGGTTCCATTCAGATGGATAAATCAAAGGTGCAAGCGGTTGTGGACTGGTAAACTCCAAAGAAGGTGCCTGAACTGAGATCCTTCCTTGGGTTTGTGAACTACTATCATCGCTTCATATTGGGGTATTCGAAGCACGCAACTCCACTAATAGAGTTGTTGAAGAAGGAGCAGCCTTGGAGATGGTCCGACAAATGTGAAGTAGCATTCCAAGACCTAAAGGCTACCATTTTGGAAGAACCAGTGCTCAAATTGCCAGACTATGGGAAGCCCTTCGAAGTTAATATAAATGCTTCAGATTTCGCTATTGGGGAGTACTTATGTAGGAGGGCCACCAAGTGGCCTAAGAAAGTCTCAAGCTCAACGAGACCGAGCGGCGGTATCCAGTGCACGAGAAGGAGATGACAGCGGTGATCCACTGCTTATGAGTGTGGTGACACTACCTTCTCGAATCGCGATTTGTGCTGAGGATAGACAATATCGCTTTGAGTTACTTCTAGACTCAAAAGAAACTCTCTCTAAAGCAGGCACGATGGCAGGACTTCCTAGCGGAATTTGATATGGCAATGGAGTACAAACTCGAAAAAGCAAATGTCGTAGTCGATGCCTTGAGTCGGAAAGTGGAGGCCGTGAATGCTATGCAACTAGAGGGCGGAGGCCAAGCAATTCAGTTGCACTCTAACTTTCTTTCTCGAATCAAGGATGAACTGTACAATGATCCCCAAGTAGTAACCTTGATGCAACTGATCCAAGAAGGCAAGGCACGATGATTTTGGGTCCAGGAGGGACTCGTCTACACCAAAGGGAATAGAGTTTATGTCCCTCGAGTGGATAATTTGAGATGTGAACTCTTGAAGGAGTGTCACGATTCCCTTTGGGCAGGACATCCGGGCATTCACTGAACATTGGCTCTCGTGGAGAGGGCCTTTTATTGGCCGAAGATGGGGACAGACGTGGAGGAATATGTTTGGACATGCCTAACTTGTCAACAAGACAAAGTGGAGCAACGGAAGCCGGTGGGACTTTTAGAGTCGTTGCTTGTACTAGAAAGGCCGTGGGAGAGCATTTCTCTGGACTTCATATCTAGCTTGCCAGTAGTAGGGGGACTCGGATCGATACTTGTGGTGGTCGACCGATTTTCGAAATATGCAACCTTCATTGCTGCACCCCTACATTGTTCAGCAGAGGAAGCGGCGAAGCTAATGATGAAGAATGTGGTGAAGTATTAGGGAGTCCCGCACAATATCATAAGTGATCGAGATGCTTGGTTTCTGGGACGATTTTGGACCGAGTTATTCAAATTGTTGGGGTCGAAGCTATACTTCTCCATAAGCCTCCACCCCTAGATGGATGGCCAAACTGAGAGAATAAACTTGCTCCTAGAGCAATATCTTCATGACTACGTGAGTGCCAACCAACGAGATTGGGTGAAGCTGTTGGATATAGCCCAATTCTCCTACAACCTGCAACAGAGCTCTATGTCCAACAAGAGCCCCTTTGAGATCATCACAGGACAACAACCGTCGACTCCTCACACTTTGGCTATTGGATATACAGGGCGTAGTCCGTCTGCATATCACTTAGCAAAAGAATGACATCGTAATGTAGATATTGCACGGTCCTACTTGGAGAAGGCGACCAAAAAGATGAAAAAATGGGCAGACTTGGGAAGGCGACCACAGGAATACAAAGTCGGTGATTTGGTGTTGGTGAAGCTCTAACCAGCATCACTCCAATTCTTTAGAAACAAGGTGCACAAAGGATTGGTGCGCAAGTATGATGGCCCTTTCCCAATTATCAGTAGGGTGGGCAACGTCTCCTACAAGTTGCAACTGCTAGCGTGGCTCAAGATTCATAATGTTTTCCATGCCAGCAACTTGAAAGCCTACCACTCCGATCCGCAAAATGCTTCCCGAGGCATTTCAACTTGATAACCTCCCACCAGAGCCTCCTATGAGAAGCGAGTTAAGACCATTTTAGCGGATCATAAGATAAAGCTACTTAATGGAGCTGAGCAGATTGAATACTTAGTGAAGTGGCGGAAGCTTCCTAGAACCGAAGCCAGTTGAGAGCCAGAAGATACCCTCCGACATGAAGAAACAGCTATCAAAGCCTACCAAAGAGTGTCAACGAGGGCGTCGACAGCTTAAGTATGGGAGAATGTCACGAACGGTCGTCGCGCACTCACAGCAACTTTGTTCAACGTTCCGTTCGTCGCTTGTCCATATTTGTACATATCCTTGGCAGCCTGTTTTGCCATTCTTTTGGTGTGTTTCCCATGTAAAAATGCAAGAAACAGCATGTTGCAGTGCTGCTGAATGATCGCTCACTGCATCTGCACAAAAACCCCCAAAATGGCTCTGTTTTCACGTGTCGTGGGCTGATTTCTGTAGCCCGTAGCCCCGCGTGAAATGTCAACCATCTCAGTACCCTGGAACCCCTTGGGTGGCACAGGGCTGGATGGGGCTTCGGTATATTGTCTGGCATTGAACACTTTCACAAGTTTGCATGTCAACTTGACGGAAACTTGCCTTCGCGCCTGGCACTTGGGGAGTAGTTGTTTGTGGACTTGTAGCTACTCATTCACCCTTCTAAAGTCCTTGTTTTTCTCCTCTCTTTCTCTACTTTCTTGCACTCCAAGTGCTCGCTCAATTGCTTGTAAAGCTTTCCTCTTCGCGAGACGTCGGGACTTGTCCGCCGCTCGTTTCAAGACTAATCAACTTCTCTTTTTACAAGTCCTACAGGACCTGCACGAGGTTGCAGTTCGGCTGACCCTTTGCTAACGCGTATGTCGCAATGGCGCCTCAAGACTTAGGCAATCCAAGCTAAGTTTGATCGAAGTGGGCACAAAGGCGATTCTTGACTTAGGCAACTTCAGCTAAGTCGGTGGCTTGTCACAAGGGTGCCTCACTACTTAGGCAATTCTAGCTAAGTGCATGACAATTCGACCCAGGGCAGCCATTTCGTCCACTCCTTTGGCCGATCACTGGCAAAACATCGAAGGTATGTCTCTAAACACCTGTTCACCACTTCTGTTTGGCCGTCAGTTTGTGAATGATATGCTGTGCTCATCTTGAGTTTGGTGCCCTACAACTGAAATAACTCGATCCAAAATTTACTAGTGAAGACCTTGTCATGATCACTTACAATGGACCTTGGCATCCCATGTAGTTTAACAATATTTTCTATGAAAATATGAGCAATACTAACAGTAGTGTAGGGATTTCGCACAGCATAAAAATGAGCATATTTCGTAAGTCGATCAACCACCACAAGGATTATGCTTTTACCTTTGGAAGGTGGCAGCCCTTCGATGAAGTCCATGGAGATGTCAGTCCACACCGAGTCTGGTATGGGTAGTGGTTATAGTTTCCCTGAACTCGCCACTGTTTCACCTTTTTGCTGTTGACATACATCACATTATGCTACGTATTCAGAAATAATTTTTTTGTCCCTTTCCAATAAAAGTTTTGCTTCACTCTTTTATAGGTTCTTCAAAATTTGGAGTGCCCTGCTGAAGGCGTGGAATGCATTTCATGCAGAATGACTTTGATGCAAGGGGAGTATGGTATAAGCACAATACGACTTTTATAGCGTAGATCCCTCGAATCCCAAGTATAGTGAGCTATTGCGCTTGGATCCTCCTCTAATTTTTTTATGATGTTACTGGTTTCTGGATCCTTCTTCAATTTCTCCCTAATTCTCTCGAGGAAGCCAGTGGTAGGAAGAGAGATAGCTGAAAATTCAGCTTGTTGAGGGAGCCGTGAGAGTGCATCTGCAACAACGTTATCTTTCCCCTTTTTGTAAATAATTTCATAATCAAATCCTAAAAGTTTGGTTACCTATTTTTGCTACTCCGGGGATAATATCTTCTACTCCAAAAAGTACTTAAGGCTTCTATGGTCGGTTTTAATCTGAAATCATCGGCCAATCAGGTAGGGTCTCCACTTTGTTACTACGTGCACAATGGCGAGCATCTCCTTATCATAGATAGATATTTTTTGATACGAGGGAGACAACGCCTTGCTAGTGTATGCAAGTGGTCAACCATCTTGCATGAGAATGACTCCAATTCTAACTCCAAATGCATCGGCCTCAATGATGAAGGTTCGACTGAAATTTGGTAGCGCTAGCACTGGTGTCATCATCATGGCTACCTTAAGTCTGTCGAAGGTAGCGGAGGCTTTGTTTGACCATTGGAAGGCATCTTTTTTTAGTAGAGAAGTGAGGGGGGCATTAATCTTCCCATAGTCCTTCATGAATTTTCGGTAGTAGCCCGTTAGTCCAAAGAACCCACGTAGCAATTTCACATTTGTAGGTTTCGGCTAGCCTTGCATTGCTTCGATTTTTGTTGGGTCTACGGCCACTCCTTCTGAAATTATATGTCCAAGGTACTCTACTTTTTGCTGGAGAAAGCTGCACTTTGATAGCTTAACAAAAAGAGTATTCTCCCGAAGGATCGTCAGAACAATTCGTAAGTGCTGAAAGTGAGTCTCAAGAGAAGGGCTGTAAATAAGAATATCATCAAAAAATACTAGCACAAATTTGTGAAGAAATCTCTGAAAAATATCATTCATGAGACTTTGGAAGGTTGAAGGAGCATTAGTGAGTCCAAAGGGCATTACCAAGAATTCATAATGGCCGTTATGAGTGCGAAAAGCAGTTTTTGGGATGTCGCCTTCACATACCCGAATTTAGTGGTAACCGGATCGGAGGTCCAACTTCGTGAAGACTTGAACTCCTTTTAATTCATTAAGAAGTTCATCGACCACTGGTATTGGGTACTTATCCTTGACGGTAATGTCATTTAGAGCTCGGTAGTCGATGCACATCCGTCAAGTTCCATCTTTCTTGCGTGCAAGTAGCACTGTGAGGAGTAGGGGCTACAGCTTGGCCGAATCACCCCTGTTTCAAGCATTTCTTTCACGATATTCTCAATTTCATCCTTCTGAAGGTGAGGATAGCAGTAAGGTCTAGTGTTTGTTGGTGGTTTGCCCGGAAGGATTGGAATTCGGTGGTTATGTTGTCGAGTAGGAGGAAGACCGCGCGGTTCAGCAAAAACATCATCAAATTCAACAAGCAGTTGGGTGAGATTTTAATCTTTAATTTCTGTTTTCTTAACCTCTGGTTGCTGTTGGAGATGCATAAGAAAGCCACCATTTATCTTGTGTATAACTTTCTCCATTCGTTGGGTTGAAATGATGGTTACATTGCTTCCGCGCTTCCCGTGTAGGGTGACCTGTTTGCCTTTGCAATAGAATTTCATAATCAATTTGGAAAAGTTCCAAGAGATGTCACCTAGCATCGTCAGCCATTCTATACCTAGCACAATCTCATAATCATCAATTGGTAGGAGGAAGAAGTTGGCAACAATTTCTTGGTTCTGTAGTAATAGTTTCACTTGCGAGCATCTTTGGTCACATTTTAGGATTCGACCGTCGGTGACCTTTACATCAAACTCACTGCAACCTTTGATGTGGAGCACCATCCGAGCAGTAACCTTACTGTTTAGAAAGTTATTAGTGCTGCCCGTATCGATGAGAACGATGATCGGTTGTTGTTTGAGCAGGCCTCCAACTTTTATCGTTTGCGGATTTGAGTAACCAGCTAGCGCATGTATCATAAAGTCAATCGATTGTGGCTCTTTTTCCACATCTTCTTCCTCATGTTCAAGACTCTCTTCTGGTTGTTCACTGATCTCTTCTTCCACTAGTTCAATCACAAGAAGTCTCCCTTTTTTACAGCGATGCTCACGGCTCCACGGCTCGTCACAATGTCAACATAACCCCTTGGCAGATCGGTCTCGAAGCTCTTCTCTTGTCAACCTTTTTGGTGCAAGAACTTGACTAATAGTAGGGGGGGCTGAGGGTTTCGATATTGCTGGTCGGGGAGTGACCCTAGTCCTCTGGGCTTCGTGGTTCAATCGCTCCTCATGAAATCATGCAAAAGAGATGGCTGCCATAAGCGTGTACGGTGGTCGCACTTTAACTTCTCCTTGGATCTCCAGCTTCAAGCCCTCAATAAATGTTCCTAATAACTATTTTTTAGACCAATCATGAATTTGATTAGATAACCTTTCATACCTAGTTTGATACTCCTGAATGGTGGAGGTTTGTCGGATCTTCGCTAGTTGTCCGTCGATGTTCTCGTAATCGGTTGGTCCGAAGTGGATCAGTAGTCCTTCTTTGAATTATCGCCATGAGAGGACTCCATGAGTGTGTTCAAACCAATCAAACCATTGTATGGCATCCCCTTCAAGATGTATAGCCACAATTTCTACCATAGATGCATATGCAGTTTTGTGGTACCGAAAATATCAATCTGCGCGTGAGATCCAATCAATCGGGTCTCCTTCTTCCCATCTAGGGAAGTCCACCCTCATGCATGGATAGGAAGGATCAGTCATAGAGCCTCTCCTATCCTAGAGATCATCGCTTCAATCAGAGCTCTTTCCTTGATATGATTTCTTTGGGCTCG
This sequence comes from Musa beccarii, assembly GCA_024322285.1. NCBI lineage: Eukaryota > Viridiplantae > Streptophyta > Magnoliopsida > Zingiberales > Musaceae > Musa > Musa beccarii. The sequence goes on from CM044394.1 coordinate 8,731,343, forward strand.
GTGGTCGACCCAAACTGAGTTCGGTAAAGAGAGTCTGAATCTTCTCCTCCATTCGTGTCTCGAAGGCTTCGAATTTAGCATCAATTACCTCCTCAGATGCTATAGCATATGTCTCCAAATCTGTAATATTAAGATCTCTTTTTTGTTGTCGAGTTAAAGGCATATATTGGTTGAGAGAAGTGGTGACTGAAAGAGTTGGTGGATTGGTGGATGTAGGCTGCGATTTAGGCTTGTTTTATAGCTATTTTGGGCGCAGTTTGGGGCTATGGCTTGATGGAGTTTTGGGCTGTGATGGTAGTGGATGAAGGTTAGGGAAGAGAGTTTTAGATCTGTGGTAGATCACAGCAAATATTTGACAAAAATCAATGGAAATTGCTACCGATATGCGTTATCTCGTAAGAGCAGAATTGTCATCAAAGAAATAGCGGTTTCTCGACGAAATTTCCAGTGAAAACTCAGGGATTTGAGGAGAGGGTTTGACGGTAGAATCTTAGTTTAAATAATAGCAAGGATGACAAATTGGATCAAGAAATTTATACAGCATAATAGTAAAGAAATCGGTGCAAGTTGTGATAGTAGAATTCTCGTCAAAAAATTTCAGCAGTTTGCGACGAGAGATTGTAGCAACACACGAATTTTTTTTTAAGATGAATTCCATGATAGATCATTCATGGATGGGAGCCAAGATGATCTATGAGGTGCACAAGAAATTTCGTTCAAAAAGAATAACAATTAGATTGGTTAAAGGTAGCAACACGGTTGAAATTTTCTGCAGCAATCCTTTGTTCACAAAGATGGTAATTTTTGCGACGCAAGGAATTTGCAGGCAAGGGATAGATAGAAAAACTTCTTTTTGGTATTTTAGATGAAAAATTGCAGCAGCAAAGGGTATTGGTGGTAGAAAAATACCAGATCTCTGATGCAATTGGAGGTGGCGATAGTAGATTGAATTGATCTACGTCAGGAGATGATGGTGGAGACGACGATGTCAAGAGCAATTGTGGGAATTGCTTGGCTGATGGTGGGCGACAGGGATGGCAGCAAAAGAAACAAGATCGCTACTCTGATCCCAGATGATAGAACCCCAGAAGAATTCTATAGAGATTGATCTTTGAGGGGGATTAACCCTTGGAACGCTATAGGGGTTCCACCCTTCAAGTAGCCTGGTGGCTGCAATTGTAGATTGATCTTTCTTATTCCAAAGAGGTAGAGGCTACAAGCTTATATAGAGCTCTAAACCCTAGCCCTAGGGGCTGCTTCCTAAGTGAACTATCCAATTTGCCCTCAACTTTAGCCGACCAGCCCAGTAACAAGGGAGGAGGCGACTAAGAGGCCCAATAGCCCAAATAGAAACCCTAGCCTCTCTTCTTTATAGGATAGAGGTGGCTATGTGGGATTTATTACACTCACAGTGTTTTTATTAGCTGCTACTTAGTTGAGTAGGACCCAACCCTACTAGGGTCCTATCAATTATCAATCACAATCAAATCATACTTAATAATATGAGAGGGATCAGGTACATATTTTCTAAGCATTGAAACATCATGCATATATAAATCCGCAAGTCTATCAGAAAGTAAGTTATATTGATATCCCCGATCAACCCTTTCATCCCACTCAATTAATCAAAAGAAAATGAGGTAGGACAAAATATCCTCGTCACCCTAGATTCCAAGAAGACATCAAAGAAAATTTTCACCGATTGCATATAATTACTAAACCTCAATATAGTCTGCATATCAAACTTATCAAATCTCCCAATAATCCTCAAATCATGCTCTAATACTACCTTTGTCACCCCCCCCCCCGAATTTTAATCTTGTTCAGGAGGTCTGACCTTGTCTTAGATCGATAACATTATGATTCAATAACAATACTATTAGGGATCGAGCGATACTAAGAGAGGGGGGTGAATTAGTGTAGTGGTAAGGAACGATAAATTTTTCAATGATTAAAACAAGTTCGGAAACTTCGTACGAATGAATGCAACATTTCGTTTGAACCCAGAAAGATTATGTTTTAACTTTAAAACATATGTAAGAAGATAAAGAGAAAGTTGAGTAAATAAGGCAGCAAATGAAGAGGGTTTGCAGCAAAGTAAATAGCAAGAACGTAAATGCAAACCAGATTTTTATAGTGGTTCGGTCATCTGACCTACGTCCACTCCCGATTCCTCTTGCTTGAGGCCACCAGCTTTCCACTAGCTATCCTCCTTTCAATGGACGAGGATGAACTCCCTCACAGCACCTCTCCTTTTGACAGGCTTAGGAGATAACCCTTACAAAGCACTCTTACACCTCTCTTGGACTAGAATACTCTTAAGACTTAGAGGGAAGATTTGACACACTTTCAAGAGAGTTTCCCTCTTCTTTTTTTCAGTTCTAGACACCTCCTAAACTCTGAATGAGTGGGATATTTATAGGCCTCAAAGTGATTCAAATTTGGGCTCCAAATTTGAATTTTTTTGAGTTTCCCGGTGTCGGGCGGTGCTACCGCCTGTCAGTTTGGCAGACTGACAGAGCAGGTGCTGGGCGGTGCTACCGCCTCCCTAGGGCGGTTCCACTGCCCAGGTCTCGGCCTCTGGGCGGTGCCACTACCCAGCATGGGGTGGTTCAACCGCCTAGGTCATTTTTTTTAGCATAGTGGTTTCGGCCGAAACCGGTCCAAACGAAGTCCGAATTGGCTCAAATTTGGTTTATAGGATTAACACCTAATCCTAAACCAAATTATGTACTAACTACAAAGTTTAAAGATATTTTTTAAGCTATTTCAAAGTCCATAAGATAAGACTTCTTTCGGTGAGCTTTCGGTGAACTTCCGGCGGTCTTCCAACGAACCCTCGAAAACCATTCTATGGACTCCCGGCAAGCTCCCGGACTTCACGATGATCTTGGCGAGTTCCAATGAGCTTCATTGGTAAGCTTTGATCTTTCTTGGCTAGCTCCGCAAACTTCCAACGAACCTTCCGGCGAACTTCCAAAAACCCTTCGGCAAGCTCCCTACTCGTTCTCGGTCGGTTCCGACAACTACTCCCAACGAATCTTCAAACTTCCATCGAACTCTCGAACTCCCAATGATCCATCCCACTTGTCTTTCGACATTTTGTTTCGCTTTATGTCTTCATCGTTATCATAGTTAATCCTGCACACAAACAAACAAACACTCTACTTCGATCTAGACAGTTATTATAACACGAATTGACATTCAGTTGCCCGGCACGTCATTGATCGGTGCTTCGTCCGATCGTTCGACACATCATTCTCTTTTGTGGTCCATTGCCCAATCGTCGGATGACCTCCGTAACCCCAATATCCTTGGTGCAATATGCATCTTGGCCCGATGCCCGACGTACGAAGCCTTCAGTCGATTGTCGATCGAACCTCCGGCTCGACATCCAATATCCAGACGTGATCACCCGACGCAACGTCAATTCCTCCAACGTCAACTGTCTAATCCTGATCGATAGTAGACCTACGTAACTCAAAACGAAATTAAACAATAAACCACAATCAATTAGTCTAATCATCAAAATCCGAGATTCAATAAATACAAATCCAAGATCCATACTAACGTTTGAGGACACTGAGAATCATTCAAGCATCATATTCACACCCATCAAAAACCTGTGCAGTTTATAATCCTACACCACTTCACTCAATAATTCATAAGATCCAAAGATAACTCAACTAAGCATCAACCACATCATAAATCCATGTGTGGGAATATATATAATCACAAAATCAACATTTACCATAAGTTCATATCATTATACCAATTAAACTCATCATTTCAAAATCCAGAACATGAGAGGTTCTTTCAACTTTTACAACATATAAGTTTAGATTTATCCTTAACATTTCATCAGATGCAAAGTGCACTTATACAATAAAAACCTATCAACCAATAAAGATCTGCCCAAAATCTTGTAGCTTTTCACTGCTTCAACCCAAATCTAGCTTTTTAGTGAGTCACAAGCTAACCTGAAAAATTTATATAGCAATAGTATGAGCATAAGGAGCTCAGCAAGTGACTAACATATCCATGATAAAAGAGGATAGTTTTCAAATAAACATGGTATCAAAATGCGAGGCATGAATATAAGAGTTCATAGATAGCATCTCGTTAGACACAAAATCACAAGGGTCATTTCATTCAAATCATACTTTATTCATAACAATTGAAGAGAGGAAATGGGAAGCATACCATTAACATATGAAGTATTTAGGCATGTATCAGATGGCATATGAAGTATTTAGGCATATATCAAAGGCGTAAGAATGTTTAAGAGCATATTAATGGTTTACGAAACTTTTCGGAGCATATTAATGACATAAAGAATGTTTTGAAGCATATCAAGCCATAAGAAACATTTCGGAGCATATTAATGACCGTATAGAAGGTTTTGAAGTATATCAAGAGCATAAGAAGCATTTCGGAGTATAATAATGATGTATGAATGTTTCGGAGCATATCAAGGGCAAATAAAACATTTTAAAACATATCAATGACATATGAAATGTTTTGTAGCAAATCAAAGACAGACAGATAAAACATTTTGAAATATATCAAATAGCATATAAAATGGTTTCAGAACATATTTTGAAGCATAACAATGGCCACCAAACTTGCTCAGATTAGGCTGTTTAGCCTTCGGCCGACCCTTTACATACTTAACAAACATGAACAAACCGAAAAGACATGGACATGCCTAAGCATTAGATTGAACACCCCGTTTACAAGTTTTGTCCATGACATTTGGTATCAGAGGCCAGAAGAGCTATGGATTCAATGAGGGAATGCCATGATACTATAGAGGCGGGTCGTCCGTACATGCTTCAAAGGTTGCATTAAATGAAAGCCTTGGGCATCAGCTTATGGGGGCTATGCACCACCGAATGAGAAGTTCAGATGCATTGTAGGCTTGTACATAAAATTTTGATTTGTAGTGGACCAATTTTATACCTTTGTTGTCCAACCATTCTAAGCTTGTGATGTCCATGGTTGAAATTTTCATTAGCTACAAAGTGTTTGCTGGAATGGTTGCTTGTGGATCCCGTGTGAAGCACTTCTCTATCCCGTCTTCCCTTTGGCAGGTCCTAAGGAATCGTAGAAGATTTTGGGGAGGCTTACCTTTACGGATGGATATGTTAGGGTGCCGCACGACTTAGGTAAAACCAACTAAGTTCGTGATAGTTGTGGTATCAGAGCTCCTTTGCTGGATAAATAAGAGAACTGAGGTACTTGGTTTCGCCTATTCTCTTGAAAGTTGAGAAGGCAAAGGTTACTTAACTTTATTCGCTTCCTCGAGGTTGTACTTCATGTATCGAGCTGGTTACTAAACTTCACCTGCTCTTAGCTCACACTTTCAAAGCACTTGAAGTGGTTGCAATCCTTATGTTGAGTCAGCTACTGTGATTCACCTTCTCAATGCCATTGAATTTCTAGAATGCAAGTCTCTGATAGATTTGGTCACCTTTGGGATTGTACCGCCTTCTCCATCATTTTTGTTACCTACTCCTCTGAGTAGCAAAGGTACAACACCACATGTTACCTGCTTCAATCCTTGGTTATACACTCTTATATCGATCCGAATTCTTTCACTTATGGCTATCTTGATGAGAAGTTTATTGACATCGATCTTACGAAGTTCCCTGGCCTCTGCCCTTCAGCCTTATCATGGTACATCAAGTTTGCCATTGCATTCTCCTACTCTACGACCTATATCGTGACCAAGCGCTCTCCCTCTATGAGAGCAAGGGATCGATGACTCCATAGAAATCCTGCCTCTACGATACCATGGCACTGTCATAACCATGGCACTACTATCCATTATCTCACATCTGCATCCCTTCTTTGTGATCGGTAGATCCACCTCTACGGCACTCCTCTTAGTCCACCTTCATTCTAATCGACACATGATTTTGGGTAGCTGAGTTCCTCTAGACTCGTTATTGCTTCCTCGTCCTTTTTTGACCCCCTACTTCAACACCGCTGTGTTCTCTGAGAAGTTCCTCTTAGTCAAAAGAAGGACGAACTACAACTCCCATGTATGGCCTCCGCCATCATGTTGTAGGGCTTGCACCGCTTTTGTTCTCCTTAGCTTCATTGGTTGTAACGTTCACTTACTCGGCCTTATCCTTTGACTTATTGGGCTCTCTTAAGCGAATGTAAGCTCTGAAGTAGTTCAACTCTTCAGTTGCTCCGATAATACCTCTGCATGATCCAGTCCCCTGATAGAACCCTAGAGGAATTATATGGAGATTGATCTTTGAGGGGGATCAACCCTTAGAACGCTATAGGGGTTCCACCCTCCAAGTAGCCTAGTGGCTGCAATTGTAGATTGATCTTTCTTATTCCAAAGAGGAGGAGGCTACAAGCTTATATAGAGCTCTAAACCCTAGCCCTAGGGGCTGCTTCCTAAGTGAACTACCCAATTTGCCCTCAACCTTAGTGGGCCGGCCCAGTAACAAGGGGGGCGACAGCTAAGAAGCCCAAAGACCCAAATATAAACCCTAGCCTCTCTTCTTTATAGGATAAAGGCGGCTAGGTGGGGTTTATTACATTCTCACAGGGTTTTTATTAGCTCTACATGGTTGACCTAACCCTGCTAGGGTCCTATCAAGCCCACCCTCTTCAAATCAGCCTTGTCCTCAAGGCTAGGATTCCATGAACTCAGGGAACTGAGACTTCAGCTCCTCATATGATTCCCATGTGGCATCTTCGAGTGGTAAATTAGTCCAATGTACTAGTACTTCAGTAGAGGGACGTCGACGACGCATCATGACTCTACGGTCGAGGATAGCTTGTGGTTGGGCTTGAATATTTCCATCATCAGTGGTGTTGGGCAGTTAGATCTGGGGTGTCTCGTGTTCTCCCAACTTGGGCTTCAAGCATGACACATGGAAGACAGGGTGAATTTTGGCATCTTGGTGTAATTTAAGTCATGACGCCCACAGCTCCAATACGCTCTATGATTTGATAGGGCCCATAAAAACATGGAGATAGCTTCATGGAGGCTCGTGTGTTGATGGATAGTTGCTTATATGGTTGTAGGCGAAGATAAACCCAGTCTCCTACTAAAAATTCTCTTTCACTTCTTTGTGTGTCAGCTTGTTGCTTCATTCTAGCTTGAGCGGTAGAGAGATTATCCTTTAGCAGCTGTAGGAGTTTGTCCCTGTCAATTAAATCTTGGTCGACCTGATCTACCTTAGCCGAGCCAATTACATACTTTGGAATCACAGGGGCCGGCCGACAATAGAATGCTTCATATGGGGTGCATTTTATAGATGAATGATATGTAGTATTGTACCACCATTCGGCCAAGGGGAGCCATTTCGTCCACTCCTTCGGTCGATCACTAGCGAAACACCGAAGGTATGTCTCTAAACATCTATTCACCACTTCTGTTTGGCCGTTAGTTTGTGGATGATATGCAGTGCTCATCTTGAGTTTGGTGCACTATAACTGAAATAACTCGGTCTAAAATTTACTAGTGAAGACCCTGTCACGATCACTTACGATGGACCTTGGCATCCAATGTAGTTTAACAATATTTTCTATAAAAATCTGAGCAATACTAACAGCAGTGTAGGGATTTCGCACAGCACAAAAATAAGCATATTTCGTAAGTCGATCAACCACTGCAAGGATTGTGCCTTTACCTTTGGAAGGTGGCAGCCCTTCGATGAAGTCCATGGAGATGTCAGTCCACACCGAGTCTGGTATGGGTAGTGGTTGTAGTTTCCCTAGACTCGCCACTGTTTCACCTTTTTGTTGTTGACATACATCACATTGTGCTACGTATTCAGAAATAATTTTTTTCATCCCTTTCCAAGAAAAGTTTTGCTTCACTCTTTTGTAGGTTCTTAGAAATCTGGAGTGCCCTGCTGAAGGTGTGGAGTACATTTCGTGCAGAATGACTTTGATGTAAGGGGAGTTTGGTATAAGCACAATACGACCTTTATAGCGTAGATCCCTCGAATCCCAAGTGTAGTGAGCTATTGCGCTTGGATCCTCCTCCAATTTTTTTATGATGTTGCAGGTTTCTGGATCCTTCTTCCATTCCTCCCTAATGCCCTCGAGGAAGCCGGTGGTAGGAAGAGAGAAAGCTGAAAATTCAGCTTGCTGAGGGAGCCGTGAGAGTGCATCTGCAACAACGTTACCTTTCCCCTTTTTGTAAATAATTTCATAATCAAATCCTAGAAGTTTGGTTACCCACTTTTGCTGCTCCGGGGATGATATCTTCTGCTCCAAAAAGTACTTAAGGCTTCTATGGTCGGTTTTAATCTGAAATCGTTGGCCAATCAGGTAGGGTCTCCACTTTGTTACTGCATGCACAATGGCGAGCATCTCCTTATCATATATAGATATTTTTTGATGGGAGGGAGACAACGCCTTGCTAGTGTATGCGAGTGGTCGACCATCTTGCATGAGAACAGCTCCAATTCCAACTCTAGATGAATCGGCCTCAATGATGAAGGGTCGGCTGAAATCTGGTAGTGCTAGAACCGGTGTTATCGTCATGGCTGTCTTAAGTCTATCGAAGGCAGCGGAGGCTTTGTTTGACCATAGGAAGGCATCTTTTTTCAGTAGAGAAGTGAGGGGGTACTAATCTTCCCATAGTCCTTCATGAATTTTCGGTAGTAGCCCTTTAGTTCAAGGAACCCACGCAGCAATTTCACATTTGTAGGTTTCGACTAGCCTTGCATTGCTTCGATTTTTGTTGGGTCTACGGCCACTCCTTCTTCTAATATTATATGCCCAAGGTACTCTACTTTTTGCTAGAGAAAGCTACACTTTGATAGCTTAACAAAAAGAGTATTCTCCTGAAGGATCGTCAGAATAATTCGCAAGTACTGAAAGTGAGTCTCAAGATAAGGGCTGCAAATGAGAATATCATCGAAAAATACCAGCATAAATTTGTGAAGAAATCTTCGAAAAATATTGTTCATGAGACTTTGGAAGGTTGAAGGAGCATTAGTGAGTTCAAAGGGCATTACCAAGAATTCATAATGGTCGTTATGAGTGCAGAAAACAGTTTTTGGGATGTCACCTTCACATACCCGAATTTGGTGGTAACCGGATCGAAGGTCCAACTTCGTGAAGACTCGAGCTCCTTTTAATTCATCAAGAAGTTCATCCACCACTGGTATGGGGTACTTATCCTTGACGGTGATGTCATTTAGAGCTCGGTAGTCGATGCACATTCGCCAAGTTCCGTCTTTCTTGCGCACAAGTAGTACCGGTGAGGAGTAGGGGCAACAGCTTGGTTGAATCACCCCTGTTTCGAGCATTTCCTTCACGATTTTCTCAATTTTATCTTTCTGGAGGTGAGGATAATGGTAAGGCTGAGTGTTTGCTGGTGGTTTACCCAGAAGGATTGGAATCCAATGGTCATGTTACCGAGTAGGAGGAAGACCGCGAGGTTCAGGCAAAACATCGTTAAATTCAACAAGTAGTTGGGTGATATTTTGATTTTTAATTTCTGTTTTCTCCCCCTCTGGTTGCTGCTGGAGATGCATAAGAAAGCCACCATTTATCTTGTGTAAAACTTTCTCCATTCGTTGGGTTAAAATGGTGGTTACGTTGCTTCCGCGCTTCTCACGTAGGGTGACCTGTTTACCTTTGTAATAGAATTTCATAATCAATTTGGAAAAGTTCCAAGAGACATCACCTAGTGTCGTCAGCCATTCTATGCCCAGCACAGCCTCATAATCATCAATTGGTAGGAGGAAGAAGTCAGTAACAATTTCTTGGTCCTGTAGTAATAGTTTCACCTGCGGGCATCTTTGGTCGCATTTTAAGATTCGGCCGTCGGTGACCTTTACGTCAAACTTGCTGCAACCTTCGATGTGGAGTGCCATCCGAGCAGCAACCTTATTGTTTAGAAAGTTATTAGTGCTACCTGTATCGATGAGAACGGTGATCGGTTGTTGTTTGAGTAGGCCTCCAACTTTCATCGTTTGCGGATTTGAGTAACCGGCTAGCGCATGTACCATAAACTCGACCGATTGTGGCTCTTCTTCCACATCTTCATCCTCATGTTCAAGACTCTCTTTTAGCTGTTCACTGATCTCTTCTTCCATTGGTTCAATCACAAGAAGTCTCCCCTTTTTATAGCGATGCTCGTGGCTCCACGGCTCGTCACAATGCCAACATAACCCCTTGGCAGATCGGTCTCGAAGCTCTTCTCTTGTCAACCTTTTTGGTGCAGGAGCTCGGCTGACAGTAGGGGGGGCTAAGGGCTTCAATATTACTGGTCGGGGAGCGACCCTAGTCCTCTGGGCTTCATGGTTCAATCGCTCCTCCTGAAGTCGTGTGAAAGAGATGGCTACCATAAGCGTGTACGGTTGTCGTGCTTTAACTTCTCCTTGGATCTCCAGATTTAAGCCCTCAATAAATGTCCCCAATAACTATTTTTCAGACCAATCATGAGTTTGATTAGATAACCTTTCAAACCTGTTTTGATACTCCTGGATGGTGGAGGTTTGTCGGATCTTTGCTAGTTGTCCGTCGATGTTCTCGTAATCGGTTGGTCCGAAACGGATCAGCAGTCCTTCTTTGAATTGTCGCCATGAGAGGACTCCATGAGTATGTTCAAACTAATCAAACCATTGTATGGCATCTCCTTCAAGATGTATAGCTGTAATTTCTACCATAGATGCATCTGCAGTTTTGTGGTACCAAAAATATCGCTCCGCATGCGTGGATAGTGGGGATCGGTCATAGAGCCTCCCCTCTCCTGGAGGTCATCTCTTCGATTAGAGCTCTCCCCTTGATGTGATTTCTTTGTGCTCGGTGGTCGACCCAAACTAAGTTCGGCAAAGAGAGTCCGAATCTTCTCCTCCATTCGTGTCTCGAAGGCTTCGAATTTAGCATCAATTGCCTCCTCAGATGCCATAGCATATGTCTCTAAATCTGTAATATTAAGATCTCTTTTTTGCTCTCGAGTTAAAGGCATGTATTGGTTGAGAGAAGTGGTGGTTGAAAGGGTTGGTGGATTGGTGAATGTAGGCTGCGGTTTAGGCTTATTTTGTGGCTGTTTTGGGTGCAGTTTGGGGCTGCGGTTTGATGGAGCTTTTGGGCTATGATGGTAGTGGATGAAGGTTAGGGAAGAGGGTTTTAGATCTGTGATAGATTACAGCAAAGATATGACAAAAATCAGTGGCAATTGCTGCCTATGTGCGTTGCCTCGTAAGAGTAGAATTATCGTCGAAGAAATAGCAATTTCTCGATGAAATTTCCAGCGAAAACTCAGGGGTTTGAGGAGGGGGTTTGACGGTAGAATCTTAGTTTAGATAGCAACAAGGATAAAAAATTGGATCAAGAAATTTTGGTAGCAAAGCAGTAAAGAAATCGGTGCAAGTAGTTGCGATAGCAGAATTCTCGTCAAAAAATTTCAGCAGTTTGCGACGAGAGATTGTAGCAACACACGAATTTTTTTTTTTGATGAATTCCACAATAGATCAATCATGGATGGGAGCCAAGATGATCTATGTGGTGCACAAACAATTTCGTTCAAAAAGGATAATAATTAGATCGGTTAAAGGCAGCAACACGCGGCTGAAATTTTCTACCGCGATCCTTCGTTCGCAAAGATGGTAACTTTTGCGACACAAGGAATTCGCAGGCAAGGGATTGATAGAAAAACTTCTTTTTGATATTTTAGAAGAAAAATTGCAACAGCAAAAGGTATTGGTGGTAGAAAAATACCAGATCTCTAATGCAATTAGAGGTGGCGACGATTGTAGATTGATTTGATCTACGTCAAGAGATGACGGTGGAGATGACGACGTCAAGAGCAATTGTGGGAATTGCTTGGCTAATGGTGGGCGGCAGGGATGGCAGTAAAAGCAGCAAGATCGCTGCTCTGATACCAGATGATAGAACCCTAGAGGAATTCCATGGAGATTGATCTTTGAGGGGGATCAATCCTTGGAACGCTATAGGGGTTCCACCCTCCAAGTAGCCTGGTGGTTGCAATTGTAGATTGATCTTTCTTATTCCAAAGAGGAGGAGGCTACAAGCTTATATAGAGCTCCAAACCCTAGCCCTAGGGGCTGCTTCCTAAGTGAACTACCCAATTTTCCCTCAACCTTAGCGGGCCGGCCCAATAACAAGGGGGGCGGCGGCTAAGAAGCCCAAAGACCCAAATATAAACCCTAGCCTCTCTTCTTTATAGGATAGAGGCGGCTAGGTCGGGTTTATTACATTCTCACAGGGTTTTTATTAGCTGCTACATGGTTGAGTAGGACCTAACCCTGCTAGGGTCCTATCATCCCCCCATGGGACTCACTAGGTAGCTGAGTTCCTCTAGACTCATCATTGCTTCCTCACCTTTTTTCAACCACCTTCTTCAACACCTTTATGTTATTTGAATAGTTCCTCTTGGTCGATGGAAAGACAGACTGCAACTCTCATGTATGGCCTCCACCATCATGTTGTAGGACTTGCATCGCTTCTATTCTCCTTAGCTTCATTGGTCACAACGTTCGCTTACTCAGCCATGTCCTCTGACTTGCCGAGCTCCCTTAAGCGAATGTGAGCTCTGAAGTAGTCCAACTCTTCAACCACTTCGATCATACCTTTGCATGATCCAGTCCCACCTATGGGACTCATTGGTACTTGCATTTAAACTTTTTCTTCGGTAGTGCACAACCCCCATAAGCTGATGCCCAAGGCTTTCATTCAATGCAACCTTCGATGCATGCACGGAAGACCCGCCTCTACGGTACCATGGCATTCCCTCATTGAATCCATTGCCCTTCTTGCTGTCATATTATTCACCAAAGTAGAGCTCCTAGTAACACTTCTGATCATACCTTCATATGATCTTATCCCCCATGGGACAAGACTTGTGTATATCATATTGCCTCGAACTATTTCACCATGATCCATTATACCATGTCGCCTCCTGGTGACATCTCCTTGCATTCTGATCCTTGTGGTATAAACTTGAATTGTGATTTCTCCATGTGTGGCCTTCGTCAACACATCGTAGGGCCTTTGCTACCTTCAATTCTATTCACTCCTTTGGTAATCGACCTTCGTCCACCCGCTCTTGGGTCACACCCGAATGAAGCATAACACTAGGATAGTCCGTCGCCTAGTAGCTCCTCTGAAGTCCTCTGACTTCACTAAAATTGGTACACCATTGTCTCGATCTTGGGCCTTTGCCCCAACCAGCACAATCTCCACTATGCACCGCTTTCCTCATGGAAACTCGAATAGTAACATTATGGCATATTCTTCAAGAGTACCTACCTCTGCATCCTCTTGCCCCATGCCAAAGTCTTCTGACACTAACCTTACCTCTGCAAACTATGTCACCTTAGTTCCTCTATCAAATGCTTCATCGAGATAAGGTGTATGTGCCTCAAAGCTCCCTCCGTCTTTGGCACCATGCAAGATGATTCTGCTCCATCAGAATAAAGAACCCATGGAACAACATGATCCTGTTCCTGCCTCTACAAGAGTTCCTGTCCTTGACCTTTGTTTAAGGAAAGCTCCAAGCCTCTGCTCCATCTTCTATCTTCTATACCAACTCCCTTCAAGCGGCTTGAGTGTTTCACCAAGTTACCCCCAAGTTACTCCGCTTCTCGATTTGCATTGGATTAATGGTGGCCCTCACGCCCACCATTCCACGGGTCAGCCCTCTATTGAGTATGATCTCCATATCGGATCCAAGTGTGCTTTCACTTTGTATTGCCTTAGGTCGCTCCCCCACTTGATCTCGCTATGCGTCCACCAATGCATTGCCTCTTGCGAGATCATGCGACGACTCCTCGTCGCTTGCTCGGTCCATTGAGCTTTGTCTTGAGGTACTCCTCAACATGTGTAGTTCGTTGCACATGATTCTCCCTCTCGAGAATCGGGATTTATCCCTCCTGGATATTTGTCCCATTGGAGCAACTTCTTTCTTCGTATCCTTCCCTCTGGAAGTTTTGGAGACCACCATCCCCTTGAACTACTCCGCCTTGCTGAACAACTGTGCACTATTCTCCCTCCGTAAACGTACCTGTTAGATTGTGACTCTTTGCCAATACAGCCCCCACTACACCCCTTTGGGTCTAGCAATATGTTAAACCTACTGCACACTTCAGCCTCTTACAGACATATCCTGCATATGTCGAAGAGAAAGTTTCAATACTTCATGGTGCTGACCTTTGGCCGCTTTGGGATATCCACAGACAGTCTGTCGTCCACATATAAGCCCTTGTATGAGTATCGAATTCCTTGAGTTTGCAACTCCCCTCACCTTTATGGGCTTTATATAACTCTTTTGATTGTTGAACAACCTACTCCACCTTGCATGGTCTCATCCTTTACCAAGCACCCCGCTTGCCTCGAGTACCATTAAGTTTGGTTGCCAACATCGAGCCACTACTTAAACTTAACCATCCCAACCTTTGTGCGCTATGTAATTCTTCTTAGCTTGTTTATCCTCGTGGTGCTTCTAGCACGAAGGGTTGGCCCTTCCTTTGAATGACATTCTCAGATGCCTGCTCCTCTAAGCGACTCCTTTCCTTACAACACCATGTCTGTTTCCCCTAAATGGTCGCGCAGGCTATCCTCACACATCCCTGCTAGGTCCCCCATGTTTTCATGCCAAGTGTTTCTATGTGTGCTTGTCCCGCTTTGATACCAACTGTCATGAACTTAGCTGGTTTTGCCTAAGTTGTGCGGCACCCTTCATGTTTATCCATAAAGATCAGCCTCCCTGAAACCTCTTACGATCCCTTAGGACCTGCAAAAGAGAAGATGGGATAGAAAAAGTGCTTCACACGGGATCCACAAGCAACCATGCTAGCAAACACTTTATAGCCAATGCAAATTCAAACCATGGACATCACAAGCTTAAAACGGTTGCACAACAAAGGTATACAATTAGTCCACTACAGGTCGAACTTTTTTGTACAAGCCTAGAATGACCACCAAACTCACTCAGATTGGGTTGTTTAGCCTTTGGCTTGCCCTTTACAGACTTGGCAAACATGAACAAACTAGAAAGACATGGACATGCCTAAGCATTTACAAGTTTTGTCCGTGTCTTTCGGGTTTTCTTTCTCAAATTGAACCTAAATGCATTGACGAGGCCTTGAAAGATGATTCATGGGTTATTGCAATACAAGAAGAGTTGAATCAATTTGAGAGAAATGAGGTGTGGAAGCTTATTCTTAGACCTAGTAACCATTTAGTGATTGGTACTCAATGGGTCTTTAGAAACAAGCAAGATGAATTTGGTATCATAGTTAGAAATAAGATTAGATTAGTGGCCAAAGGTTTTAACCAAGAAGAATGTATCGACTATGAAGAAACCTTCGCTCTTGTGGCAAGATTATAAGTCATAAAAATGCTCCTTGTCTATGCTTGTTGTAATAATTTTAAGTTATTTCAAATGGAAATCAAAAGCACTTTTTTAAATGGCTTTATTTCCAAAGAAGTGTATATTGAACAACCACCAAGATTTGAGAACTCTCTTTTTTCTAATCATGTATTTAAGTCAACCAAGGCTCTCTATGGATTAAAACAAGCCCCAAGAGCTTAGTATGAGAGACTTAGCTCCTTTCTTATCCAAAATAATTTCTCTAAAGGCAAGGTCGATACTACATTATTTATTAAAAAATTTAAAAATAATTTTCTTATCATTCAAATTTATGTTGATGATATTATTTTTGTTTCCACAAATGAGTCCTTATACGAATCATTTGCTAAATGTATGAGCCAAGAGTTCAAAATGAGCTTAATGGGTGAACTAACTTTCTTTTTAAGCTTGCAAATCAAACAACTTAGTGATGATATTTTTCTTAGTCAAACCAAATATTTATTAGAGATGCTAAAATAATTTAATATGGAGGATTCAAAGGCTATTAATGCACCAATGAGTACCTCCACCAAGAAAGATATGAACGAAAGTGGAGAAGGCTTTGATTAAAAAACTTATAGGGGTATGATAGGTAGTTTACTGTACCTTCCTGCAACTAGACCAGACATTATGTTTATTGTAGGGCTTTGTCCTAGATTTCAATCTAATTCCAAGCTATCTCATTTTAAAGTTGTTAAAAGAATTCTTAGATACCTAAAAGGAACCCTTAATCAAGGACTATGACATCTAAAATCCAAAAATTTTAAATTAATTACTTATACTGATACTGATTTTGGTGGATATAGAATAGATAGAAAAAGTACATCTAGAACATATCAATTCTTAGGTCATGCATTTTTCTCTTGGTCTTCTAAGAAACAAAATTCAGTTGCACTATCTATAGCTGAAACCGAATACATAGCAGCAAGTGCATATTATGCATAAGTTATATTGATGAAAAATACATTAGAAGATTACAGAATTTACTTAAAAAATATTTTCATAAAATGTGATAACACAAGTGCAATATGTTTAACAAAAAATCCTATTCAACACTCTAGAACTAAATATATTGACATTAGGCATCACTTTATACGAGATCATGTTAATAACCATGATGTAATCTTAGAATTTATTGATACAAAACATCAATTAGTCGATATTTTTAAAAAACCTTTAAATGAAGAACAATTTGATTTCATTAGAAGAGAATTAGGCATGTTAAATTGTTCGAGTGCATGAGTTTTTTGTACACTTTTTCGAACTTTTTTGACTTTTCATAAATGGAGCTTTTTATCGAATTTATTTCATATCATCTTCCTCTTATCTTGATATTGAGTTCATTTCATGAATTTATTTTGTATGATACCCTTGCTCCATCACTTGATGACTTTTGATGCTCTTAGAACCCTCCCCTCATTCATAAATTTTATTAACTAACATATCATTCACGGATTTCATTCTTGTGTGAATTTTTGCAATGAATGGATTTTATTTAATAAAAGTGACATTCACAAATTTTTATTTATGGATTCCATATGTCATGAAATGATATGCTTGACTCTTGTATGAATCTCTTCTTTTTATTCACATTTTTATGTCATGAGCTCTTGACAAAAAGTAGAAGTTTGATGAATTTTTGATAGCTCAAATGATTTCTTTTTCTTCTACTATTCATGGACTTTTGATTGCTTGATCCTTCTTGATGAATGGATTTTTCCTTGTACTCTCTTCTTTTTCCCTTTCAAGAAGAATCCTACTCAAGTGCTAGCATGAGTAATGCTAGTTTGTACACTTCCTCTCCACTTGGCTACAAAGTCACTATCTTGCTATCTTGCTTGAAATGATTGCTCATATCCTTTTTGTTGATGACAAAGGGGGAGAAAGTGGTAAATTGATGAAAATTTGAAATGTATCATGCTTGGTATTATGAATGCTTGAAATATGCTTGGTATCATGAAATGTATCATAAATACTTGAAATATATCATAAATGCTTGAAATGTATCGTAAATACTTGAAATGTATCATAAATGCTTGAAATGTATCATGAATACTTGAAATACATTGTAAAAGTTTGAAATGTATCATGAATGCTTGAAAAAGTTTCATACTTAAAATGATAACTTTTTATGCTCACTATCATATTTGATTTGGCATCGAAATGATAAATGTCTATCATTATGAATCAAACTTGAAATGTATATCATGCTCAATATCCTAATTGAAATTGGTATCATACTTTGAAATGATGAATTATCATTTGGTATCGAACTTGAAATGTGTATCATGCTCAATATCCTAATTGAAATTGGTATTGTACTTTGAAATGATGAATTATCATTTGGTATCGAACTTAAAGTTTGTATCATACTAAATATTATATTTGAAGTTGTTATCATGCTTTGAAATGATGAATGCCTATCATTATTTAATATCAGACTTGAAATTGATTATCATGCTTTGACATCATGTTGACGAATTTTGGTATCATGATAAATGCATGATATCGTGTTTTGAAATCATGCTTAGTATCATGTTGTGCATGTTGATAAGTTGAAATGCATGTAACTTATCAGTTAGTGCTTGAATTCAAAGGTTTTGAATTCAAGTGTATCTTTTCTCAAGTATAGCATATAGTTAGGGGGAGTTAAGATTAACTTCATCGTCAATTGGTTATCATCATCAAAAAAGGAGAGAATATTGAATCTTGGATTTTGATGATGAAATCAATTGATAAATTATTGATCTAATCAATATGTTAAGAAAAGTATACAGGATTAACTATGATAATGATCAAGGCATAAAGTAAATATAGTGCTGGAATAAAAGATCGAACGATTCATTGGGAGTCCGAGAGTTCGTCGGGAGTCCAAAAGTTTGTCAGAAATGTTGTCGGAATTTGCCAAGAGTTCATTGGGAGCTTGTTGAAATGTACATCGGAGGTCGCCAAGAAGTTCATTGGAAGTTCGCTGGAGCTCGTCAAGAAGATCGGAGCTTGCCAAAGAAGCTCGTCGGAACTCGCCAAGAAAATCGCCGAGAGTTCAAGAGCTTGTCGGGAGTCCATTGGAAGATTGTAGAGAGTTCGTCGGAAGCCCATTGGAAGATCGCCGAAAGCTCACCAGAAGAAAATTTGACCTACCGGACTTACGAGCTTTAGTATATGTCTTAAATGTCATAATTATGGTGTAATTAGAGTTATGTTTGGGAGGTAATCCCACTAACTCTGTTAGGGGCCAACTGGGCCTATAATCGGACTGGTTTAGGTCAGACTCATGGCCCAAACAGTGTTGCTAAACCCTGTCTACCGGTGACACCGCTAGAACTGAGTAGTAGAACTACCTAGGGCTTAGTCTCCTAGGTGTTTAAGTGGTGGTATCGCCCAAACTGGGTGGCGGTACCACCGACAGTTAATAATTGTCAGGTGGTGGTATCGCCCAGTTCCAATAGCCAAGACTCTACTTGGTGGTATTATCGCCAAACTGGGTGGTGGTATCGCCCAGTGTTAGAGTCAACAGGCGGTGGTACCATTGGTACCTTAGAAATCTAGGATAAGACCTTTTTTGGCTCCATTTTTGAAGTCAATTGAGGCCTATAAGTGCCCCTTACTTCTCAGCTTGTTGGATATAGAAAAGTAAACAAAAAGAACTAAGACTATAGTGAAATTACTTGTAAACGTTAAGAGTTCACCTCCACCAATTCGAAGTATTAGAAGTTTATATAAGGAAAGTGAGCAAATTTATAGTTTGTATAAGGAGGAGAGTGTTAGAAGTTCTATAAATGGGTGATTGATCTTTGCCCTTGAAGAAAAATCAATAGTGGAGCCAATGACCTCATCGGAGGAGGTATCGAGAGTGGACGTAGGTCAGACAACCGAACCACTATAAATTGGTGTGTTCTCTTCTTACTGTGCACTTGTCATTTACTGCTTATCTTCTTTACTTAACTGTGACTACCCTACTTTTTCTCTACTCACTTATGAACATATTCAAGTTAAACGTCTTTCCGAAATGTGTTTTTGTTGAATGAATCTTTCATCATATGTAGTTTTCTAAAATCGCACAAATCAAACATTTTTAACTGCTGCACTAATTCACCCCCTCCTCTTAGTACTGAACTTGATCCTAATATATACAAGAAGCTAAGGACTTGCACAAATTTTCTATCAAAAAACTTATCAAGTCTTTGATGACCTATGAAATGACTTTCTTGGCACAATATGAATATGAGAATAATGTTCCAAAGAATAGGAAGAATTTGGGACTTTGAACTATAGATGACCACTTGAGTGATAACTCAAGTGATGATGATGACCTTGAACTTATCACTATTAAATTTAAAAAGTTTATAAAACAAGAATCTAAAAGTAAAAGTGAACTTAAAAATGGGAGGCTACAAAAGAAGAAGAAAAGACTCAAGGCGACATGGAACAAATCATGTGCATCCGAAGGCGAGGTGGCGAACTATGCTTTGACGACTTTTGACAACAAGGTAAGTGACTCAATCGAATATTTTTTACCTTTCCATGAAATAACTTAGTGCTTTTCATAATTTGATTCAAATTAGTTAGTATTTTTTTTTAAAAAAATTAAAATTATTGATCATGATAATTGCATGTTTTATGATAACGAAACAAAATGTTGATCTAATGCTTGTACACCTAATAAGATTATTCCTATGTATGTTTTAAGAAGCTTTATGTATATCTTGATGATTTTGAATTGCCTTTCAATTTTAAACATGATGCTTGGCCTTTATATGAAAAAAATTGAACTTGCTTATATGAAATCAAATTGCATAAATTTAAACTATACATGATGAGTTGAAGTAATGATGATTTGAAATCTTATGTTTTGGAATAATGTGTTATATATGTTTTTGGTCTTGATGATTTTTGTTTTTCGGTCTTAAATATTGATGCTTGTTTTTATTTGGCATTAAAGGCAAAGGCATACTTATAAGTGTTAGGATCAAGATCGGTACTAAGAGGGGGGGGGGTGTGAATTAGTGCAACAGTTAAAAACATCGAATTTGAAAAATAATTTCGGTGAAAATTTTTTGTTTGAAAAAAATACATTTTAGAAAGATGTTGAACTCGAATAAGTTCGTAAGTGAGTAGAGAAGAAGAAGTAGTGCAGTTGTAGTTAAGTAAAGAAGATAGGCAGCAAATAAAAAGAGCACAGCAAGAAGAGAACACACCAATTTATAGTAGTTTGGTCATCGACCTACATCCACTCCCGATACCTCCTCCGATGAGGTCACCGAAATCGAATATTGATCTTTTTCAAGAGCAAAGATTAATCACCCCTTTATAGAACTTTTTACAAGCTGCTCACTATTAGAACCTTTATAGATTCTAAGCTTGGGGTTGATCTCTTTAGGGGATCGGCCTCTTTGGAACTCTTTAGGAGTTCCTTCCTCCACGTTGCTGCTCAAAGGCTGCTAAAAGGATTGATTTATTCATTAAGAAATGAGGGTGAATATATGGCTATTTATAGGGCTTCTAAACCCCAACTCCTAATAGGACTCTAACTCCTAATAGGACTCCTACTCAAGACTCCTACTTCTAATTAACTCCTAATGCTTCTCCAAGAAGCAACCTCAAACTGGCCTATCTAGGGGTGGTCGGTTGCTTACCAATTCCTAATCCAACTCGAACTTAACCCCACCTTAACCAACCCCTCTTTAATTAGGATAAAGGGTGGCTAACTAGGATTACACTTGCCATATACTTCCCCCAAAATATCTTCCTCTAAACTAATCCTAACCTAGCCGGCCTCTTCACCTTTTTAATAGGGGTCGGCTAGATAGGATTTACATGAATGCCCTCAGGATTTACATGTTTGCCCTCTTCAATAAAACTAAATTAGGACTTTCCTAACTAGAGTCCTAACAGACCTACCCTCTTCAAATCAGCCTTGTCCTCGAGGCTGACGCTCTATGAATTCTGAAAATTTGATCATCAAGTCGTCATAGTTCTTCCAAGTGGCACCTTATGTTGGTAGGTTCACCCATTGTATTATCACTTCAGTAGTGGGTCATCGTCGTCGAGTCACGATCTGTCGATTAATAATGGCACTCGACTGGGTCTGGAGCTCTCCTTGGGTAGTCATATTTGGTAAGTGGCTTTGGGCTATCTCGTTTTGTCCCAACTTGAGCTTCAAATACGACACATGGAAGATTGGATGGATTTGGGAGCTGGCGGGTAAGTCCAATATGTATGCTACTGCTCCGATGCACTCCAAAATCTGGTAGGGTCCATAGAACCGAGGTGAAAGTTTCATGGATGCTCTGGTCTGGATTAATGTTTGCTTGTATGGCTGGAGCCGTAGGAAGACCCAATCTCCTACTAAAAATTCTCTTTCACCTTTGTGTTGATCATATTATTGTTTTATCCTTGCTTGAGCTGTAGTGAGATTATCTTTTAGCAACTTTATCATTTTATCTCTGTCCTATAGTTCACAGTCTACTTGTTCTACTTTAGAGATGCCCAACACATATTTTGGGATTACAAGGGGAGGTCGACCATACATAGCCTCATAGGGAGTACATTTTGTAGATGAATGATAAGTTGTATTATACTACCACTCGGCCTAGGGAAGCCACTTTGTCCACTCTTTTAGTCGGTCACTGGTGAAGCATCTGAGGTATGTCTCCAAGCATTTGTTCAACACTTAAGCCTAGCCATCGGTTTGTGGGTGATATGGTATATTCATCTTCAATTTAGTGCTCTGCATCTAGAATAACTCTATCCAAAATTTATTTGTAAAGACCCTATCATGATCACTTATAATAGATCTCGGCATCCTATGTAATTTTATAATATTTTTCATAAAGATTTGAGCAATACTAGTAGTAGTGTAGGGATTATGAACAATGCAAAAGTGAGAATACTTTGTAAGACGATCAACCACAACAAGAATTATACATTTTCCTTGTGATGAGGGAAGCCCTTCGATAAAGTTCATTGATATATCAATCCATATTGAGTTCGGGATGGGTAGAGGTTGTAGCTTTTTGGGACTTGCCACTGTCTCGCCTTTATGTCGTTGACATACATCACATTGTACTACAACTTTAGCAATAATATTTTTCATCCCTACCTAATAAAAATTTTGCTTAATTCTCTTATAGATTCTAAGGAACCCAGAGTGCCAGATTGCAAGTGTGGAATGCATCTCTTGAAGGATGGTCTTTATGCAAGTAGAATTTGGCACAAGCACAATGCGTCCCTTTAAAGTGCAAGTCTTTTGAGTCTCAACTATAATGAGCCACGGAGCTTAGTACTTCCTCTAATTTTTTTTATGATCTTACTGGTCTCTAGATCATCTTGTCGTTCCCTCCGAATATCCTCAAGGAAGTTGTTGGTCGAAAGTGAAATAACCAAAAATTTAGCTTACTTGGGTAGCGCCATGAAAGTGCATCTGTAACAACATTCTCTTTCCCCTTTTTGAAAGTTATTTCATAATTATATCTAAGAAGCTTTATTACCCATTTTTACTACTCGGGGGAAGATATCTTCTACTCCAAGAAATATTTTAGGCTTTTATGATCGGTCTTGATTTGAAAGCGTCGCCCGATCAAGTACGGTCTCTATTTGGCCACCGCATACATAATCGTGAGCATCTCTTTGTCGTAAATAGTCATCTTGAGATACAAAGGAGATAATGTCTTACTAGTATAAGCAATGGGGTGGCCATCTTGCATTAGTATAATACTAATTCTAACTCCGGAGGTATCGGCTTCAATAATAAAAGTCTTACCGAAGTTGGGTAGCGCTAGTACGGGCGTTGTCGACATTGCAGCTTTAAGTTCATCGAAGGTGGTGGTGGCATTGTCCGACCATTAGAAAGCAACTTTTTTCAGCAAGAAAGTAAGGGGTGTATTGATCTTTCCATAGTTTATCACGAACTTGCAGTAGTAGCTTGTTAAACCGAGAAAGCCGCATAGTAATTTTATGTTCCTCGGGGTCAGCCAGTTCTGCATTGCTTCACTTTTGGAGGGGTCCACCACCACACCTTCCTTTGATATGATATCCCCAAGATATTTCACCTTCTATTGAAGAAAGCTGCACTTCAATTTTTTGGCAAAAAGAATATGTTCTCGCAAAATCATCAAAGCAAATCGTAAGTGATGAAAATGGCTTTCAAGAGAAGGGCTATAAATAAAGATATCATCGAAGAAAACCAGCATAAACTTATAAAGATAACTCTAGAAAATATCATTTATAAAGCTCTAAAAGGTGGAGGGAGCATTGGTAAGACCAAATGGCATTACCAAAAATTTGTAGTGGCCGTTATGCATTCGAAAGGCAATTTTTGATATGTCTTCTTCGCACACTCATATTTAATGATACCCGGATCGAAGGTCCAGCATTGTGAAGACTCATGCTCCCTTTAATTCATCAAGTAATTCATTTACTACTAGAATAGGGTACTTGTCCTTGATGGTTACGCCATTGAGAGCTTGGTAATCAAAGCACATTCGCCATGTTCTATCCTTCTTTCGTACGAGGAGCACCGGTGAAGAGTAGGGGCTGTAACATAGCCAAATAACTTCTGTTTCAAGCATCTCTTTTACAATCCTTTATATTTCATCCTTTTGGAGATGTGGATACCGATATGGCCAAGTATTTGCTAGAGGTTTGCTTAGAAGAATCGGTATACGCTGATCATGTCGGCAGGTAGGAGGTAGGCTGCGCTGTTCATCAAATATATCTAAAATTTCAGCAAGCATGGGAAGTAGGTTTGGTTCTTCAAATTTTATTAGCTCTCCCTTAGATTGCTGCTCAAGTTGTACTAAGAAGTTGCTGCATGCTTTGTGTAAAACTTTCTCCATTCGTTGTGTGCAAATCGTCATTACTTCGCCCCCACGTTTCCCATGCGGTATCACCTATTTCCCCTTACTGTAAAATTTCATAATTAGTTTCAAAAAATTCTAGGAAATATCACCCAATGTTGTCAGCCATTTGACGCTGAGCATGAACTCATAATCATCAAGAGGGAGGAGGAAGAAATATGTAATTATCTCTTGGTCTTGTAGTAATAGTTTCACCCATGGGCCACTATTATCACACTTTAAAATTCATCCATCGGTGATCTTAACATCAAACCTGCTGTAATTCTTGATAGGTAAGGCCATCTAGACAGCAACCTTGCTATTCATAAAATTACTAGTGCTCCAGGTGTCAATAAGAATGGTGATCGGTTCTTACTTTAGAAGTCCTCCCACTTTCATCATTTATGGGTTTGCGTAACCAGCAAGGGCATGCATCGTAATATCAACCGGCTACTATTTATCATTTGTGACCTCTTCCTTATGGTCCTGGACCTCTTCCTCCATGTTTTTAAAAGGTTCAATCAGTAGGAGGTGGCCCCTTTTGCAGTGATGATCGCGGTTCCACGACTCATCGTAATGCCAACAAAGACCCTTTGCTGATCGGTCACGTAGTTCTTCTCTTATCAAATTTTTTTGCAGTGAAGGACAGCTGGGAGCAGAAGGAGGTTTATATGCCGCAGGCCTAGGAGAGGTCTCATCCTCTGAGCATCTTGGTGGAGCTGTTCTTCTTCTATTTGGGCGAAAGAAATCGCAACCATCACGGTACGGGGCTACCACGCCTTAACCTCCCCTTTTATCTCTAGCTTGAGTCCTTCGATGAATATTCCTAACAATTAATTGTTAGTCCAATCATGAGCAAGGTAGAATAGCTTCTCAAACCTGGTTTGGTACTCTTGAATTATAGAGGTTTGTCGAATCTTTGTGAGTTGGCCGTCGATATTTTCATACTCCGTAAGTCCGAAACGGTTCAACAGTATGTTCTTAAATTGATTCCAAGTCAGAACCCTATGATTGTATTCCAGCCAATTGTACCATTGAATAATATCTCCTTTAAGGTGGATGATAGTAATTTCCACCATAGCATCATCCGACATTCTATGACGAACTTAGCTAGTTTTACCTAAGTCATGCGGCACCCTTACGTGTTCATTCGCAATGGCTAGCCTCCCCAAAACCTCCTATGATCCCTTAGGACCTACAAAAGAGAAGACAAGACAAAGAAAGTACTTCAGATAGGATCCATAAGCAACCCTTTCAGTAAATACTTTATAGCCAATATAAATTCCAACTATGGACATCATAAGCTTAGAACAGTTGCACAACAAAAGTATAAAATTGATCCACTATAGACCGAATCTGTTACAAGTGTTCACATGATGCATACTTTATGTACAAGCTTACATAGCCACCAAACTCACTTAAATGGGACTGTTAAGCCTTTGGCCAGCCTTTTACATACTTGGCAACTCATGAACAACCCGAAAAGACACGAACATGCATAAGCATTTCATTTGACAAGCCTTCTAAAATTTTTTCATAACATTCTCCCCCACTTATTCCTTCGACATCCTCGTCGAAGCCTTTGCTGACGCTGCAACTTCTTGCCTTTGCTGGATCTTCAATCTTCTACTCCTGCTGCGATACGCTCCTCGGCTCCCAACTGCCTCCACTACTATTGTTGTTGAGACGTCGAACTTTAATCTGCACACTTTAAACTAAGAGGGAAGATTTTGAACACTTTCAAGAGAGTTTTCCCCTTCTTTTTTTCAGTTCTAGACACTCTCTAAGCTCTAAATAAGTGAGGTATTTATAGGCCTCAAAAGGATTTAAATTTGGAGCGCAAATTTGAAGTGCCTCGGTTTTCCCGATTCTGGCGGTACCGGGCAGTGCCACCGCTGGTGCCCTTGGGTGCTGGGTAGTGCCACCGCCAACCTAGGGCAGTTCCACTGCCCAAGGTTCGGCCACTGGGTGGTGCCACCGCCCAGGTCATTTTAGCACATTGGTTTAGGCCGAAAACTCGGCCGAAATCGGTCCAAATGAAGTCCGAATTAGCCCAAATTTGGTTTATAGGATTAACACCTAATCCTAAATAAAATTATATAATAACTATGAATTTTAAAGATATTTTCTAATCTATTACAAAGTCCATAAGATAAGACTTCTTTTGGTGAGCTTTCAATGAACTTCCGGTGGTCTTTTGACGAACCCTCGAAAACCATTCTGTAGACTCTCGGCAAGCTCCCGGACTTCACGATGATCTTGGTGAGTTCCAACAAGCTTCATTGGCAAGCTTCGATCTTTCTTGGCAAGCTCCACGAACTTCCGACAAACATTCTGGCGAACTTCCGAAGACCCTTCGGCAAGCTCCCTACTCGTTCTCGGTCGGTTCCGGCAACACTCCTAATGAATCTTTAGACTTCCGTCAAACTCTTGAACTCCCAACGATCCATCACACTTATCTTCTGGTACTTTGTTTCGCTTTATGTCTTCATCATCATCGTAGTTAATCCTGCACACACACAAACAAATACTCTACTTCGATCTAGACAATTATTACAACACGAATTGACATTCAGTTGCCTGACACATCATTGGCTTATTGGTGCTTCGTTCGATTCTTTAACACATCATCCTCTCTAGTGATCCGTTGCCCAATCGGAGGTTGACCTCAACAACCCCGATATCCTTAGCGCAACACGCTCTTTTTGGCCCAATGCCCGACGTACGAAGCCATCTGTCGATTGTCGACCAAACCTCGGCTCGACATCCAATATCCTAATATGATCACCCGGTGCAATGTCAATTCCTCCAATGTCAATTGTCTAATCCTGATCGATAGTAGACTTGTGTAACTCAAAATGCAATTAGACCATAAATCACAATCAATTAGTTTCATCATCAAAATTCGAGATTCAACAGCTATCACAAGTTAAGGTTCGTCTATCAGCAACCTTTACTTCTAATTTACCGCAGTCTTTAATATGGTATGTCAATCGGTCAGTAACCTTGCTGTTCATGAAATCGTTAGTGCTACCGGTATCAATCAGAACTGTAACAGGTTGATGTCCCTAAATTCCTTCAACTTCATGATCGGAGTCAACTTTGTCAGGTTTCGGATCCTCCCTAATTAGTTCAATCACCAGAAGTTGCCCTTGTTTACATCTATGTTCCTTACTCCACTTTTCATCACAATGCCAACACAAGCTATTTGTTGATCTTTCCTTGATCTCTTTTCGGGTGTTAAAATTTTAGCTAGGAATAGATGGGGCTGGTGGCTCACTAATCATTTGTTTGTTGTTGCTTCTGTTTCGATGATTTTTTCGATTGATTATTTCCTCATATAGATGTGCAAATGAAATTGCAACTATCATAGTGCGAGGCTATCGAGCCTTAACTTCGCATTTGATTTCTGGATTAAGTCCTTCAATAAAGGTGTCCACTAGCTATCATTCAGACCAATCTGTGGATTAACTGGACCATCGTTTGAATCTGCCCTAATATTCTAACACTGTAGAAGTGTGACGTATTTTAGCGAATTGTCTATCTTGTTGAAACTTACTAAAGTTCTCTAGTAGGCTTCTTTTGAATTCATTAAGGGTCTCCTGCATTGATTCTCAATTCTGATTTCCAATGCTTCAATTTGGACTTTAACTGAGTTATCGGTAGCCTTTCCCTATTTCTGTTGTTGTGTGGGGTGAGAGCACCACAGGATGGAAGGAGATTGCATCGGTGTAATCTAGTGGCTACCGGTGGGTGCGACAAGATGCGAAGCAAGAGGGAGGCAGCGATTATAAGTAGCTGTAACGGTTGCTGTCAATGCCGGCAGCGAAGAGGGAAGGAAATGATCGTGACTGTGGCTGTAGCTGCGATGGTTGCTACGGACATGGCTCGACGATTGCTGCCTATGCTATCAACAAAAAGGAGATGAAATGGCGGCGGCTGCGGTTGCGAACAAAGGAAGGCAGCGAGGGGTAAGGGCGCCGGGGGCTAGGTGGCAGCGATGCTGTGGGGAGTCACTGTGAGGAACGGAAGCAGCAACGTTCTGCAGCAGAGGATGCAAAGCAAGGGCGGTTGGAAGGTAGCACTGGGGTGCAGTTGTGACGGTTCTAGCAGACATCGATTGTGGCTACAATGATTGCGGCGGACATCGTTTGTGGCTGCAACCCAAGGGGAGGTAGCGAGGGGGAAGGGCGCTAGTGCTGGATGGTAGTGACACTGTGGGGAGTCGCCACAAGGAGGGGCAACGACAGTGTGCGTGGGAAGAAGGCAGCAACGTTGTGGGCGAAAGCAACGACATCATAGGTGGTTGGAGACAGAGTTGCCGAGGGAGCGACAAGGTCGGGTGATCCACTGGCCATGGAGCAGTGATGGTAGCAGTCATGGCTGAGACGGATAGGGCTGTGGGTCTGAGAGCAGTGGCGGAAGTGTGCGGCCTAAAATTAGAGATTGTTGCTGCCGAGGCTAGTTGCTGCAATAGCGATGGTCGCGGGAGGGAAAGAGCAGGGGCAGTGGTGGTTGCTAGCCCAGAATTAGCGATTGTTGTCGCCGAGGTCGGTGGCTGCGATAGTGATGGTCGTAGGAGGGAAAGAGCAGGGGCAACGATGGTTGCCGGCCGGAGAGCAAGGGCGGCAGGGGAGTACGTGGCCCAGGGGCGCAGCAGCAGTCCAGATGAGAGGCCACTGGTTGAAGTAGTAGTGGCAGGCGATTGAAGTAAGGGCTGAGGGCAACGCAGCCAAGGAGCAGTGGTGGCGGCGGTTGCTGGTCGAGAGGGCAGCAATGCGATTGTCGCGGCCAAGAAGCAAGGGAGTAGCGGGGGGAAAGAGTAGGGGAGAGATCGTTGGGGGAAAGGCAAGGGCAGCAGTGGTTGCCGACTAGAGAGTAGGGGCGATAGTCCAGATGCATGGCTGCCGGTTGAAGCAATGGTGGTGGCCGGTTGAAGCAACGGCAGTGGCCGATTGAAGCAACGGCAGTGGGGATGCTTGGCTGCATTCAGCGTGGCCGCTAATTGTAGATCGCCATGTTTTGTTGCCCTTTCTACCTTTCTTCCTTTTTTTTCTTTTTCTTTTTTTTTTGGATGATGATGGCTATGGCAAGGTGATGTGAAGTTGCAGCGATTACAGTGAAATCGCCAAGGATCGCTGCTCTGATACCAAATGATAAGGCCCCTTAGGGTTTTATCGTGGAAAAACCAAAGAAGTGGAGGAGAAGCGGAAAAAGTGGGGGAAAAGGAGATAAATGATCGCTTCGAGGGGATCAGCCTCCTTGATCACTTCGAGGGGATCGACCGCCTTGATCACTTCGAGGAGATCAGCCTTCTTGGGTTTAGTCAAAATACTGAATAATATTTTATTGCCTACCACAAATGAACAAATACAACCCTATTTATAGAGTTCCACCTAGAGTCCACCAGGACTTGGACCCTCATAAATAAATATTAAATAAATCACTATATGACTTCCTACGAACTAAATAACTCCATAAATATTATTTAATAATTTAAAAAATAAAGGATCATAACAGAAAGCTCCAAGCCTCCGCTCCATGTTTCAACTTCTATAACAACTCCCTTCATGCAGCTTGGGTACAAAACCAAGTTACCCCTAAGTTGCCCTACATCTCGATTTGCATCGAGTTAATGGTGGCCCTCGCGCTTACCATTCCATGGGTTAGCCCTGTGTTGAGTTCGATCTCCGTATCAACCCCAAATATGCCTTCACTTTGTATTGCCTTGGGTTGCTCCCCCACTAAATCTCGTTATGCATCCACCAACACATTGCCTGTTGTGAAATCATGCGATGACTCCTCGTTGCTTGCTCAGTCTGTTGAGCTTTGTCTTGAGGTACTCCTCCTCAACATGTGCGGTCCGTTGCATATGATTCTTCCTCTTGAGAATCGGGACTTATCTCTCTTGGATATCTACCCTATTGGAGCAACTTCTCTCTTTATATCCTTCCCTCTAGAAGTTTGGAGACCACCATCCCCTTAGACTACTTCGCCTTTACTGAACCAACTATGCATTATTCTGCCTTCTCAAATGCACTTGCTAGATTGAGACTATTTGCTAATACAACCTCCACAGCACCCATTTGGGTCTAGCAACATGCTAAACCTGCTGCACACTTTAGCCTCTTATGGATGTATCCTTCTCATATTGAAAGAAAGTTTCAATGCTCCATGGCGCTGACCATTGGCCACCTTGGGATGGCCATGGATAGTCCATCGTCTGCATACAAGCCCTTGCATGAGTATTGAATTCCTTGAGTTTGTAATTCCTCTCACCTCTATGAGCTTTGCATAACTTTTTCGATCGTTGAACAACCCACTCCAACTTGCACGATCTTATCCTTTACCAAGTGCCCACTTGCCTCGAGCACTATCAAGTTTGGTTGCTAATGTCGAGCCACTACTCGAACTCAACCATCCCAACCTTTGTGCGCTATGCAATTCTTCTTAGATTGTTTGTCCTCATGGTGCCTCTTATAGGAAGGGTTAGCCATTCCTCTGAATGTCATTCTCAGATGCTTACTCCTTTGAGCGACTCCTTTCCCTACAACACCATGTCTGTTTCTCCCAAAAGGTCGCACATGCTTGCTGCCCTCAACACATCCCTGGTAGGTCCCCCACATTTCTATGCTAAGTGTTTCTATGTGTGCTTGTCCCACTCTGATACCAATTGCCACGAACTTAGTTGGTTTTGCCTAAGTCATGCGGCACCCTTGCATGTTCGTCCGTAATGGTCAGCCCCCCCGAAACCTCCTACGATCCCTTAGGACCTACAAAAGAGAAGATGGGACAAAGAAAATGCTTCAAACAGGATCCACAAGCAACCCTTTTAGCAAACACTTTATAGCCAATACAAATTCCAACCATGGACATCACAAGCTCAAAACGGTTATACAACAATGGTATAAAATTGGTCCACTACAGATTGAATCTATTACAAGTGTTTACATGACACAAACTTTTTGTACAAGCCTACACGGCCACCAAACTCACCCAAATGGGACTGTTAAGCCTTTGGCCAGCCCTTTACATACTTGGTAACTCATGAATAACATGAAAAGACATGAACATGCATAAGCATTACATTTAAGAAGTTTTCTAAAATTTGGCCATGATAGTTCAGTAGTAGCGAAAGTAACGTTCGACGTGCGAAATCCACCTCGCTGGGTCTCCTTCTTCCCATCACGGGAAGTCCACCCTCATAGGTGGCTGAAGCATGTCTAAGGGCTATCCCTCCTTCTTTAGAAGCCTCTCTGAACTCTCTCTTTGTAGAAATTTGGTTGGACTCGATGGTTGTCCAATTCTGAATTCTACAAACAAAGTGCATAATTTGTCCTCCAAGCGCGATTCAATCCGTGATTCAATCAGAGATTTCAATGCTTCAAATTTGGCATCAATTGGATCTTGAGAAGTCATAGCATATTCCTATAGATCAGAGATGTCCTTGTTTTTTTTTTCTGTTGATGGGTTAATGGCATGGGGTGGTGGAAGGTTCGAACAATAGATCGATGATAGAAGGGTTTGGTTGTAATGGTTTACTATTTTGGTCTGTAGTTTTTGACACTGTTAGGGTTATGAAAATAGGTTATGATATCTGTGTCTTAAGGCTAGAGGGATGCCCTAAAGATGTCTTGGTTGGTGGCAGCAAGGTGGCTAGGGTTTGGTAGGTTATGGAGAAAAAAAAGAACAAAGGTGTAGCACCAGATTTTTCACTGAAAAATTCTAACAGTAAAGATATAATTTTTTCAAGTAATTCTCTATAGAGATTTAAGTAAAACTTAAAGGGAATCTACTGGTAAGGGAGAGGTAATGCTATTAAAAATTTTGTAGAAGGAAATGACTGCGAGAGGTTCAGCAAAATTGAGGATCACAGAAAGGTACTATAGTATATTTTTACATCTAAAGTGTAGCAGTTTAGACATAAAAGATCATGGATTATATTGAGAATTTTAAAATGAAACCAAAGGAAAATCCATTGTTAGGAAGCCTCAAAGTTGAGGATAGATAGGTCCAAATGATTGGATTCCCCTATATCATTCGGGGACTGCGGCATACTGGCCCAGTACGTCCGCAGTCGATGAGTTGAGTGAATTATTATGGAGATAATAATTCACTGAGTCAGAAGGAGTTCTGACATGTATGACTCACAGCTAGCTCGATATTAGGCCTATAGGGTCACACACATATGGTAGGTATCGCGACGAGTAGAGGTTCGAATATGAGATATCCGTCGGAGCCCCCAACTTATTGGATATCCGTTAAGTCCCTGAATTATTGGATCTTAAGATGAGATCCAATAAGAGCTAATAAGAGATTATTGGGTAGAGACCCACTAATCCAAGAGGCTTGGATAATTGGATAGAGATCCAATACCCAATAGGGCTGGATCCATTAGGGTTGACAAGGGGCCTCTATAAATAGGAGAGAATCATAGGCCCATAGGCTGGGGCTCAATTGATAGCCACCTTTTATTCTCCTCTCCCCAAGAGAGGAATATCATTGTAGTCCCTGCCGTGTAGATTATCGCTAGAGAGGAGGATATTTGAACTCCTTCATCTAGTCCTACAAATCTGTAAGGATTTAGAGATATACGATCTCCCTAGGTACTTTCTTTTTACACATGTAGTTTTTGGATTCGCGGATTTATTTTTGACGTATCGATCTTCGATCTTCGCATGACAATAGAACCTTTCATGGAAATCCAAGCATTTTTTGTTTTCTATTCTTTCGTTACACATGAGATGTCGCTCTTAGGATTTCCCAACAGATCCGCAGTGGTAGAGATGATGACAAAATTCGACGATGATTTTTAAGCAATTGTGGGAATTGCTTTGGGTAGTTGTGGAGGCCTGATGGATGGCTATGGAAGGGCAGCGAGATGCCAAGAATGATACTCTGATACCAAGAGTTAGAACCCTTGCGGATTCTAAGCTTCAAGTTGATCTCTTTAAGGGATCGGCCTCCTTGGAATTATATAGGAGTTCCTTCCTCCAAGTTGTTGCTTAAAGGCTACTAAAAGGATTAATCTATTCATTAAGAAAAAAGGGTAAATACATGGCTACTTTTAGGGCTTCTAAACCCTAACTCCTAATAGGACTCCAACGCCTAATAGGACTCCAACTCTTAATAGGACTGCTACTCAAGGCTCCTACTTCTAATCAACTCCTAATACTTCTTCAAGAAGCAACCTCCAACCGGCCTATCTAGGGGTGGTCAATTTCTTACCAATTCCTAATCCAACTCTAACTTAATGCCACCTTAACCAACCCCTCTTTAATTAGGATAGGAGGTGGCTAACTAGGATTACACTTGCCATATACTTCCTCTAAAATATCTTCCTCCAAACTAATCCTAACCTAGCCGGCCTCTTCACCTCTATAATAGGGGTTGGGTAGATAGGATTTATATATTTGCCCCCTTCAATGAAACTAAATTAGGACTCTCCTAGCTAGAGTCCTAACACTCACTCTCCTTATACAAGCTTCTAACACTAAGAATCAGTGGAAATGAACTCTCAACGTTTATAAGCAATTTCACTATAGTCTTAGTTCTTTTTATTCACTTCTCTATATTCAACAAGTTAAGAAGTATGAGGTATTTATAAGCCTCAATTGGTTTCATAAATAGAGCCAAAAAAAAGTCTTATCTTGGATTTCTAGGGTACTAGCAGTACCGCTACTAGTTGCCCTGACACTAGGTGGTACCATCGCCTAGTCTAGCGGTACCACTGTCAGACAGAGTCCTAGCTACTAGAATTGGGTGGTGCCATTGCCCAGTCTAGGCGGAACCACTGCCTAGACACCTAGGAGATTGAGCCCTGGGTGGTTACTACTAGTTATAGGTGTCCTACAAGCCAATCACATGAGTGATGGTACTTATTGATAACATATAGGATTTCCTCAACTTCACGAGGAAATCTCAGTGGACAGTTGAGAGAAATCCTCTCCTCCTATGTATATAAATAACTGTGTATTCAGCCATATAAAACATACCTTTTATCATTGCTACTCAGTTTTAACATGGTATCAAAGTTGCTTGCCCAAGAGCAAGCTCTCTTCTCGCTATCTGCCAACAGCAATTGATCCTCACCTCTACCACCTTCCAAGTCCGGCGGCATTCCCTACCACCAGATCTCGTGGAACTCCGGGGAGGCTCAGCAAGCCCCTCAATGAATCTTCCCCTCCGCCCTCTGCTTCCTTTGCTTCCACGGGCAGAAACTACCATCTCCGTTGCCAGCGACCACGGTCACCGATACTCCCCTATTTCTCGACTGCAACCCCCTCAGCCGCGGCTTCAACCAGTGGCCACGCACCCCTCTTCATTGTTGACATCAACAGCAACCGTCGTAGCTAGCATGTGATGTGATAGAAATAGGGTAGCACTGCCAATCTCAGCCCAGCTCTCTCCTCTACTATCGTAACACCAAGATCTGTTTAACCAGATCCATCTCGTCGTCACTCTCAATCTTTGTTTCCCCACTTCTCCAACTTATCACAGCGATCGACTTTCCCCACATAAGCAAATCTGCCGCCGTGAGCTCGATGCTGTCTATGTCGCACCACCCACGGATACAAATCTCCAGTCCTGCTATAGATTGTGGAGAGACGGGCTTCGATTCTGCATGGATAAAACTAGCTAATCCTCTCCACCATTGGATCCTCCTCACTACGGTCAATTTCTCACTTGAAGATGCCGTAGTTCATAGTGAGCTTGTAAACTCACAATATATTGATATCCCGGTGTCTTCCTCTTCCCTTCCTGAGCCGACGAGCAACCACCTACCTCAACAATCTTTTCTAGACGGCTGAGTACAGCGGGAGGTGCACTTGGTGAGTCACATATGCTTCTCACAGATCGGTGACGACTGCAGCTTCCTCTACTTTTTTTTCTTCCTAAAGTAAGACCTCCCATCTGTCACCGTCATGTCTCAATCTCTATTTCCAGCTATCACTGCCCCACCCCCGCCTCAACAAGCCCCCAATCAGCATCATAGCTGGTTGTGAACCTCCTTATCAACCACGAACAACGCTGCCGACTTCGCTGGTATCCTCGGATGCCTCCTTCGACGCAGATCCCAGATCTGTGGATCTGAGATCTCCCAAAACTAGAGCTGACTTCCTAGTGTCCCCGATCGCTGATCCCTTAGATTGATATAGAGCCGATGCCGAGAACCCCCTCTCCTCTATCGCAGAATGCCGTCGCTTCCTCTCCTCGCAGTGACATTCCATGGTGTCGCTACCATCTAGCCCCCGACGCCCATCCATAGGTGGAGCCGCTAGTTCTGCAAGAACCAGAGATCTCAATTGGATCATTGCATTCTTCTCTGCCTCGTCGAGCAGTATCCAGAATTGGTTGCCACATTTGAAGATGTGCGGACCACGAGATGCTTCCTCTCTGGCCTAACATACACCGTGGCATTTGAAGCCATAGAACTAATCATATTGCTATAGCTCTCCTCAGTAGATCACTCACAGAGCTGCAGATCTCTCAAGAGTAATCTCCAAAACCTTCAACCCTTGAATCAGTATACTCAGAATGACTTCATCATCAACTTCTAATGTTCCAATTACTGTTTCTATAGGGAATCATAGTGCTTCTCCACATACAGGACTTATCTCCATCAATGTTGTCATGCTAATTCCTTTCAAGTTATCAAAAGGTGGCAACTACGCATCTTGGTGAGCTCAGTTTTCTAATCTCTTATTTGGATATGACTTACTAGGCTACGTCAGTGGCTCTCTCCATAGTCTGCCTATAGTGATCTGTTAGGATCTAGAGTGACACTAAGAGTGGGGGTGAATTAGTGCAGTGGTTGAACAACAATAAATTTCAGTGATTTAAAATGATTTTAGAAACTTCGTACGTTGAAAACTTCATTTAGACTAAAACCCAGTTTCAATTGATGCGTATTGGAAAGTGCTTAAAGTAGGGAGTGTTTAGATAGGAAGAAGGGTAGTGATGAGTAAGTTGAGCAGTGAAGAAAAAACAGTTTGCTAAAAGGTAAATGCAAGAACATAAACGCAAATCGTTTTTATAGTGGTTCGGTTATCCGACCTACGTCTACTCCCGATTCCTCTTCGCTTGAGGCCATCGGCTTTCCACTAGCTGTCTTCCTTCCAATAGGTGAAGATGAAACTCCCTTTTACAAACTTTATTTATAAAGCTTCCCTCAACACATCTCTTAAGAACACTTCTAAACTTTCGAAGAAGGGATTTCTACTTCAAATGGTAGAGTTTTCCTTTAGTTTTCTTGCACACTTCTTGCTTCTCCAAGCAAGAACATTTTGGGTATTTATAGACCCCAAGAGGATTCAAATTTCGAGCCTAAATTTGAATCACCCTGATTTTTTGGGGTATTCGCAGTACCACCGCCTGACACTAGCAGTACCATCGCTAGTCTTACACTGACACTTTCAGTGTACTGGGCGGTGCCACCACCCAGAACACCTAGGATTTCAGTCCCTGGGTGGTGCTACTACTTGGGTCTGGCAGTGCCACAGCCAGCACTATTCCAACACTATTCTAGCACTATTTCAGCACTATTCTAGCAAGGCTGAATGGGCCCTAACTTCGGCCCAAATCAGTTCAAATAAGGCCCAATTGGTCCTCTACTTGGGTTATAGGATTAACACCTAATCCTAACTCAAATTAATATACTAACTATGAATTTTAAAGACATTCCTAAACTATTATAATGTCTGAAAAGTCAAGATTTCTTCTGATAAGCTTCCGATGAACTTCCGGTGGTCTTCTAACAAACCCTCGGACACCATTCTGTGGACACCTAGCAAGCTCCTAGACTTCTCGATGGAGTCATTGGTGAGTTCCGACGAGTTTCTTTAGTAAGCTCCGATCTTTCTCGGTGAGCTCTATGAACTTCTGATGAAGCTTTCGGCAAACTTTCAAAAACCTTTCGGCAAGCTCCCTACTCGTTCTCAGCCAGTTTCAGCAGTACTCCGACGAATCTTTAGACTTCCATCGAACTCTCAAACTTTTAATGATTCCATCATACTTGACTTTGGTACTTTGCTTTACATTATGTCTTCATCGTTATCATAGTTAATCCTGCACACACAAGACAAAACTCTACTTCGATCTTAAAAATTATAACACGAATTGACATTCTGTTGCCCAGCAAGTCATTGTCCTATCGGCGCTTCGTTTGATTCTTCCGCACACCGTCCTCTCTTGCAGTCCATTGCCCAATCGATGGTTGACCTCTGTAACCCTAATATCCTTAGCGCAACACCACTCTTCTTGGCCCCATGCCCGACATCTAATGCCTTCTGCCGATTGTCGACTGGACCTCCAGCTCGACATCCAATATTCTAACATGATCACTTCCGGTGCAACGTCAATTCCTCCTGCGTCAACTATCTAATTCTGATTGATTGTAGACCTGTGTAACTCAAAACATAGTTAGACCACAAAACATAATCAATTAGTTTCATCATCAAAATCCGAGATTCAACAATCCCCCCCTTTTTGAACAACGATAAATTTCGGCGATTTAAAACGATTTCAGAAACTTCGTACGTTGAAAACTTCGTTTCGACTAAAACTCAGTTTCAATTTATACGTATCGGAAAGTGCTTAAAGTAGGGAGTGTTTAGATAGGAAGAAGGGCAGTGATGAGTAAATTGAGCAGTGAAGAAAAGATGGTTCACAGAAAGGTAAATGCAAGAACATAAACACAAACTGTTTTTATAGTGGTTCGGTCATCCGACCTTCATCCACTCCCGATTCCTCTTCACTTGAGGCCACCGGCTTTCCACTAGCTATCTTCCTTCCAATGGGCGAAGACGAAACTCCCTTTTACAAACTCTGTTTACAAAGCTTCCCTCAACACCTCTCTTAAGGACACTTCTAAACTTTTAGAGGAGGGATTTTTACCTCAAATGACAAAGTTTTCCCTTAGTTTTCTTGCACACTTCTTTCTTCTCTAAGCAAGAACATTTGGTGTATTTATAGACCCCAAGAGGATTCTGATAGGACCCTAGCAGGGTTGGTCCTACTCAACCATGTAGCAGCTAATAAAAACCTTATGAGAGTGTAATAAACCCCACCTGGCCACCTCTATCCTATAAAGAAGAGAGGCTAGGGTTTACATTTGGGTCTTTGGGTTTCTTAGCCGCCACCCCCCCTTGTTATTGGGCCAGCCCACTAAGGTTGAGGGTAAATTGGGTAGTTCACTTAGAAAGCAGCTCCTAGGGCTAGGGTTTGGAGCTCTATATAAGCATTAGCCTCCATCTCTTATGAATAAGAAGAATCATCTACAATTGTAACCACCAAGCTACTTGGAGGGTGGAACCCCTATAGTGTTCCAAGGGTTGATCCCCCTCAAAGATCAATCTATATAGAATTCCTCTGGGGTTCTATCAGATTCAATTTTGGAGCCTAAATTTGAATCACCCTGATTTTTCGAGGAACTAGCGGTACCATCGCCTGAAACTGGCGGTACCTGACACTAACACTGTCAGTGTACTAGGCGGTGCCATCGCTCGAGGCAACGGTGCCATCGCCCAGAACACCTGGGATTTCAGTCCTTGGGCGGTGCCACCACCAGCACTATTCTAACACTATTCTAGCACTATTTTAGCACTATTCTAACAAGGCTGAATGGGCCCTAACTTCGGCCCAAATCAGCCCAAATAAGGTCCAGTTGGCCCCCTACTTGGGTTATAGGATTAACACCTAATCCTAACCCAAATTAATGTGCTAACTATGAATTTTAAAGACATTCCTAAGTAATTATAAAGTCTGAAAAGTCAAGACTTCTTCTGACAAGCTTCCGGTGAACTTCCGGTGGTCTTCCGACGAACCCTCGGACACCATTCTGTGGACACCCGGCAAGCTCCTGGACTTCTCGATGGAGTCATTGGTGAGTTCCGACAAGCTTCTTTAGCAAGCTCCAATCTTTCTCGGTGAGCTCTGCGAACTTCCGATGAATCTTCCGGCGAACTTCCGAAAACCTTTCGGCAAGCTCCCTACTCGTTCTCGGCCAGTTCCAACAGCACTTCGATGAATCTTCGGACTTTCATCGAACTCTCAAACTCTCAATGATTCTATCATACTTGACTCTAGCACTTTGCTTTGCTTTATGTCTTCATCATTATCGTAGTTAATCCTGCACACACAAGACAAAACTCTACTTCGATCTAGACAATTACAACATGAATTGACATTCTGTTACCTTGCACGTCATTGACCTATTGGTGCTTCGTCCGATTCTTCCGCACACCATCCTCTCTTACGGTCCTTGGCCCAATCGATGGTTGACTTCCACAACCCCGATATCCTTGGCGCAACACTACTCTTCTTGGCCCGATGCCCAACGTCTGAAGCCTTCTGCCAATTATCAATCGGACCTCTGGCTCGACATCCAATATCGTAACATGATCACTTCCGGCACAACGTCAATTCCTCCTACGTCAACTATCTAATTCTGATCGATAGTAGACCTGCGTGACTCAAAACACAATTAGACCACAAAACACAATCAATTAATTTCATCATCAAAATCCAAGATTCAACATGATCAACATCCCAGGGGAACCCAGTCCATTACCAAATCCAGCCCACAAACTATAGCCACATCAAGATCGCCTCATCCTTCAAGCCATTCAAGCCTTAGTCGCTGGGTCCGTCACCCCACTAATATCTTCATGCACAACTACAATAGAAGCATGGTCCAAATTGTAAATCACCTTGGCAAATCGCTCATGAACTCGTATGCTCGAACTTTTATTCAATCTGATGAAAGTGAAATAAGAGGAAAGTACTATTACTGATTATTTATAAAATATCAAAGTTATCATCGGTGACTTGGCTTTGATAGGTCATTCCCTCAGTGAAGAAGAAGTTCTAGTCCACACCCTTAATGGCCTAGGAGATGAGTACAAAGAACTGGTAGTCGTAATTCGAGCACGTGACTCGTCAATATCATTTGAAGAACTCTATGACAAGTTGACTAACTATGAGATATACTTGAAGTACGATGACAGGTTTCCTAGACCAACTATTACAGCTCAAGTCAGTCACAAATCCAAGAGGAAGGGCAACCAGTACAATAAACACATCAATAAAGGTTTGGCTAAGCTGCCTCATGACCCTATGGGTCTCACACCAAACCCCCCTCATCCATATTATCAACACCTTAATCATCACAATCAAGGTGGCAACTTCTACACTCATCAACCCGGGTGTCCTGACCTCAGTAGCCATCACAGAATCGTCTGTCAGTTGTGTGATAAAGTCGGACACTCTACGAAAGTTTGTCAATCTTGACCTCGACTCCCTACTCCTTCACAGTGGCCTCAAGCAAACCTCATGACTACTTTGACTATTGGCTAACCCAATTGGATTGTGGACTCTGGTGTATCACATCATATCACTTCTAATCTTCAGAACTTGTCTATCCATAACAACTATGGCGGAAATGAAGATATCATCATCGGTGATGGTAAAGGAATTCCTATCACCCATACTGGTTCCACAAAGCTTAATTCACTTACCACAACCTTCACACTTGATGATGTTTTGTGTGTACCTCACATTAAACGAAACCTCATTTTTGTCTCTCAATTCTACAAACAGAATAATACCTCAATTGAATTTTTTCTTGACTCCTTTCTTGTCAAGGATTTGAGCATGGGGGCATTCTTAGTCTAAGGCTAGAATAAAGACAACATATAGGAGTGGCCATCAGCTTCGCATAAAACCCAGCCTAACATTCACTCTTCAGTTGTAGCTCTAGTTGATGTATGGCATCGACGTCTTGGTCATCCCTTGTCCTCTATTCAGCAAAAATTACTTTCTTGTTATTTACTTCCTACCTCTACTACTAACAGCATTTTACCTTATTATGATGCTTGTCATAGCAACAAAAGTCATAGACTATCTTTTGGAACATCCTCTATATCTTGTTCTCAACCGTTTGAAATAATTTATACTGATATTTGGGATCTAGCCCCGACTCTTTCTTTTGACAAATTTTGATTTTATGTCATTTTTGTTGACTATTTTACTAAGTACACATGGTTCTATCCTCTCCGCCATAAATATGAAGTTCCCACAATCTTTACCAACTTTAAAAAGTTGGTCGAGAATTTCTTTCAATCTTCTATTAAAACAGTTTACTCTGATGGTGGAGGCGAATATCAAGCCCTCACATCCTGTCTTACAGCTTGTGATATACAACACCTCAAGTCAACCCCTCATACTCCCCAATTAGTTGGTTCTATTGAACGCAAGCATCGACATATAGTTGAAACTAGTCTCACACTTCTGCATCAGGCATCCATGCCACTAACTTTTTAGTCAACAGCCTTTCAAACTGTTGTCTATCTCATTAATTGCATGCTCATTCCAGTCCTACAATATAAGTCACCATTTGAGAAACTATTCCGCAAGCTTCCTAACATTCATAAACTTAGAGTCTTTGGTTGTCTATGTTATCCATGGCTTCATCCTTATGCCTCACATAAGCTAACACCACGATCTAAGCCTTGCATTTTTATAGGATATTCTCTTAAATATAATGCTTTTCGGTGCTATGATCCACAAACTCAAAAAGGATTTATATCACATCATGTTACTTTTGTGGAGTCTTCTTTTCCTTCTCAAAATCATGCGTCCCCTACCGTGCAAGCTACTCTGACAAACATACATCACTGGAGTATCTCCTCGATTCTATCACACGAACCTCCCACCACACCATCAAATCCTTACCCTCATGGTCAGTACACTCCTCCTATTCAATAGCTCCTCACTCCCCCCGTTATTTCTCCAATCTCTCCTTCACTAGTTTCCCCTATTAATGAAGCAATGCCCTCAGCTATCTCGCCATGTGATATTGAAGTGCCGCAAACTGGAATGATTAATCTAGGTGACTCATCACTGCCTATACCAACAACCCAACTTCCCACTTTTGTAGCCCCTAACCATCTAATGACAATAAGCTCCAAAAGTAGTATCTTTAAACCCCGTCAAGTTCTTAATCTACATGCTATAACAAACTCTTCCTTTGAGGCCAGTGAACCCACCATAATTACTTAAGCTAAAAATCTCCTCACTGGTGTAAAGCTATATGTGAAGAATATGATGTTCTTCTCCATAACTCTACATGGACCCTAGTGCCCTTTCATAACACACAAAACATCATCGGGTGTAAATAGGTCTTTCGAATTAAGCAAAACCCGGATGGATCTATTACTAGATATAAAGCACATCTAGTTGCTGAAGGGTTTCATCAATGACTTGGTGTTAACTTCACAGAGACATTTAGTCCAGTTGTCAAACCCATAGCAATATGGCTTATCTTGAGCTTAGCCATCTCAAAAGGCTGGCACATACGACAAATGGATGTTAACAATGCCTTTTTACCGAGGACTCTTACTGAAGATATCTTCATGCAATAACCTCTTGGCTTCATTCATCCATAATATCCAAGGCATATCTGCAAACTATAAAAAGCTATTTATGGA
Source organism: Musa beccarii (assembly GCA_024322285.1). Classification (NCBI taxonomy): domain Eukaryota; kingdom Viridiplantae; phylum Streptophyta; class Magnoliopsida; order Zingiberales; family Musaceae; genus Musa; species Musa beccarii. The sequence continues at coordinate 8,774,032 of CM044394.1, forward strand.
CTTCGTTAGGCTCCAAGAGCTTGGTACAATAAACTTGGTGCATGTTTAACATCAATGGGTTTCATCAACTCCAAGTCTGATACTTCGTTATTCCTACGACAACAAAATAAAAACACAATATATCTTCTAGTATATGTCGATTATATTATTGTCACAGGCAATGATCCTTTGGCGATCCAGACATTCTTAAAGCAACTAGCTATTTGATTCTCTCTCAAAGATCTAGGCACCTTGAGCTACTTTCTAGGAGTGGAAGCAACATTCACATCTTTAGGTCTCCTCCTATCCCAAAGAAAGTATATTCAAGACTTATTATCGAAAATAAATATGTAGGATGCAAAAGAGGTTACAACTCCTCTCTCCACTAGTGAATCACTTAGATTATGTGACGGAAGCCCTGCTACAGACTCTACTCAATATCGACAATTAATTGGCTCCTTACAGTACTTGACTCTCACTCATCCAGATATCTCTTTTGCAGTCAATAAATTATCACAATTCATGTATCGGCCATCTAATACACATTGGTCTGTGGTCAAATGAATTTTGTGATATCTTAAAGGGACTCTGAATCATGGCCTTTTTCTTGGTAAACACGCACTGCTTCATCTTCATTCCTTTGCTGATGCCGATTGGGCAGGAAACTTCGATGATAGAACATCCACGTTTGGATATATTATCTTCCTTGGGGCTAATACAATCAGTTGAAGTTCTAAGAAATAGAAGACAATTGCACGATCAAAAACTAAAGCTGAATACCGTGCCATCGCCATAGCTACTGCTGAACTAAATTGGATCACAAATCTGCTCAAGGCACCAAACATCAATGCTACTTTTCCTCATACAATATACTGTGATAATATTGGCGCTACCTATCTATGTGCCAATCTAGTCTTTCACTCTCACATGAAACACATTGCCATTGACTTCTACTTCGTTCGCGATCAAGTTGTCAGACACCAACTATGTGTTTCCATGTATATACAGTTGATCAAATAGCAGATTCACTCACGAAGCCTCTCGCCCATAAATTATTTTCATTGCATCGATCCAAGATTGGTGTAACAACCCTCGCATTCCTTGTTTCTAAATTTTCGTATAAGAGTTTAATAGCAAAGTTACTATCCATTTTAAATTTGATAGATGAGTTTGAATGAAATTGAAAACCTATTTATAAGATGTAAGGATCTGTTTGTAAAATTCTGAGGACCTATTTGTAAAATTCGGAGGACTTAATTGTAAAAATATGTAACACAAGGACTAAACTGCAAAATACACAAAATAACAAATCCCACCATTTGAGACTCTCTGCCTTCATCCCTAAGAAAACTGAGAAGGCAGTCTACGTGCAAAAAAAAGGCAAAGAAAGAGAAAAGAAGATAAGGAGAAGAAGAGAAGGAGAATTAGGGATTTAGGGTCCTTGGGCTCAATACTTTTCATTGGGATCAAAATTGATCAAAGACAAGTGTTATAACCCCTTCTTAAAGTAAGTTTGTTCCTTGTTCTCATCTTAATCCTGAAAATTTTAGAAGATTGAAGTTTCATAACGATATTTCTGGAATTTATGTATCAAACAGCGAATCTAGATTTCTTTTCTAGATTCTGTCCTTTCTGCCTTGTCATGTCTATAACTTTCTGTATTGAATTCATATTTAATCAAAATTAAATCCATCCGAAAGTATACTTATATATCTTTATTTTAAGACTAGGATGTATGGATTTCGAGTTCAATTGCCTATCCGAACTTTTATTTGAATTGAACCCATAGAATCTGTAAAATAGAGATTTCAAGTTCTGACCTCTGGGTATTCTATCACTTGTAACTCACTATGCACAAATCCAATTGTGATAAAATTAACCTTATTCGAAAGTAGACTCATAAAGCTTTCTGTTCATATCTTATTTGAAATATTTTGAGTACATATACCAACTGAAACATCTATTTTAGTCGACCCTATAGATTCAGTAAAATAGAGATAATGTTTTCTGATCTGTTGTCACTAAATTATTTGTAACTTCCTGTGGAGACCTCTAATTCATACCAAACTTTGTTAATCCGAATCTAGATTATTGTATCTTTCAAATGACACTAATTTAGAGTAAATTAGAGCATATTTGGTTACTCGAACAACTCAGGAATTATACCTCTCAAATTCTGTCAGAACCAGATTTTTGTCAAGTTTACCTATTCTTGTTTTGTTCCTTTTTGTTGGAAACTGAATTCAGCTAAAGTCCTTCATTCAGTTGAGCTTTATACCATTGTTTCAGACCCTTGTATACACATGTCATTATGTTCATTTCAAAGTTGAATGCATTGTGAAAGAGTGCTTGTATTGTATTGTTTCGTAAAGGCGCATGTACGTTTTATTGTTCCGCATGTGCTTCCGATATATACCAATTTATTGTTCACACTTGTCCTTTTTGTACTCTGGTGTCTTGTGGGATCATATGAACCTTTGCCAGAAATAGTAAAGGGAGTTATGCATAGAGCCTGAGATGCTCTACCGGCCCCCTTCTGACTTCACCTAGACGTGGGTGGATGGAGCTCCCAGACGTGGGAGACTTCTGTCTGGTGGTCATCCAGAAATAGATGGACCATATTCTGTTTGGGATCCCACTGCACCCTTTGTGTTTTTGATATGATATCCAAAGAATTGTTTGTGTTTATATATGCGCTTTGGATGATACGAAAATGAATGATCAGATATGACATTTGAACTTCAGTTACTTGTTTGTTATTCTGATATGTTCTGAGAGATCTCTCATGCACCATTGATATGTTTCGTATTGTCCTGTGTGTCATTGGATATGCTCCAACTTACCATTATCATTGTCTGATATGTTCTAATTATTCCTTACTCTATTTGTTATGAATTAAATAAGTTTGAATAAGAGGACATTCGTGATTCTGATATGATGATTGTATATGTTTCCTTGTATCTGGCCTTGTATTTTGATATCAAGCTTATTGAAAGCTATTCTCCTTCCCTATGGATATGTTAGTCACTTGCTGAGCTCTGTTATGCTCACCCCGTTGTTATATAATATTTTCAGGTTAGCTTATCAGACTCTGGGATGTTTAAATTGGGCTGAGGAAGGGAAAGCTAGAAGATTTTGGGTTGATCTTTAGTGGTTGATATGTTTTTGTTGTATAAGTACATTTTGTGTTTAGTGAAATGTCGATGGTGAACCTGAACTTTGTTAGGATCGAAAAGGCACTAAGAGGGGGGGGGGGTGAATTAGTGCAGCGGATTAAATATGTAACTTTGAATCCGATTTCGTATAAAGACAAGTTAGTAGGAAGACTTCGATTCATTGAAAGAGAACTTGTAAGAAGTTGCTTGAGTAAATGAAGCAGCAAGGAACTAAACAATTTGCAGCTAAGTAATGAAATGATTCAAAAAAGTAAACACTCACACATTCATGAACACAATGATGTATAGTGGTTCGGTCAAATGACCTACATCCACTCTTGAAGCCTTCCCGATGAGGCTCCGCACTTCCACTAGCAATCCTTTGAAGGGAAAGGACCAATACCCCTTTTTTACAACCCTTTACAAGAAGTTCACGCTCTTACAAGATTTCTCAAGAAGAAGAAGGAGGTGAACACTTAGCAAGAACAAGACTCTTTAAGACTTATCAAAGACTCAAAAATAAGATTCTAACTCTCAAAAGGGTTACCGTTCAGTTGAGAAAGGGGGGGTATTTATAGATCCAAAATGGATTCAAAATTGGGCTCTAAATTTGAAATCAAATTTGGAGTTCCCGGGTCTGGGCGGTACTACTGCCTGTTAGAGGCGGTACTACCGCCTATCATCGCAAGGTGATTGATCTGCAGCGTGTTCTACCGCCTGAAAGCGGCAGTTCTACCGCTGGAGCAGTGTACTACCGCGGCCCGAGTAATGTGGTGGCGGCACTATCGCTCCAGTGGCGTAGCACCACCCCAAAGACACGGCTGCCAGCAAGAGAGTACCGCCGCTGGCATAGGCAGTTCTACCGCCCGGTAGTCTGTTCTGCTAAATGGGCCTTATCCACGGCCCAAAAAGCCCGAAGGGCCCGATTGGCCCCTACTAATTTAGAGCAAGATTAATTCGAAATCCTTGCCCTAAGTACGTGCTAACTACGAAATTAAAAATATAATTAATAGTGATTTAAGCCAACTTTCTTCAAGTCTTATTCTGGCGAGCTTTTCGTTGAGACTTGGCGGTCCTCGATATTTCCCTCGGATTTCTTCCGACGGGTTCCCAAAGCATGTTCTCGGCTTGTAAGGCATGCTCAACGAGTCTTCGACAAGCTTCCGAACCTTCTTGGCAAAGTTTCGCGAACCTTCAACGATCTTTGTGACGAACTCCGAAAACCCGGCAAGTCCCCGATTTGATCTTGATTGGTTCCAAAGCAACACTTCCGATGATCCTTCGGACTTCCGATGAACTCTTGAACACCTGGACGGACTTGACCTCGGCAAATCACTTTATGTTTCGACCCATCGTAGTTAATCCTGCACGCTTATCTTTGATAATATGTATTAGAACAAGTAACCATCAATTGACTTCGTCATCAAAATCCGAGATTCAACAATCTCCCCCTTTTTGATGATGACAATCAATTGATGATGGAGTTATTCTTAACTCCCCCTATCAATATGCCATATAATGAGAAGGTAAAGACATTTGAATTCATTCTCTTGAATTCATCCAAAATCGATAAGTTACTTACGTTGAACTTATCATCATGCTTAATCAGCTTGAGGTTTCATTCGTAAACAATATCAAAGCATGACATTTAATTTCAAGTCGAAGGATGAAAACTATTTATCATTTCGACAAAAGATACCAAAAATTTTGAGATTACAACAAGGAACTCATGATTGAAAAGAGTGACAACATATTAGATAAATCATGAGATGAAAATTTGTCATATCAATCAAAAGATGCCATAAACATTTATAGTAGGAATCTTTCAAACATTGGATTGTGATGTATTGCAATACTTCATTTGCAATGCTTTTCAAAGATTGCAACCTGTTTTTGACACTAAGCATTGCAAGAGAATTGAATTGCAATAACAATTCTTACGACACATTTTTCATTTCATTACCTTTGTATAAGTCATTTTTCAATACAATGCATGAGTTATTTATCAAGTTATCAAAATATTTTGCTCATTAAAGCCATATTTAAAAAGTCATCAATTTTATATTTTTCTCCCCCTTTGTCATCAACAAAAAGGAGATAACAAATCCAAAAGATGTTTGATCATTTATACAGTGAAAACCATGATCGCAAGGCTAAATGATACATCATTAAAGCCAATCAATAAAAAAAGTGAGAGAGATCAAAATTCATGAAGAGATTCAAGAATGAAGTCATAAGAATTTTAACTGTTAAAAAAAAACATCATGAAGGCAACATCATGAAAACTTTTCAATTGAAAGATGAGTTCTTTCATAATATTTTATGATCAATGAAAGTTTCATATATCACTCAAGGTATAAAGGTGAAACTATCAAAGTTTAAATGTTTTGAAAGACATGCAATATTTAAACATTAGGACAAATTTAGCATGCCTAATTCTCTTCTAATGAAGTCAAATTGTTCTTCATTTAGGGTTTTTGTGAAAATGTCCGCTAATTGGTGCTTTGTATCAATAAATTCTAAAGTGACATCATTATTAGCGACATGATCTCGTATAAAGTGATGCCTAATATCAATGTGCTTAGTTCTTGAGTGTTGAATGGAATTTTTTGTTAGATAAATAGCACTTGTGTTATCGCATTTTATTGGAATGTTTTTTAAATTTATTCCATAGTCTTCTAAAGTGTTTTTCATCCACACAACTTGTGCACAACATGCACTTGCAGCTATATATTCGGCTTCCGCCGTAGATAGTGCGATAGAATTTTGTTTCTTGGAAGTCCAAGAAACGAGTGCATGTCCTAAAAATTGGCATATTCCAGATGTACTCTTTCTATCTATTCTACATCCACCAAAATCCGCATCTGCATAGGCTATCAAATTAAAGTCATCAGATTTTGGATACCATAATCCTAGATTAGGAGTACCTTTAAGATATCTAAAAATTCTTTTAATGGCTTTAAGGTGAGACAACTTAGGATTAGCTTGAAATCTCGCACAAAGTCCCACACTAAACATGATATCTGGCCTAGTTGCAGTAAGATAGAGCAGGCTGCCTATTATGCCCCTATATGTCTTTTGATCAAAATTTTCTCCATCTTCATCTAAGTCTAACTTGGTGGAAGTACTCATTGGAGTGTAGATGGCTTTTGAGCTGTCCATATTAAATCGTTTTAATAATTCTAATGTGTATTTAGATTGATTAAGAAATATGCCATTACTAAGTTGTTTAATTTGTAATCCAAGAAAGAAGGTTAACTCTCCCATTAGACTCATCTCAAATTCATGACTCATACACTTGGCAAAAGATTCACATAGTGATTCATCCGAAGAACCAAAAATAATATCATCAACATAAATTTGAACAATAAGAAAATTATTTTCAAAATGTTTAATAAACAATGTAGTATCAACCTTGCCTTTAGTGAAATCATTTGAAATTAAAAAGGAACTAAACCTCTCATACCAAGCCCTAGGGGCTTGTTTTAGACCATATAAAGCCTTAGTTAGCTTAAACACATGGTTAGGGAGAAGAGAATTTTCAAATCCAGGTGGTTGTTCGACATACACTTCTTCAGAGATAAAACCATTTAAGAATGCACTTTTGACATCCATTTGAAATAATTTAAAATCATTACTACTAGCATAGGCAAGGAGCATCCTAATGGCTTCTAATCTTGCCACCGGAGCGAAGGTTTCTTCGTAATCGATACCTTCTTCTTAGTTGAAACCTTTGGCCACTAGTCTAGCCTTGTTTCTAACCACGATACCATATTCATCTTGCTTGTTTCTAAAGACCCACTTAGTACCAATAACTAAGTGGTCATTTGGTCTAGGAACAAGCTTCCATACCTCATTCCTCTCAAATTGATTCAATTCTTCTTGCATTGCGATAACCCAAGAATCATCTTTCAAGGCATCATCAATGCATTTTGGTTCAACTTAAGAAAGAAAAGCGGCATGGGCACAAAAATCTTTGAAAGAAGAGCGAGTTTGAACCCCTTTCGATGCATCTCCTATAATTAACTCCTTGGGATGAGCATCTACATACTTCCATTCCTTGGGTAAGGAAGTTTGGGAAGAAGATGCATCCAAGTTGTCATTTTGAGGAGAGGGTTCATTCAAATTCAAATTATCAAAGCCAAAATCATCATCAAAATGTTTTTTCTTAAATTCAGAATTTTTATTAAAAACCATATGAATAGATTCTTCTATAACTAAGGTTCTTTTGTTGAAAACACGAAAAGCCTTAGAAACGGAAGAATAACCAAGAAATATGCCTTCATTGGATTTTGCATCGAATTTTCCTAAGGCATCCTTTTCATTTAAAATAAAGCATTTACAACCAAAAACTTTAAAATAAGAAACATTGGGTTTTTTATCATTCCATAATTCATATGGAGTTTTAGATAGGGATGGTCTCACTAGAACTCTATTCATAATATAGCAAGTGTCGTATTCTGAGCTTCGCCCAAAAATATTTTGGTAAATTGTATTCATTTAACATGGTTCTAGCCATTTCTTGCAAACTTCTATTTTTCCTTTCCACTACTCCATTTTGTTGTGGATTTCTAGGAGTAGAAAAGTTATGATCATATCCGTTAATTTCACAAAAATTTTGGAAGTCATGGTTTTGAAATTCACCTCCATGATCACTTCGAATTGATGATATCATAAAACCCTTTTTATTTTGAGTGAGTTTACAAAATTTAGAAAAATATTTGAAGCAATCACTTTTATGAGCCAAGAAATAGGTCCAAGTGTATCTACTATAGTCATCCACAATTACAAAGGCATATTTGCTACCTCCTAGGCTTGTTATGTCAATTGGTCCAAATAAGTCCAAATGGATCAATTGCAATAGTCTAGTGGTGCTAATTCGATTTTTTGATTTGAAACTAGTCTTTTTTGTTTTCCTAGTTGACATGCATCACATACCTTGTCCTTAACAAATTTCATGTTTGGGATGCCTCTTACTAATTCACTAGATGAAATCTTAGAAATTAGTTTCATGCTTGCATGGCCTAATCTCCTATGCCAAAGCCAAGCATCATCATTCAAAATCGAAAAACACATTTCATTACATAATTCATCAATATTTTTGGTGTAGACATTTTTTTTTCTTTAAAGCAATCATGGATATGTTATTGTTTGGTTTTTCAATAATGCAAACATTAGATTCAAATCTAACAACATAGCCTTTATCGCACAATTGACTAATGCTTAAGAGATTATATTTTAAGCCATCAACTAACAAGACATCATCAATTGAAAAACTTGATTTGTTACCAATGGTTCCTTTGCCAATGATTTTACCCTTGTTGTTGTCTCCGAAGGTGACATACCCTTCTTCTTTGCTAGAGAGCATAGAGAAATGAGATGGATCTCTGGTCATGTGCCTTGAGCATCCACTATCAAGATACCATTTCTTGCTCCTAGCTTGTGAGTTTGTCTACAAAAGAGGATGGTTTTTAGGTACCCATTTAATTTTAGGTGCCCTACAAATTGATCTACTTAATTTGTAATTTGGCATTGAGTTGTTTATGGTTCCTTTGGGAACCCATATTAATTTTTGTGGACTAATTTTCTTGAACGGACATTTGTAAGCAACATGTCCCGTTTTACCATAAAAATTGCATTTCAAATAGGGTGATACATGCAATGTGGATCCTTTAATGAAGGTAGTAGGATTTTGATGAGATCCACTCACAAATTCTATTCCACTTCTATTTCCGACGTGACCCTTGTTTGCAAGGATCATGTCCAAGCCCTTGCTACCGACCTTGAACTTGTTTAAGGTCTCTTTAAATAACAAGTTCTCCCTTTTATTTCTTCTAAGTGCTCACACTTAGAGCATGGGGGTAGAGAAGGAGTTTGTAGGTTATTGAACTTATTTTGTAATAAAGCATACTCTTTCTTAAGCAAATTGAATTTCTTACTAATGGTTCTACATTCATCAAATAACTCATGAAAAGCGATAGAAAGCTCATCGAAAGATAATTCTTCACTAAATAATTCACTAACCTCTTCTCCAAGGGCCATTAGAGCGAAGTTTGCCTCCTCTTTGTTGCTTGCCTCTTCGACCTCGGAGTCACTTGAATCATCCCATGTAGCCTTGAATGCTTTCTTCTTCTTGGGTTGCTTCTTCTTGGCTTGAGGACATTCATGCTTGAAGTGTCCCGGCTTTTTGCATTCGTAGCAAATAACTTGGTCCTTTTTGTGTTCAAATTTATTTTTTGTGTCATTTTTAAACTTGTTTTTTCTTATAAATTTCTTAAACTTTCGAGTCAAAAGTGCAATGTCTTTGTCACTGTCCTCATCACTTGATGTTCCTTTCAAGTGGTCTTCTTGTGTTCTAAGTGCCATATCCTTCCTGTTCTTTGGAAGGGGGTTCTCAAGCTCTTCATGAGCATGGCACGTCATCTCATAGGTCATTAGAGACCCAATAAGTTCTTCAAGTGAAAATATTTTAAGATCCTTGGCCTCTTGAATGGTCGTAACTTTTGGATCCCAACTCTTTGGAAGAGATCTTAAGATTTTAGTTACCAACTCAAAGTTAGAAAAACCTTTACCAAGAGCCTTAAGTCCATTGATGACATCCGTAAAGCGGGTGTACATGTCTCCAATGGACTCATTTGGTTTCATCCGAAAAAGTTCATAAGAGTGCACAAGAATATTGATTTTGGACTCTTTCACTCGGCTAGTGCCTTCATGAGTGATTTCAAGAGTGCGCCAAATATCAAAAGCCGATTCACAAATAGAAACCCGATTAAACTCATTCTTATCAAGCGCACAAAATAAGGCATTCATAGCCTTTGCATTGAGAGCAAAAATCTTTCTTTCCGACTCATTCCACTCACTCATCGGAAGAGAAGATTTTGCAAATCCATTTTCAACAATATTCCAAAGTTCAAAATCCATAGAAATGAGAAAAATCCTCAAACGAGTCTTCCAATACGTATAATCCGACCCATTAAACAAAGACGGACGAGTAATGGAGCAACCCTCTTGCATACCGGAGTAGGCCATCTCTCTTGGGTTTTAAACCAATATGAGAGCAAACCTTGCTCTGATACCAATTGTTAGGATCGAAAAGGCACTAAGAGGGGGGGGGGTGAATTAGTGCAGCGGATTAAATATGTAACTTTGAATCCGATTTCGTATAAAGACAAGTTAGTAGGAAGACTTCGATTCGTTGAAAGAGAACTTGTAAGAAGTTGCTTGAGTAAATGAAGCAACAAGGAACTAAACAATTTGCAGCTAAGTAATGAAATGATTCAGAAAAGTAAACACTCACACATTCATAAACACAATGATGTATAGTGGTTCGGTCAAATGACCTACATCCACTCTTGAAGCCTTCCCGATGAGGCTCCGCACTTCCACTAGCAATCCTTTGAAGGGAAAGGACCAATACCCCTTTTTTACAACCCTTTACAAGAAGTTCACGCTCTTACAAGATTTCTCAAGAAGAAGAAGGAGGTGAACACTTAGCAAGAACAAGACTCTTCAAGACTTATCAAAGACTCAAAAACAAGATTCTAACTCTCAAAAGGGTTACCTTTCAGCTGAGAAAGGGGGGGTATTTATAGATCCAAAATGGATTCAAAATTGGGCTCCAAATTTGAATTCAAATTTGGAGTTCTGTCTGGCGGTACTTTGCTGTTAGAGGCAGATTACTACTGCTTTGTCGATCATCAAGGTCGACTATACAAAGTGATTCTACCGCTGAGCAAAGCGGTACTACCGGCCGAGTAATGTGGCGGCGTACTATTGCTCCAGTGGGCGGTAGCACCGCCCCAAAGACACATGGCTATCAAAGCGGTAGTATCGCTGTAACAAAGTGTTCTACCGCCTGTAGTCTGTTTACGCTAAATGGGCCTTATCCACGACCCAAAAAAAGCCCAGTAAGGGCCCGGTTGGCCCCTACTAATTTAGAGCAAGATTAATTCGAAATCCTTGCCCTAAGTACATGCTAACTATGAAATTAAAAACATAATTAATAGTGATTTAAGCCGACTTTCTTCAAGTCTTATTCTGGCGAGCTTTTCGTTGAGACTTCGGCGGTCCTCCGATATTTCCCTCGGATTTCTTCCGACGGGTTCCCAAGCATGCTCTCGGCTTGTAAGACATGCTCAACGAGTCTTCGACAAGCTTCCGAACCTTCTCGGCAAAGTTTCGCGAACCTTCAACGATCTTTGTGACGAACTTCCAAAAACTTCGGCAAGTCCCTGATTCGATCTTGATTGGTTCTGGCAACACTTCCGATGATCCTTCGGACTTCCGATGAACTCTTGAACACTGGACGGACTTGACCTCGGAAAATCACTTTATGTTTCTGACCCATCATAGTTAATCCTGCACACTTATCTTTGACAATATGTATTAGAACAAGTAACCATCAATTGACTTCGTCATCAAAATCCGAGATTCAACAAACTTATATGTTTTGTAAAGGTTGGAGGACCTCTCATGTTAGGACTTGAAATGTGAAGTTTAAATGGTATGATGATATAAACGTGTGGTAAATGTTAGTTTTATAGCTATATGGATTTCCTCACTTGTGGATTTTATGATGTAGATATTGTTTAGTTGAGTTGGCTTTGAAATTTTATGAGTCATGGAGTGATGTGGTACATGGATTATAAACTGCACAGGTTTTATGAATTATGAGTTTTGGATATAATTTATGAGTTGAATGATTGTTAGTGTCCTCAAATATCAGTTTGGATCCTGAGATTATTTGTTGTTTGAATTTTAATATTCTGAACTTTAAGACAGGATCACACCTTCTGAATGTGATAATTTCAGGGGGGCGTGACAATCGGTGTCCTTGACAAGAGTACTATCTTGTAGGGGCATGATAACAGATAGGATTTCCTCAACTACATGAGGAAATCTCGATGGACAGTTGAGGAAAATCCTCTCCTCCTATATATATAAATAACTCTATATTCAGCCATATAAAACATACCTTTTATCATTGCAACTCAGTTTTAACACTTGTAACACATTGCATCAATCCTTTTACTTATGATTATTGATATTTTCTCACATTATTCATATGTATATTGTGATGTCCTTAGATCTATGCAATGAGAATCGGATCATGATGAGATCATGATAATGAGATCGATTCACCTTTAAACACAGACTATAAATAATCACAGTCATAGATTACTTGAGAGGGACATCGAGATAACTAGATAGACTGGTGTGCTGTATACCCATCCATATGATGGAGGTGGTTGGTCTCATAGCTACTCGTGTAAGAACACTAAGGGTACAGTGCAGGTGCTCATTGGAGAATAAGTTCACTGATTGATTTGCTTACGTAATGCCGGATGGTTATTGATATCTTACATTAAATAGTGATTCCATAGTCTCAATAGTATATCTGATCCTCGGATGACACCAAAGATGCCTTGTATGAGTACTCAATTCTTTGACGTGGACTTACAAGTTTAGAAAGTTCCAGATCTGATACAAATGGTTCTTAGGAATGGTAGCAAATCTTACGAAGGCAATTAAGTGTCATTAAGGATCATCCACTCTCGGTATCATGAGAGAAATATCTCATGTGTTCTTGCTCAAGCAAATCCTTATCTAAGGTCATTCAGATTGAGAGAGAAAGAGTTCTCTAGGAAAATCCGATTAGCATGAGACTTGACTAGAAACCATATGGTATGACAGCACCATGCCCGATATATGGTCTCAAGGATATTAAAGAGACTATAGGTACATGGTAATTGAGGACAGATAGGTCCAAAGGATTTGATTCCCTTGTATAGTCTGGAGACTGCGGTGTAGTAGCCTAGTACGTCCGTAGTTGATGAGTCGAGTGAATTATTATAGAGATAATAATTCACTATGTCAGAAGGAGTTCTGATAGGTATGACTCATGGCCAGCTCAATATTGGGCCCAGAAGGTCACACACATATGGTAGGTGTTATGATGAGTAGAGGTTCATATAAGAGATATCCGCCGGAGCCCCTATCTTATTGGATATCCAATAAGCCCCTGTATTATTGGATCCTATGGATGAGATTCAATAAGAGCTAGATTATTGGGTAGAGACCCATTTATCTAAGAGGCTTGGGTAATTAGATGGAGATCTAATACCCAATAGAATAGGATCCATTAGAGTTAACAGGGGGCCTCTATAAATAAGAGAGAACCAAAGGTCCATAGGCTAGGGCTTTCTAGTGGACACCTCCTATTCTCCTCTCCCTAGAGAGGAGTATTGTTGTAGCCCCTATTGTGTGGATCACCACTAGAGAGGAGGACACTTTACCTCCTTTATCCACCCCATGGATCTATAAGAATTCAAGGATATACAATCTCCCAAGGTATTATCTTTTCATACACGTAGTTTTTGATTTCATGAATTTATTTTTGTGCACTGATCTTCGCACGATGATGAAACCTTTTTGCGAAAATCTAGGATGTTTTTATTTTTTGTTCTTCCACTAGGCATGTGATGTAGCCCCTGGATTTTTCAGCAGTGGTATCAGAGCTAGGTAGTTTATGCGAAGATCAGATTTTAATTGCATGTGTTATGATTTAGAGAGACATTTGATGTTGAAATCGTTGATGCAGAAGTGGAAAAGGGCAACAACTATTGCTGCCCTCACGAATGGTAGCCTTGACTGCCATCTGGGTGCAGGTGGCCAATGGTGGCCGCTAGCCAAGTAGCATTTACAGGCTGCCTGTATAGGCAACCTACCCACAAGGGCGGGCGGCACCTACAGGATGGTTGCACAGGCCTCATGCTTGCAAGGGGGCAGGCGACACCCACTTGTAGGTGACCTACTTGCAAGGGGCAAGAGGCGCCAGCTTGCATGTCATCTGCTATTGGGACTCTAGCTAGGAGAGTCCTAATCTATTAGGACTCTAGCTAAGAGAGTCCTAATCTATTAGGACTTTAGTTATGAGAGTCCTAATCTGTTGGGACTCTAGCTAGGAGATTCCTAATTTATTTTCATTGATAAGGGCATTTAAGTAAATCCTATCTAGCCTATTAAAGAGGTGAAGAGGCCAGCTAGGTTAAGATTATATTGCTTCATAGAGAAGGAGTCCTATTAGAAGTGAGAGTCCTATTAGAATTAGGAGTCCTACTAGAGAAGGAGTCCTAATTAGAAGTAGGAGTTGGTTAGAAGTAGGAATCTTGAGTAGGAGTCCTATTAGGAGTTGAGGTTTAGAAGCCCTATAAATAGCCATATATTCACCCTCTTTTCATCATGAATAGATCATCTTTTTAGTAGCTTTTGAGCAGCAACTTGGAGGAAGGAATTGCTATAGAGTTCCAAGGAGGCCGATCCCCTAAAGAGATCAACCCAAAGCTTAGAATCCGTAAGGGTTCTAACACTTGGTATCAGAGCAGCATTCTTGGCATCTCATTGCCCTTCCACAGCTATCCAACAGCCCTCCACAACCGCCCAAAGCAATTCCCACAATTAATTAGAAGATCATCGTCGAATTCTGCCTCATCTCCACCACCGAAGATCATCCTTTGATCTCCCCGTGAATTGCAACAGGTTCTGGTTTTCTACCTTACTACTACTATAATTTAGTTATCCTTATTCAAAAAAACCAAAAAATTCATTCCTATATTGCTGCATAAACTTTTCATCGCAAAGTTTTTATCTCTAAAATAAAAGGTGCATTGTAGAATTTCAACCGCATAGTACTATCTATTTGATCTCACTACTATGTTTTTTCTATCCAAATCTCCGTGAAATTTTTATGATGTGTTGATACTTCCTAACAGTGGTTTTCCCTTTGGTTTTGTCAAAAAATTCTCAATATTAACCACTTATCTTTTATGTCTAAGCTACTGCACTTTAGGCGTAAAAATCTGCTATAGTACCTCTCCATGATCCTCAATTTTGCCAAACCTCTTGCTATCATTTCTTTCTACAAAATTTTTAATAGTATTACCTCTCCCTTACTAGTAGATTCCCATTGAGTTTTACTTGAATCCCTATTGAAAATTTTTGGAAAGAATTATATATTTACTATTGTAATTTTTTCAGTGAAAAATCTGGTGCTGCACCTTTGTCCTTTTTTCTTCTCTGTAACTTCCCAAACCCTAGCCACTTAATAGAACCCTGAGGAATTCTATGTAGATTTGATCTTTGAGGGGGATCAACCCTTGGAACGCTATAGGGGTTCCACCCTTCAAGTAGTCGGCTTGGTGGTTGTAATATTAGATAAATCTTCTTTTCTTATTTCAGAGGAGTAGAGGCTACATGCTTATATAGGACTTCAACTCAAGACCCCTAGTATAGCTAGAGTTCTCTATTGTTAGGACTCTTACTCAAGACTCCTACTTTTAATAAACTCTCCTACTCAAGACTCCTACTTTTAATAAACTCTCCTACTCAAGACTCCTACTTTTAATAAACTCTTAATGCTTCTCTAAGAAGCAACCTCCCAACTAATCCTAACCCTATCCGCTCTCTTCACCTCTTTAATAAGGGTCAACTAGATAGGATTTATATGAATACCCTTATCAATGAAACTCATTTAGAACTCTCCTAGCTAGAGTCCCAATAGGTTAGGACTCTCCTAGCTAGAGTCCTAACAGACCTACCCTCTTCAAATCAGCCTTGTCCTCGAGGCTGATGCTCCATGAATTCTAAGAATTTGATCTTCAAGTCGTCATAGTTCTCCCAAGTGGCATCTTCAAGTGGTAAATTATTCCAATGCACTAGTACTTCAATAAAGGGACGTCGGTGACGCATCATGATTCAACGGTCGAGGATAGCTTATGGTTGGACTTGAATATCTCCATCATCAGTGGTGTTAGGCAGTTGAATCTGGGGTGACTCATATTTTCCTAACTTGGGCTTAAGGCATGACATGTGGAAGACAGGGTGAATTTTGGCATCCTCAGGTAATTTAAGTCTATATGCCATAGCTCCAATATGCTCTATGATCTGATAGGTCCCATAAAAATGTAGAGATAGCTTCATGGAGGCTCGTGTGTTGATGGATAGTTGATTATATGGCTGTAGGCGAAGATAAACCTAATCTCTTACTAAAAATTCTCTTTCGCTTCGTCGTGTGTCAGCTTGCTGTTTCATTCTGGCTTGAGTGGTAGAGAGATTATCCTTTAGTAGCTGCAGGAGTTTATCCCTGTCAATTAAATCTTGATTGACCTGATCTACCTTGTTTGAGCCAATTACATATTTTGGAATCAAAGGGGCCGATCGACCATACAATGCTTCATATGGGAAACACTTAGTAGAGGAATGATACATAGTATTATATCACCATTCAGCCCATGGGAGCTATCTCGTCTACTCCTTTGGCCAGTCATTAGCAAAACACCGAAGATACGTCTCTAAACACCTGTTCACCGCCTCTATTTAGCCGTCAGTTTATGGATTATTTGCTATGCTCATCTTCAATTTGGTGCCCTGCAACTGAAATAACTCGGTCCAAAATTTACTAGTGAAGACCCTATCTCGATCACTTACAATGGACCTTGGCATCCCATGCAGTTTAATAATATTTTCGATGAAAATTTAAGCAATACTAGCAACAGTGTAGGGATTTCGCATAGCACAAAAATGAGCATATTTCGTAAGTTGACCAACCACCACGAGGATCATGCTTTTACCTTTGGAAGGTGGCAGCCCTTCGATGAAGTCCATGGAGATGTTAGTCTACACTAAATCCGGTATGGGTAGTGGTTGTAGTTTCCCTAGACTCGCCACTGTTTCACCTTTTTGCTGTTGACATATATCACATTATGCCACGTATTCTAAAATATTTTTTTTCATCCCTCTCTAATAAAAATTTTGCTTTACTCTTTTGTAGGTTCTCAGAAATCCGGAGTGCCCTGCTGAAGGTGTAGAATATATTTCGTGTAGAATGATTTTGATGCAAGGGGAGTCGGGTATAAGTACAATACGACCTTTATAGCATAGATCCTTCAAATCCCAAGTATAGTGAGCTATTGTTCTTGGATCCTCCAATTTTTTAATGATGTTGCTAGTCTCTGGGTCCTTCTTCCATTCCTCCCTAATGTCCTCGAGGAAGCCGATGGTGGGAAGGGAGATGGCTAAAAATTCAGTTTGCTCCGGTAGTCGTGAGAGTGCATCTGCAACAATATTTTCTTTCTTATTTTTGTAAATAATTTTATAATCAAATCCTAGAAGTTTGGTTACCCAATTTTGCTACTCAGGGGATGATATCTTCTGCTCCATTCGTTAGGTCGAAATGATGGTTACGTTACTTTCGTGCTTCCTGCGTAGGATGACCTGTTTGCCTTTGTAGTAAAATTTCATAATTAACTTAGAAAAGATTCAAGAGACATCACCTAGTGTCGTTAGCCATTCTATGCCCAAAATGACCGCATAATCATCAATTGGTAGGAGGAAGAAGTTAGCAACAATTTCTTAGTCTTGCAGTAATAGTTTCACCTGCGGGCATCTTTGGTCGCACTTTAGGATTCGGCCGTCAGCGACCTTTACATCAAACTTGCTGCAACCTTCAATGTGGAGTGTCATTCGAGTAGCAACCTTACTATTTAAGAAGTTATTAGTGCTGCCCGTGTTGATGAGAATGGTGATCGGTTGTTCTTTGAGTAGGCCTCCAACTTTCATCGTTTGTGGATTTGAGTAGCCGGCTAGCTCATGTACCATAAAATCGGTTGTTTGTGGCTCTTCTTCGGTATCTTCTTCCTCATATTCAAGGTTGCCTTCTGGCTATTCACTGACCTCTTCTTCCACTGGTTTGATCACAAGAAATTTTTCCTTTTTCACAGCGATGCTTACGGCTCCATGGCTCATGGCAATGCCAACATAGCCCCTTTGTAGATCGCTCCCGAAGCTCTTCTCTTGTCAACTTTTTTGGTGTAGGAGCTGTGCTAATAGTAGGGGGGGCTGAGGGCTTCAATATTGCTAGTCAGGGAGCAACCCTAGTCCTCCAAGCTTCGTGGTTCAATCGCTCCTCTTGAAGTCGTGCGAAAGAGATGGCTACCATAAGCGTGTACGGTTGTCGCACTTTAACTTCTCCCCGGATCTCCAACTTCAAGCCCTCAATAAATATTCCTAATAGCTGTTTCTCAAAGTAATCATGAGTTTGATTAGATAACCTTTCAAACCTGGTTTGATACTCTTGAATGGTGGAGGTTTGTCGGATCTTTGCTAGTTATCCGTCGATGTTCTCGTAATCGGTTGGTCCGAAGCGGATCAGCAGTCCTTCTTTGAATTATCACCATGAGAGGACTCTACAGGTGTGTTCAACCAATCAAACCACTATATGGTATCCCCTTCAAGATGTATAGCTATAATTTTCACTATAGATGTATCCACGGTTTTGTGGTACCAAAAGTATTACTCTGCGTGCGAGATCCAACCAATCGGGTCTCCTTCTTCCCATCTAGGGAAGTCCACCCTTATGCATGGATAATAGGGATTGGTCATAGAACCTCCCCTCTCCTGAAAGTTATCTCTTCAATCAAGGCTCTCTCCTTGATGAGATTTCTTCGGGCTCAGTGATTGACCCAAACTGAGTTCGGCAAAGAGAGCCTGAATCTTATCCTCCATTCGTGTCTCAAAGGCTTCGAATTTAGCATTGATCGCCCCCTCGGATGCCATAGTATATGCCTCCAGATCTATAACATTAAGATCTCTCTTTTGTTGATGGGTTAAAGGTATATATTGGTTGAAAGAAGTGGTGGCCAAAAGGGTTGGTGGATTGGTGGATGTAAGCTACGGTTTAGGCTTGTCTTGTGGCTATTTTGGGTGCGGTTTGATGAAGTTTTGGACTGTGATAGTAGTGGATGAAGGTTAGGAAAGAGGGTTTTAGATCTGTGGTAGATGTCGGCAGAGATTTGACAGAATTCACTGGAAGTTGCTATTGATATGCGCTGTCTCGTAAGAGCAGAATTATCATTGAAGAAACAGCGATTTCTCAATGAAATTTCCAGCAAAAACCCAAAAATTTGAGGAGGGGATTTGATAGTAGAATCTCAGTTTAGATAACAGCAAGGATAACAAATTGGATCAAGAAAATTTTAGCAGCATAATAGTAAAGAAATTGGTGCAAGTTGCAATAGCAGAATTCTCATCAAAAAATTTCAACAGTTTGCGATGAAAACTTGCAAAAACACAAGAACGTTTCAGAGATGAATTCCATGATAAATTTATCATAGATAAAAGCCAAGATGATCTATGAAGTACTCAAGAAATTTTGTTCAAAAAGGATAGAAAATAGATCAGTTTCCAAACAATAATATGTGGCTGAAATTTTCTGCAACAATCCTTCGTTCGCAAAGATGATAACTTTTGTGACGAAAGGAATTCGCAGCAAAGGATAGATAGCAAAACTTCTTTTTGGTATTTTGGATAGAGAATTGAAGTAGCCAAAGGTATTAGTGATAGAAAAATACTATATCTCTTATGCAATTGGAGGTGGCGGCAATAGATTATTTGATCTACAACAGAAGATGATGGTGGAGACGGCGACGTCAAGAGCAATTGTGGGAATTGCTACGTCAAAAGTAGCAAAATTGCTGCTCTAATACCCGATGATAGAACCCCAGAGGAATTCTATGTAGATTTGATCTTTGAGAGGGATCAACCCTTGGAATGCTATAGGGGTTCCACCCTCCAAGTAGTCGGCCTGGTGGGTGCAATTGTAGATGAATCTTCTTTTCTTATTTCAGAGGGGCAGAGGCTACATGCTTATATAGGACTTTAACTCAAGACCCCTAGTATAGTTAGAGTTCTCTATTGTTAGGACTCTTACTCAAGACTCCTACTTTTAATAAACTCTCCTACTCAAGACTCTTACTTTTAATAAACTCTCTTACTCAAGACTCCTACTTTTAATAAACTCTTAATGCTTCTCTAAGAAGAAACCTCCCAACTAATCCTAACCCTAGCCGCCCTCTTCACCTCTTTAATAAGGGTCGGCTAGATAGGATTTACATGAATGCCTTTATCAATGAAACTCATTTAGAACTCTCCTAGCTAGAGTCCCAACAGGGTAGGACTCTCCTAGCTAGAGTCCTAACACCACCTTGATGCCACTAACCAAGACATGTTTAGGGCATCTCTCTAGCTTTAAGACATAGCTATCATAACCTATTTTCATAATCCTAATAGCGTCAAAAACCGTAGCCCAAAATAGTAAACCATTATAGCCGAACCCTTCTATCACCAATCTATTATCCGAACCTTCCACCACCGCATGCCACTAACCCATCAACAAAAAAAAGACAAAGGCATCTATAATCTCTAGGCATATGTTATGGCTTCTCAAGATCCAATTGATGCCAAATTTGAAGCATGGGAATATCGAATTGAATCGCAGCTTGAATCACGCTTGGAGGACAAATTACGTGATTTGTTTACATAATTCAAAATTGGACAACCACCGAGTCCAACCAAATCTCAGTGAGGACAAAGTTCAGAGAGGCCTCCAGAGAAGGAGGGACAACCCTCAGACATGCTTCAGCCATGCATGAGGGTGGACTTCCCGCGATGGGAAGAAGGAGACCTGGCGGGGTGGATTTCACGTGCCGAACAAACTTTCGCTACTATCGAATGTCAGATGATGCTATGGTGGAAATTACTATCATCTACCTTGAAGGAGATGCTATTCAATGGTACAATTGGTTGGAATACAATCATGGGGCTCCGACGTGGAATCAAATTAAGAACGCACTACTGAACTGTTTTGGAGCTACGGAGTATGAAAATATCGACGGCCAACTCGCAAAGATTCGACAAACCTCTACGATTCAAGAGTACCAAACTAGGTTTGAGAAGCTATCCTACCTTACTTGTGATTGGACTGATCGTCAACTGTTAGAAACATTCATCGAAGGACTCAAGCCAAAGATAAAAGGGGAGGTGAAGGCAAGCAGCCCCATACCATGACGGCTACAATTTCTTTCACCCGAATACAAGAAGAACGGCTCAACCAAGATGCTCGAAAGATGAGAACCTCTCCTAGGCCTGTGGCATAAATCTCCTTCTACTCCCAGCCATCCTTCGCTACCAAAAAAATTGATAAGAGAAGAACTACGTGACCAACCAGCAAAGGATCTTTGTTGGCATTGCAACGAGCCATGGAACTGTAATCATCGCTGCAAAAGGGGCCGCCTCCCACTAATTGAACCTCTTGAAGACATGAATGAGAAGGAGGTCCAAGAACATGAGGAAGAGGTTATGGATGAAGAACAATAGCTGGTTGATATTACGATGCATGCCCTTGCCAGTTACGCGAACCCGCAAACAATGAAAGTGGGAGGACTTCTAAAGCAACAATTGATCACCATTTTTATTGACACCAGGAGCACTAATAATTTTATGAACAGCAAGGTTGCTGTCCAGATGGCCTTATCTATTAAGAATTGCAGCAGGTTTTATGTTAAGCTCACCGACGGATGAATTTTAAAGCATGATCATAGGTGCCCGCGAGTGAAACTATCGCTACAAGACCAAGAGATAATTACAGAATTCTTCCTCCTCCCTCTTGATGATTATGAGGCTATGCTTAGCATCGAATGGCTAATGACATTAGGTGATATTTCTTGAAATTTTTTGAAATTAATTATGAAATTTTATAGTAAGGAGAAACAAGTGATATTGCACGGGAAACGTGGGGGTGACGTAACGATAATTTGCACACAACGAATGGAGAAAATTTTGCACAAAGCATGCAGCGGCTTTTTGGTACAACTTAAGTAGCAATCTAAGGAAGAACCAATAGAATTTGAAGATCAAACCTACTTCCCTTGCTTGCTAAATTTTCAGATATATTTGACGATCCGCGTAGCCTACCTCCTACCCGCCGGCATGATCATCGTATACCGATTCTTTCGGGCAAACCTCCAACAAATACTTAGCCATATCGGTATCCACATCTCCAGAAGGATGAAATAGAAAATATTGTAAAAGAGATACTTGAAACAGGAGTTATTCGGCTAAGTTATAGCCCCTACTCTTCACCAATGCTCCTCGTACGAAAGAAGGATGGAACATGGTGAATGCACGTTGATTACCGAGCTCTCATCGGCATGACCGTCAAGGACAAGTATCCTATTCCAGTAGTAGATGAATTACTTGATGAATTAAAGAGAGCACGAGTCTTCACAAAGCTAGACCTTCGATCTAGGTATCATCAAATATGAGTGTGCGAAGAAGACATACCGAAAACCGCCTTTCGAATGCACAACGGTCACTACGAATTTCTAGTAATGCCCTTTGATCTCACCAATGTTCCCTCTACCTTCCAGAGCCTTATGAATGATATTTTCTAGAGTTATCTTCATAAGTTTGTGCTAGTTTTCTTCAATGACATCCTTATTTATAGCCCTTCTCTGAAAAGTCATTTTCAGCACTTACGACGTGTTTTGACGATTTTGTGAGAACATGTTCTTTTTATCAAAAAATTGAAGTACAACTTTCTTCAATAGAAGGTAGAATATCTTGGGCATATCATATCAGAGGAAGGTGTGGCGATGGACCCCACCAAAATTGAAGCAATGCAGAATTGGCCAACCTTGAGGAACATAAAATCACTATGCGGCTTTCTCAATTTAACAAGCTATTACCATAAGCTCGTAAAAAACTATGGAAAGATCAATACACCCCTTACTTCCTTGCTGAAAAAAAATGCTTTTCAGTGGTCGGACAAAGCCACCACTGCCTTCGACAAACTTAAAGCCGCAATAATGATAACGCTCATACTAGTGTTATCGGACTTCGACAAGACTTTTATTATTAAAGTCGATGCCTCTAGAATTAGAATTGGTGCTGTACTAATGCAAGATAGCTACCCCCTCGCTTATACCAGTAAGCCATTATCTTCTTCCCATCTCAAGATAACTATTTATGATAAGGAGATGCTTGCGATTATGCAAATGGTGGCCAAATGGAGATCGTACTTGATTGGGCGATGCTTTCAAATCAAGATTGACCATAAAAGCTTAAATATTTCTTGGAGCAAAAGATATCTTCCCCTAAGCAACAAAAATAGGTAACAAAGCTTCTTGGATATGATTATGAAAAGGGGAAAGAGAATGTTATTGTAGATGCGCTTTCGTAGCTACCGAACAAGCTGAATTTTTGGCAATTTCACTTTTGACCAATGACTTCTTTGAGGATAATAAAGGGGAATGGCAAGATGATCCAGAGACCAAAGCATCTATAAACATTTCACCTTAGTTCTATGGACCCTACTAGATTTTGGAGCTTATCAAAGCAGTAGCATACAGATTGGACATACCTGCCAGCTCCCGAATCCATCCAGTCTTTCATGTGTCATGTTTGAAGCCCATGTTGGGACAAAACGAGACAACCCAAAGCCATCTACCAAATATGACTACCCAAGGAGAGCTCCAGGCCCAACCGAGTGCCATTATTGATCGACGGATCGTGACTCGATGATGACGACCCACTATTGAGGTGCTAATACAGTGGGCGGACCTACCAATGGAAGATGCCACTTGGGAGAACTATGGTGACTTGAAGATCAAATTCTAAGAATTCATGGAACGTCAACCTCGAAGACAAGGCTGATTTGAAAAGGATGGGTCTGTTAGGACTCTAGCTAAGAGAGTCCTAATCTATTGGGACTCTAGTTAGGAGAGTCCTAATTTAGATTCATTAATAAGGGTATTCATATAAATCCTATCTAGTCAACCCCTATTAAAGAGATGAAGAAGCCAGCTAAGTTAGGATTATGTTGTTTCATAGAGAAGGAGTCCTATTAGAAGTGAGAGTCCTATTAGAGAAAGAGTCCTATTAGAATTAGGAGTCCTACTTGAGAAGGAGTCCTAATTAGAAGTAGGAGTTCATTAGAAGTAGGAGTTCGTTAGAAGTACGAGTCTTGAGTAGGAGTCCTATTAGAAGTTGGGGTTTAAAAGCCCTATAAATAGTCATATATTCACCCTCTTTTCATCATTAATAGAACCTCTTTTTAAACAGCCTTTGAGTAGCAACTTAGAGGAAGGAACCCCTATAGAGTTCCAAGGAGGCCAATCCCCTAAAGAGATCATCCCAAAGCTTAGAATCTGTAAGGTTTCTAACACCTACCCGCAAGGACGAGCAACGCCGGCATGCATAAGCACCCATAAGGGCTCCTACGGGCGAACCGTCGCAAGAGTGCGTGCCCGCAAGGGCGGCACCTGTGCAAGTAGTGGTCACCCGCGGTAGAGGAAGCACCTACGGGCGTTGTGCCCACATGTTGCGGTGGCGCTACCTGCAAGCAAGCCGCCCACGGGCATGGGTGACGCCCCCCGCGTAGAGGCAGCTGTCGATAGGGTGGCAACTGTCGCATTGCAGCGCAAGTAGGGAAGGGAGCTAGGGTTTTTAATCGAAAGTCTCTTCTACCCCTCAAAATTTTAGAAATTCTAATTTGTGTCCTTTTTGGTTAAATGACCAAAATACCCTTCATAATTCAAAAAATTCTCTTTATGTCCCTGATTTCAGAAAAATATTAGTTAATTAAAATATTTAATTAACTATTATTTTTTATTTGTAGTCCTTCATGATGATGATTTGTACATGTGATGTATGATGTGGATGGATGATCATGGACCATGTGATGTGTGTGTACATATGATTATTTTTATTATTAGGGCCTACGAGCCTCCAATTTTTTCTTATTTATTATTGGGCCTATGTACTTGTAATTAAGTTATAATTATATAAGGAGACACAACGGAAGTGTGGAAGCGATAGCAAGACCCACGAGGCTGAGACAAACGATCGTGAAGATAGCGATGCGCCGGGATGCCGATAGAACCAACGAAGACATGATGGACGATCATAGGGCATGGAGATGCACCACTGCACACATAGATCTTGATGTAAGTAATTGGGCCCATTGGCTCAAGCTTGATTATATTAAGATATGGTCCATGATCATCTGATGTGATTGCTCATGTGATATGTGATTGTTTATACACCTACTAAATATATATATTTGCATGTGATGTAGATATATAATAAATATATAATGTGTGACACATTATATTAGGAGACCGAATCAAAAATCTCCTCTATCAATAATATTAAGTTAGTAAACGTGAGGCAATTAGATTGATCATGTGACTTTCCATTATTATAGGTAGGAACCGATTCTCAGTGTATGTTGAGTTAGTCGAGTCCCTCGAGACTCACCTATATCATGATTTGCTATCTTATCTATGATATAGAGATGTCACCGGTGACCTGAGGATATGGTATACTTGGTTGAGTCCCTCAAGGGTATATCATCAAATCAGACTCATCTTATAATGATGGTGATGACTTAACCGAACATCATGGTTGGTCATGTCCCTCAAGGCTATGGTGATTCGGAGGCCAAACAAGATGGGAATCACAAAGAATTATGATCGGTAAGAGTTGCCTACCTTTTGGGCTTAGTGTAATTGGTCGAGTCTGTTGAATCTCGGATTTTGATGATAAAATCAATTGGTGAAATATTTGCTCTAATCTATATTGTCAAAGATAAGTGTGCAGGATCAACTACGATGGGTTAGAAACATAAAGTGATTTGCCGAGGTCAAGTCCGTCAGGTGTTCAAGAGTTCATCGAAAGTCCGAAGGATCGTCAAAAGTATTGCCGGAACCAGCTAAGATCGAATCAGGAACTTGCCGGAGTTTTCAGAAGTTCGTCGCAAAGATCGTCGAAGGTTCGCAAAACTTTGTCGAGAAGGTTCGGAAGGTTGTCGAAGACTCGTTGAGCATGCCATACAAGCCGGGAACATGCTAGGAAGACATCGGAAGAAATCCGAGGGAAATATCGGAGGACCGCCGAAGTCTCATCGAAAAGCTCGCCGGAATAAGACTTGAAGAAAGTCGACTTAAATCGTTGTTAATTATGTTTTTAATTTCGTAGTTAGCACGTACTTAGCATTTGTACTAAATTGGTAGGGGCCAACCGGCCCTTACTAGGGCAAGGATTCAAAGCAAATTAATCTTGTTCACGACAAAATTGGTAAGCGGCCGGTGTAATGCTTATGCTTGTCCGTGTCCCTTTTGGTTGGTTGCCTTTAAAGCTTGTAAACAAGGCCCTATTCATTGTAGACTTGTACATAAAGTCGAGGAATACTTGTAATAGAATTCGATCTGTAGTGGACCAAATCTATGCCTTTGTTGTGCACCGCTTCGGCTTATGATATCCATTGTTGGAATGTGCATTGGCTATAAAGT
Source organism: Musa beccarii (assembly GCA_024322285.1). Lineage (NCBI taxonomy): Eukaryota > Viridiplantae > Streptophyta > Magnoliopsida > Zingiberales > Musaceae > Musa > Musa beccarii. The sequence continues at coordinate 8,800,352 of CM044394.1, forward strand.
GTTTACTAAAAGAGTGGTGGTGGATCCTAGCGCTTTCTCTGTCCGTCTTCTCTTTGCAGGTCCTAAGGGATTGCAGGAGATTTCGGGTAGGTGACCTTGCGGTGATACGCATTTGGTGCCGCACGGCTTAGGCAAAACCAGCTAACGTGACAAGCGGTAGCACCGCTTGGCGGCCAGTGTCTTTGGGTGGTACTACCACCACCTGGAGCGTAGTACTACCTGGCCACTTTGGTGTGGCGGTAGCACCGCTTTGCAAAGCGGTAGCACCGCTTTGTCTGATGTTAGTCTGGCGACTGACAAGCGGTAGTACCGCCTCTGACAGGCGATAGTACCGCCCAGACCCGGGAATTTCAAACTTGATTTCAAATTTGGAGCCCAATTTTGAATCCATTTTGGATCTATAAATACCCCCCCTTTCTCAGCTGAAAGGGCACCCTTTTTTAGAGTTAGAATCTTGGTTTTGAGTCTTTGAAAAGTCTTGAAAAGTCTTGTTCTTGCTAAGTGTTCACCTCCTTCTTCTTGAGAAATCTTGTAAGAGTGTGAACTTCTTGTAAAGGGTTGTAAAAAGAGGTATTGGTCCTTCCCCTTCAAAGGATTGCTAGTGGAAGTGCGGAGCCTCATCGGGAAGGCTTCAAGAGTGGATGTAGGTCATTTGACCGAACCACTATATATCATTGTGTTCATGAATGTGTGAGTGTTTACTTTTCTGAATCATTTCATTACTTAGCTGCAAATTGTTTAGTTCCTTGCTCTTCATTTACTCAAGCAAATTTTTACAAGTTCTCTTTCATCGAATCGAAATCTTCCTACGAACTTGTCTTTATACGAAATCGACTTCAAAGTTACATTTTTAATCCGCTACACTAATTCACTCTCCCCCCTCTTAGTGCCTTTTCGATCCTAACAATTGGTATCAGAGCAAGGTTTACTCTCATATTGGTTTAAAACCCAAGAGAGATGGCCTACTCTGGTATGCAAGAGGGTCACTCCATTACTCGTCCACCTATGTTTAATGGGTCGGATTATACATATTGGAAGACTCGTATGAGGATTTTTCTCATTTCTATGGATTTCAAACTTTGGAATATTGTTGAAAATGGATTTGCAAAATCTTCTCTTCCGATGAGTGAGTGGAATGAGTCGGAAAGAAAGATTTTTGCTCTCAATGCAAAGGCTATGAATGCCTTATTTTGTGCGCTTGATAAGAATGAGTTTAATCGGGTTTCTATTTACGAATCAGCATTTGATATTTGGCGCACTCTTGAAATCACTCATGAAGGCACTAGCCGAGTGAAAGAGTCCAAAATCAATATTCTTGTGCACTCTTATGAACTTTTTCGGATGAAACCAAATGACTCCATTGGAGACATGTACACCCACTTTACGGATGTCATCAATGGACTTAAAGCTCTTGGTAAAGGTTTTTCTAACTTTGAGTTGGTAACTAAAATTTTAAGATCCCTTCCAAAGAGTTGGGTTCCAAAAGTTACGGCTATTCAAGAGGCCAAGGATCTTAAAATATTTCCGCTTGAAGAACTTATTGGGTCTCTAATGACCTATGAGATGACGTGTCATACTCATGAAGAGCTTGAGAACCCCCTTCCAAAGAACAGGAAAGATATGGCACTTAGAATACAAGAAGACCACTTGAAAGGAACATCTAGTGATGAGGATAGTGATAAAGACATTGCACTCTTGACTCGAAAGTTTAAAAAATTTATAAGAAGGAACAAATTTAAAAATGACATAAAGAATAAATTTGAACACAAAAAGGACCAAGTTATTTGCTACGAATGCAAAAAGCCGGGACACTTCAAACATGAATGCCCTCAAGCCAAGAAGAAGCAACCCAAGAAGAAGAAAGCATTCAAGGCTACATGGGATGATTCAAGTGACTCCGAGGTCGAAGAGGCAAGCAACAAAGAGGAGGCAAACTTCGCTCTAATGGCCCTTGGAGAAAAGGTTAGTGAATTATTTAGTGAAGAATTATCTTTTGATGAGCTTTCTATCACTTTTCATGAGTTATTTGATGAATGTAGAACTATTAGTAAGAAGTTCAATTTGCTTAAGAAAGAGCATGCTTTATTGTAAAATAAGTTCAATAGCCTCCAAACTCCTTCTCTACCCCCATGCTCTAAGTGTGAGCACTTAGAAGAAATAAAAAGGGAGAACTTGCTACTTAAAGAGACCTTAAACAAGTTCAAGGTCGGTAGCAAGGGCTTGGGCATGATTCTTGCAAACAAGGGTCACGTCGGAAATAAAAGTAGAATAGGATTTGTGAGTGGATCTCATCAAAATCTCACCACCTTCATTAAAGGACCCACATTGCATGTATCACCCCATTTAAAATGTAATTTTTGTGGTAAAATGGGACATGTTGCTTACAAATGCCCGTTCAAGAAAATTAGTCCACAAAAATTGATATGGGTTCCCAAAGGAACCATAAACAACTCAATGCCAAATTACAAATTAAGTAGATCAATTTGTAAGGCACCCAAAATTAAATGGGTACCTAAAAACCATCCTCTTTTGTAGACAAACTCACAAGCTAGGAGCAAGAAATGGTATCTTGATAGTGGATGCTCAAGGCACATGACCGGAGATCCATCTCATTTCTCTATGCTCACTAGCAAAGAAGAAGGGTATGTCACTTTCGAAGACAACAACAAGGGTAAAATCATTGGCAAAGGAACCATTGGTAACAAATCAAGTTTTTCAATTGATGATGTCTTGTTAGTTGATGGTTTAAAACATAATCTTTTAAGCATTAGTCAATTGTGCGATAAAGGCTATGTTGTTAGATTTGAATCTAATGTTTGCATCATTGAAAAACCAAACAATAACATATCCATGATTGCTTTAAAACAAAACAATGTCTATACCATAAATATTGATGAATTATGTAATGAAATATGTTTTTCGATTTTGAATGATGATGCTTGGCTTTGGCATAGGAGATTAGGCCATGCAAGCATGAAACTAATTTCTAAGATTTCATCTAGAGAATTAGTAAGAGGCATCCCAAACATGAAATTTGTTAAAGACAAGGTATGTGATGCATGTCAACTAGAAAAACAAATAAAGACTAGTTTTAAATCAAAAAATTAAATTAGCACCACTAGACCATTGCAATTGATCCATTTGGACTTATTTGGACCAATTGACATAACAAGCCTAGGAGGTAGCAAATATGCTTTTGCAATTGTGGATGACTATAGTAGATACAATTGGACCTATTTTTTGGCTCATAAAAGTGATTGTTTCAAATGTTTTTCTAAATTTTATAAACTCACTCAAAATAAAAAAAAATTTATGATATCATCAATTCGAAGTGATCATGGAGGTGAATTTCAAAATCATGACTTCCAAAATTTTTGTGAAATAAACGGATATGATCATAACTTCTCTACTCCAAGAAATCCACAACAAAATGGAGTAGTGGAAAGGAAAAATAGAAGTTTGCAAGAAATGGCTAGAACCATGTTAAATAAATACAATTTACCAAAATATTTTTGGGCCGAAGCCGTGAATACGGCTTGCTATGTGATGAATAGAGTTCTAGTGAGACCATCCCTATCTAAAACTCCATATGAATTATGGAATGACAAAAAACTCAATGTTTCTTATTTTAAAGTTTTTGGTTGTAAATGCTTTATCTTAAATGAAAAGGATGCCTTAGGAAAATTCGATGCAAAATTCTATGAAGGCATATTTCTTGGTTATTCTTTCATTTCTAAGGCTTTTCGTGTTTTTAACAAAAGAACCTTAGTTATAGAAGAATCTATTCATGTGGTTTTTAATGAAATTTTCGAATTTAAGAAAAAATATTTTGATGATGATTTTGGCTTTGATAATTTGAATTTGGATGAACCCTTTCCTCAAAATGACAACTTGGATGCATCTTCTTCCCAAACCTCCTTACCCAAGGAATGGAAGTATGTAGATGCTCATCCCAAGGAGTTGATTATAGGAGATGCATCGAAAGGGGTTCAAACTCGCTCTTCTTTCAAAAATTTTTGTGCCCATGCTGCTTTTCTTTCTCAAATTGAACCAAAATGCATTGATAATGCCTTGAAAGATGATTCTTGGGTTATCGCAATGCAAGAAAAATTGAATCAATTTGAGATGAATGAGGTATGGAAGCTTGTTCCTAGACCTAATGACCACTTAGTTATTGGTACTAAGTGGGTCTTTAGAAACAAGCAAGTTGAATGTGGTATCGTGGTTAGAAACAAGGCTAGACTAGTAGCCAAAGGTTTCAACCAAGAAGAAGGTATCGATTACGAAGAAACCTTCGCTCCGGTGGCAAGATTAGAAGCCATTAGGATGCTCCTTGCCTATGCTAGTAGTAATGATTTCAAATTATTTCAAATGGATGTCAAAAGTGCATTCTTAAATGGTTTTATCTCTAAAGAAGTGTATGTCAAACAACCAACCAGATTTGAAAATTCTCTTCTACCTAACCATGTGTTTAAGCTAACTAAGGCTTTATATGGTCTAAACCAAGCCCCTAGGGCTTGGTATGAGAGGCTTAGTTCCTTTTTAATTTCAAATGATTTCACTAAAGGCAAGGTTGATACTATATTGTTTATTAAACATTTTGAAAATAATTTTCTTATTGTTCAAATTTATGTTGATGATATTATTTTTGGTTCTTCGGATGAATCACTATGTGAATCTTTTGCCAAGTGTATGAGTCATGAATTTGAGATGAGTCTAATGGGAGAGTTAACCTTCTTTCTTGGATTACAAATTAAACAACTTAATAATGGCATATTCCTTAATCAATCTAAATATACATTAGAATTGTTAAAACGATTTAATATGGACAACTCAAAAGCCATCCACACTCCAATGAGTACTTCCACCAAGTTAGACTTGGATGAAGGTGGAGAAAATTTTGATCAAAAGACATATAGGGGCATGATAGGTAGCTTGCTCTATCTTACTGCAACTAGGCCGGATATCATGTTTAGTGTGGGACTTTATGAGAGATTTCAAGCTAATCCTAAGTTGTCTCACCTTAAAGCCATTAAAAGAATTTTTAGATATCTTAAAGGTACTCCTAATCTAGGATTATGGTATCCAAAATCTGATGACTTTAATTTGATAGCCTATGCAGATGCGGATTTTGGTGGATGTAGAATAGATAGAAAGAGTACATTTGGAACATGCCAATTTTTAGGATATGCACTCGTTTCTTGGACTTCCAAGAAACAAAATTCGATTGCAATATCTACAGCGGAAGCCGAATACATAGCCGCAAGTGCATGTTGTGCTCAAGTCATTTGGATGAAAAATACATTAAAAGATTATAGAATTCATTTAAATAACATTCCTATAAAATTTGATAATACAAGTGCTATTTGTCTTACAAAAAATCCTATTCAACACTCTAGAACTAAACACATTGACATAAGACATCACTTTATACGAGATCATGTTAACAATAACGATGTTACTCTTGAATTTATCGATACAAAACATCAATTAGCGGATATTTTTATGAAACCTTTAAATGAGGAACAATTTGACTTCATTAGGAGGGAATTAGGCATGTTAAACTGCCCTAATAAATAAGTTTTATTGTATGAAATTTTTTTTAAAATTCGATTTTCAACGATTTGAACTTCTCTCGGATTTCTTCTTAAAATTTTGGATTTCTTTTTGACATCATCCTATCCTTGAAATCTCTAAAAACAAGTTCAGGATAAATTAAAAAAAAAATTAGGCCAGCGATAGTACCGCTAGGGTACTCTGCTCCCAGCGAGTAGCACCACTTTCAGTTATGGTAATCTGCTTGAACACCCCCAAATAAAAGGGGGTGTTAGGGTCGATGGTAGAACCGACCAAAAACCCTCTCTAAGCCCTCTCCTCCTCATTTGCCTTCCTCCTAAGGTCTCTCCACTCCATTCTTCCTCTTCCTAAAAGGAAATCAAAGGGATTTTTGTGATTCAAGCTCAAAACAAGGTAATAGCTGAAATCTTCTCTTCTATTCACAAATTGCTTATCTTTTCCTTATTTTTTCCTTTCATTTGTTCATCATCTATAGATATAGACATGGCTCCAAAGAAATCAACAAGGGGCAAAGGGAAAAGGGTGGAAGGAGATTCATTTGATCCAACCCTTTTTAGATCTAGTGAGGTAGCCTTAGGATACCCAAAGTTTGATTATAAAATCATACATAAGGGTAAATATGTTGATCTAGGTGACCTAGGTAACCTAGAACCTATTAGATGGTTTGCTAATCTAAATGCTCTACCCATCTTGCAAATTGATGAACCAATATATCCTAGGTTGGTTAAGCTATTCTATGCCAACATGATTATTGAAGATGATGTTTTGTCCACTTATGTGTTAGGAACTACAATTCAAATATCTGATCATATTATATGTGAGTTACTAGGAATTAAAGAACAAAATAGAGGAGGTTACTTAAGAGGGCAATGGGATATGGATACGGTCGGAGCTACCCACTCCGAAGCTTTAGAAATGATTTTTGCAAATCCTAACTTAGGCATCATCCCTAAAAGCTGCGAGCATTTATTACCGTTTAACTCAAAATTACTTCATCATATTATAATAAACATTCTACTTCCGAAGCAGTTTCATCCTGATGAAATGAGTATGTTAGAGCTAAGTACAATGTATTGGATTATGACTAGGCAAAATAACTGCTTTGGTTATTTGATTAGACAACAGATGATAGAAATTTTCTCTAAAAACTCGATGTTGTCATATGGTGGGTTGATCACAAGACTCATTTTTGCCCATAACATTTGTGTGTCACCCGACGAGGAAGTAATAAAGGCTAATAAATATAGCATAATTAATAGAAGACTTCTGAAGCGGCTTAGATGTACCTTTAGAAATGGCATTTGGATTAGGCAACCTAGAAGGGATGATACAGTTCCTCCACCAGAAGAGCAACCTGAAACACCAATCTTTAGGGGAAATGAATCTCCTCCGCCTTGTCCTGTTGATCCAGCACCGTTTGAGCCAGCTACTGCTCCATCTACTGAAGATCCGATCATGCTTACCTTACATCAGATCTCATCACAGCAAGCTGAAATTCTGAAGGAAATGCAACTAATGAACCGCAGAATAGATCACTTGTATATGCATTTTGGTGTTCCTCCTCCGGAGTAGCTGCTGTTCTCTATTTTAAAACACATGTCCTGTTATGCTCTTGTTCACTTATATGGATGATATTGTGTGTTGTTACTTTCATCTACTCAGCTTTTGAATGAACTTTCTTATTTCGATTTGATCATAATTTTGACTTGATACCCTCCTTCTTGTGACTACTTTTTCGAATGGTTTCTTGCTCTCCCCATGGCTTACTTAATCACATGAGTGATCTCTTCTTTTTGTTGATGACAAAGGGGGAGAAAAATATAATTTGCCATGATGGAGTAATTGTTGTTTTGATGAAATATGCTTAAAGTGAAATATGATTTAATTGTATCGCATTGCAAGTGCTTAAAAACTCTTACTCTTGAGATAAGCTACTCTTTAATATCATGCATTTATTGTAGGTGTAAATACTTTGACATTGTTTAAAGTACATTATTTTTAGTGTTGATGCCTAAGCTTGTCTTTTAAGCATTATGTGGTATGACATCTATATGATTTGACTTAAATTCAAAAGATTGAATTCAAGTGTCTTTTTACCTTCTCAATTATATGGTATATAGATAGGGGGAGTTGAGTTTAACTCCATCATCAATTGATTGCCATCATCAAAAAGGGGGAGATTGTTGAATCTTGGATTTTGATGATAAAATCAATTGGTGAAATATTTGCTCTAATCTATATTGTCAAAGATAAGTGTGCAGGATCAACTACGATGGGTTAGAAACATAAAATGATTTACCGACGTCAAGTCCGTCAGGTGTTCAAGAGTTCATCGAAAGTCCGAAGGATCGTCAAAAGTATTGCCTGAACCAGCTAAGATCGAATCAGGAACTTGCCGGAGTTTTCAGAAGTTCATTGTAAAGATCGTCGAAGGTTCACGGAACTTTGTCGAGAAGGTTCGAAAGGTTGTCGAAGACTCGTTGAGCGTGCCATACAAGCCGGGAGCATGCTAGGAAGACGTCGGAAGAAATCCGAGGGAAATATCGGAGGACCACCGAAGTCTCATCGAAAAGCTCGCCGGAATAAGACTTGAAGAAAGTCAGCTTAAATCACCATTAATTATGTTTTTAATTTCGTAGTTAGCACGTACTTAGGGCAAGGATTTCGAATTAATCTTGCTCTAAATTGGTAGAGGCCAACCGGGCCCTTACTGGGCCTTTTGGGCCTTGAACAAGGCCCATTCAGTAGGCGGTAGAATCGCTTTGTGCGCGCCAAAGCGGTAGCACCGCTTTGGCGGCCGTGTCTTAGGCGGTACTACCGCCTAGCTACTGGAGCGTAGTACCGCCTGGCCACTTTGGTCAAAGACAACGGTAGTACCGCTTTGCTCCAAGTGTAGCACCGCCTTTGTATAGTGTCGATCTAGCGCCCGACAAGCGATAAGTATCGCCTCGACAGCGGTAGTACCCCTGCAGACCAGGAATTTCAAATTTGATTTCAAATTTGGAGCCCAATTTTGAATCCATTTTGGATCTATAAATACCCCCCCTTTCTCAGCTGAAAGGGCACCCTTTTTTAGAGTTAGAATCTTGGTTTTGAGTCTTTGAAAAGTCTTATTCTTGCTAAGTGTTCACCTCCTTCTTCTTCTTGAGAAATCTTGTAAGAGTGTGAACTTCTTGTAAAGGGTTGTAAAAAGGGGTATTGGTCCTTCCCCTTCAAAGGATTGCTAGTGGAAGTGCGGAGCCTCATCGGGAAGGCTTCAAGAGTGGATGTAGGTCATTTGACCGAACCACTATACATCATTGTGTTCATGAATGTGTGAGTGTTTACATTTCTGAATCATTTCATTACTTAGCTACAAATTGTTTAGTTCCTTGCTACTTCATTTACTCAAGCAACTTCTTACAAGTTCTCTTTCATCGAATCGAAATCTTCCTACGAACTTGTCTTTATACGAAATCGGCTTCAAAGTTATATTTTTAATCCGCTGCACTAATTCACCCCCCCCCTCTTAGTGCCTTTTCGATCCTAACAGTCCCTTAAGATTACACTAAGATGCTGATTGGATTTCGATCTCCACTAGAAGTCTATCAGAGACTTCCATTTCACGTGCTGAGGGTGTCGCGTGACTCGCTAAAAAAATAGTGGGAGCACATCAAGATAGAAGTCCATATCTTGATTATTTATATTTTTACAAAATCTGCATATTATTTATTTCTGCTGCATCTTTATTGTTTAGAAAATGTTGCTATTAGACCCTCTACATGGCATACTTGATACCAACCGCCTCACTGGTCAAAACTATGCGGACTGACTCCGTAACCTAAGAATAGTTCTCACAGCGAAGAAAGTCGCATATGTCATTGATATAGTGATGCCTATGCCCAAGGAAGGGACAAGCTAGGATGAGATCGCTCGCTATGTGAAGTACACTGATAACTCCACTCTTGCTCAGTGTTACATGTTGGGCTCCATGACTCCCAAGTTATAGAGACAATATAAAAAGATGGATGTCAGATCCATACTCTTGCATCTCTATAAATTGTTTGAGGAATATAGAAGAACTCAACGATATGAGATATCGAAGAGTCTCTTCCGTGCTAGGATGACTGAGGGAACACCGATTGAGAACCATGTCCTTAAGATGATTAAGTGGAAAGAGAAACTCACAAGTCTAGGAATGGTCCTAGAGAATAACCTGTGTGTGGATCTTGTGCTTTAGTCCCTACTAGATTCGTTTTCATAGATTCTCTATGTTGGTAAGACCAGAAAGAAAAAGGAAGATAGAGAAGTCCCTTAAGAAGGGCAAAGGCAAGGGCAGACCGGGTAAAGCAAAGGTTGCTAAGAAGGACTCGGCAAAGGACAAAGGCCAGTACTTCCACTACGGTAAAGACGGGCATTAGAAGAGGAACTGTAAAAAGTATAATGCAGAGAAGGCGAAACGAAAGCTTGGAGAAGCTTCGAGTACATTCATGATCAGTCTTCATTTATTAGACTCATATGATAACACATGGGTATTGGATACCAGTAGTGCTTATCACATCTGCAATTTATTGCAAGTTCTAGCAAAGGTCTAGGAGAATGGCGATAGGCGAGATGGACTCAAGATGGGTAACGAAGTGTTATGACTCTAGCTAGGAGAGTCCTAATTTAGTTTCATTGAAGGGGAAAAACATATAAATCCAAAGGATATTTATATAAATCCTATCTAATCAATCCCTATTAAAGAGGTGATGAGGCCAACTAGGTTAGGATTAGTTTGGAGGTTGCTTCTTAAAGAAGCATGAGGAGTTGATTAGACATAGGAGTCTTGAGAAGGAGTCCTATTAGGAGTTGGAGTCCTATTAGGAGTTGGGATTTAGAAGCCCTATAAATAGTCATGTATTCACCCTCTTTTCTTAATGAATAGGTTAATCCTTTTAGTAGCCTTTAAGCAGCAACTTGGAGGAAGAAACCCCTATATAGTTCCAAGGAGATCGATCCCCTAAAGAGATTAACCCCAAGCTTAGAATCCACAAGGGTTCTATCACTTGCTATCAGAGCAGTGTTCTTGGCATCTCACTGCCCTTCCATAGCCATCTATTAGCCCTCCATAGCTGCCCAAAGCAATTCCCACAATTGCTTAAAAGATCATCATCGAATTTCATCATCATCCCCACCACCGCGGATCATCCTTTGATTTCCCTGTGAATTGCAACAGGTTCTAGTTTCCTACCTTACTACCACTACAGTTTAGTTATCCTTATTCAAAAAATTAAAAAAAATTGTTCCTATATTACTGCATAAACTTTTCGTCATAAAGTTTTCATCTCTACGACGAAAGATGCACTGCAGAATTCCAACCGCATAGCACTGTTTGTTTGATCTTGCTGCTATATTTTTTCTTTCCAAATCACTACGAAATTTCTACGATGGCTTTGACACTTCCTAGCAGCATATTTCCCTTTGGTTTTATCAAAAAATTCTTAATATAAACCACTGATCTTTTACGTCGAACTGCTGCACTTTAGATATAAAAATCTACTGCAGTACCTTTTTGTGATCCTTAATTTTGCCAAACCTCTTGCTATCATTTTCTTCTTTCAAATTTTTAACAGCATTACCTCTCCCTTACCAGTAGATTCTCTTTGAGTTTTACTTGAATCTCTATTGAGAATTGCTGGAAAAAATTGCATCTTTACTGTTGAAATTTTTTTGGAGAAAAATCTGGTGCTGCACCTTTGTCCTTTTTCTACTCCATAACCTACCAAACCCTAGCCACCTTGCTGCCATCAACCAAGATATCTTTTGGGTATCCTTCTAGCCTTAAGATGCAGCTATCACAACCTATTTTCATAACCCTAAGAGCGTCAAAAACTGTAGCCTAAAATAGTAAACCATTACAGCCAAACCCTTCTATCACCGATCTATTGTTCAAACCTTCCACCACCCCATACCATTAACCCATCAACAAAAAAAAGACAAGGATATCTCTAATCTACAAGTATATGCTATGGCTTCTCAAGATCCAATTGATGCCAAATTTGAAGCATTAGAATCTCAGATTGAATCATGGCTTGAATCACGCTTGGAGGATATATTGCGCGCATTGTTTACAGAATTCAGAATTGGACAACCACCGAGTCCAACCAAATTTTAGTAAGGAGAGAGTTTAGAGAGGCCTCTAGAGAAGGAGGGACATCCCTCATACATGCTTTAGCCATGCATGAGGGTGGACTTCCTGCGATGAGAAGGAGACCCAATGGGGTGGATTTCGCGCACCAAATTGTCACGGACAAAATTGTAAATGGCTTGTTCGCTATAATGCTTGTGCTTGTCCGTGTCCCTTTTGGTTGGTTGTAATTTGTAAAGCTTGTAAAGGGCTTGTCAAAGGCAAAATACCCTATTTGAGCGAGTTTAGTAGCCATTGTAGGCTTGTACATAATGTTTGCGTCGAGTGCATACTTGTACTAAAACTCGGTCTGTAGTGGACCAATTTTATACCTTTGTTGTGCAACTGTTCTGAGCTTGTAATGTGCATTGGCTATAAAGTGTTTGCTAAAAGAGCGGCTTGCGGATCCCGTGTGAAGCGCTTTCTCTGTCCCGTCTTCTCTTTCGTAGGTCCTAAGGGATTGTAAGACAAGTCGGGGAGGCTGACCAATGCGGTGATACGCATTGGTGCCGCACGGCTTAGGCAAAACTAGCTAAGTCCATGATAGTTGGTATCAGAGCGGGACAAGCCCACTTACAAATACTTAGCATGCAAACGTGGGGGACCTAGCGAGGCACCACGAGTACAACAAGCTAAGAAGAATTGCGGAGCGCACAAAGGTCGGGATGGCCGAGTTCGAGCAGTGGCTCGACGTTAACACCCAACCTTGATGGTGTTCGAGGCAAGCGGAGTGCTTGGCAAAGGATGAAACCGGGCAAGGTGGAGTGGGTTGTTCAACGATCGAAAGAGTTGTAAACTCAAGGAATTCGATACTCATGCGTGGCCTTGCATGCGGACGATGGATTGTTCGTGGTCATCCCAAGGCGTCCGAAGGTCGACGCCATGGAGCATTAAAACTTTCTCTTCGGCATGTGCAGGATACTTTCGTAAGAGGCTGAAGTGTGCAGCAGGTTCAGCATTTTGCTAGACCCAGAGGGTGCAAAGTCACGAGCTATATTGGTGAAGTGTCACAATCTAGCAAATGCATTTGCAAAGGCAAAATTGGGCACAGTTTGTTCAGCAGAGGTGAAGTAGTCCAAGAGGATGGTGGTCTCCAAAACTTCCAAAGGGAAGGATGCGAAGAGCGAAGTTGCTCCAACAGGATAGATATCCAGGAGGGATAAGCCTCGGTTCTACAGAGGTAGAATCATGCGCAATGAACCGCACTAGTTGAGGAGTACCTCAAGACAAAGCTCGATGGATCGAGTGAGCGGTAAGGAGTCATTGCAAGATCTCGCCAGTGGTGATGCGTTGGTGGACGCATAGCGAGATCAAGTGGGGAAGCAACCCAAGGCAACACAAAGTGAAGGCACACTTAGAGCCGATAGGGAGATCGGACTCAACAGAGGGCTAACCCGTGGAATGGTTGGCGTGAGGGCCACCATTAACGCAATGTAAATCGAGAAGCGGAACAACTTGTGGGTAACTTGTTGATGTACCCAAACCGCATGAAGGGAGTTGGCAAAGAAGATAGAACGTGGAGCGAGGCGTGGAGCTTTCCTTAGACGAAGTCAAGGACATGGACTCTTGCAGAGACAAGAGTAGGATCATGTCGTTCCATGAGTTTTCTATTCTGATGAAGCAGACTCATCTTGTATGGTGCCAAAGATGAAGGGAACTTCGAGGCATATACACCTCGTCTCGGTGAAGCATTTGACGGAGTAACTAAGGCAATACAACTTGCAGTGGCGAAGTTGGTGTTAGTAGGCCTTGGCACAGGGCAAGAGGATGCTAAGGCAGATGCTCTTGAAGAATATGCCACAGTGTTGCTATTCGAGTTGCCATGAGGAAAGCGGTGCGTAGTGGAGATTGTGCTGGTAGGGGCAGAGTCCCAGGATCCAGACAAATGTGCATCTATTTCAGCGAAGTCAGGGGACTTCAGAGGAGCTGCTAGGCGATGGACTGTCCTAGAGCTAGGCTTCGTCCGAGTGTGACCCGAGAGTGGGTGGACGAAGGTTGATTGCCAAAGGAGCGAACAGAATCGAAGCTGGCAAAGGCCCTGCGATGTGTTGGCGGAGTCCACACATGGAGATATCGCAGTTCGAGTTCATACCACAGGGATCAGAATGCAAGGAGATGTCACCAGGCGATGACATGATGCAGCGGATCGTGGTGGAATGGTTCATGGCAAGACCACACACACGGTGAGTCCCATGGGGGGACTAGATCATGCAGAGGTATGATCGGGAGCGTGACTAGGAGCTCCAAGTCGGTGAACAACACGACGGTAAGAAGAGCTATGGATTCAAGCAGTGAATGTCATGGTACCGCAGAGGCGGGTCTTCCGTGCGTGCACCGAATGTTGCATTGAATGGAAGCTTTGGACATCAGCTTATGGGGGCTGTGCCCTATCGAGGAAGAAGTTCAGATGCAAGTACCAGGGAGTCCCACAGGGGGACTGGATCATACAGAGGTATGATCGGAGCTGCTGAAGAGTGGAACTACTTCAGAGCTCACATTCGCTTAAGGGCGCCCGGCAAGTCAGAGGACAAGACCGAGTAAGCGAACATTGCAGCCAATGAAGCTAAGGAGAACAGAAATGGTGCAAGTCCTGCAACATGAGTGGCGGTGGCCATACATGGGAGTTGTAGTCTGTCTTTCCAGCGACCAAGTGGAACTGCCCAGAGAACACATAGGTGTTGAAGCAGGTGGTCAAAATATGGTGAGGAAGCAATGACGAGTCCAAGAGGGACTCAGTTACCCAAGATCAATCATCGGTTAGATTGAAGGTGAACTCCGAGGAGTGTCACAATGCCACAAAGGCAGATCTACCGATCACGAAGAAGGGATGCAGATAAGAGACAACGGATAGTAGTGCCATGGGCGTCGCAGTGCCATGGTACCGCTGAGGCGGGACTTCCGGGGAGTCATCAATCCCTTGCTCTCATAGAGGGAGAGCGCTTGGTCGTGATATGGGCCGTGGAGGAGGAGAATGCTTTGGCAAACTCCATGTACCAAGACAAGGCTGAAGGGCAGAAGCCAGGGAACTTCGTAAGACCAGTGTCAACAGACTTTCCATCAAGATAGCCGTGAGTGAAGGACTTCGGGTCGATGCAAGAGTGCATGACCAAGGATCGGAGCAGACAGTACGCGGTGCTGTACCTTTACTACTCAGAGGAGTCGGCGACAGAAATGATGGAGAAGGCGGTACAATCCCAAAGGTGACCAAATCTATCGGAGACTTACTCCAAGTTGGAGTGATAACTTCTTGCATTCCAGAAGTTCAATGGCAATGAGAAGGTGAATCACAAGATGGCGACTCGGCGCAAGGATTGCAAATACTTCAAGTGCTTGGAAGTGTGAGCTAAGAGCAAAGCGAAGTCTAGTAACCACTTGACGACTTGCAGTACAACCTCGAGGAGGCGGGCGAAGTCAAGTAACCTTTGCCTTCTCAATTCCCAAGAGAATGGGTGAAACTGAGTACCCCAGCTCTCTTAGTTATCCAGCAGAGGAGCTCTGTACAGATTTGAAGACCCTTCGAAGACAACTAAGTGGAAGAAGATTCGATGGGCAAATTTTGCGGAGGAAGGACCTAAAAATTTCAAAGATTGCGAGGCGATGCTCGTTAAAGCTCCAACAAGCATCTATCCAGTTCAAGAGACAAGAAGAATTTGAAGACTAGCGCATATCAATGATGGTCTTTTACCTTCATCAGATGAATCCGCAAGAGCCAGCAAGGATCAACACAACTCGGCCAACCCCACACCAAAGTCGAGTCATTGGCGAGTTGAAGCAAAGCATGGCGGATTAAAGTTCGACGACTCAACAACAACAACCGGAGAACAAATGGGAGCCAAGAGGCGCATCGCGGCGAGCGTAAGATCGAAGATCCAATAAAGAAAAAGATCGAAGATCCAACGAGGACGTCGAAGGAATAAGTGGGGGAGAATGTCACGGACAAAATTGTAAACGGCTTGTTCGCTGTAATGCTTGTGCTTGTCCGTGTCCCTTTTGGTTGGTTGTAATTTGTAAAGCTTGTAAAGGGCTTGTCAAAGGCAAAATGCCCTATTTGAGCGAGTTTGGTAGCCATTATAGGCTTGTACATAATGTTTGCGTCGAGTGCATACTTGTACTAGAACTTGGTCTGTAGTGGACCAATTTTATACCTTTGTTGTGCAACTGTTCTGAGCTTGTAATATCTATGGTTGGAATGTGCATTGGCTATAAAGTGTTTGCTAAAAGAGCGGCTTGCGGATCCCGTGTGAAGCGCTTTCTCTGTCCCGTCTTCTCTTTCGTAGGTCCTAAGGGATTGTAAGACAAGTCGGGGAGGCTGACCAATGCGGTGATACGCATTGGTGCCGCACGGCTTAGGCAAAACCAGCTAAGTCCGTGACAGAATGTTACTTTCGCTACTATCGAACGTTGGATGACGCTATGGTGGAAATTGCTGTCATCCACCTTGAAGGAGATGATATTCAATGGTACAATTGGCCGGAATACAATCATGAGGCTCTGACATGGAATCAATTTAAGAACGCACTGTTGAACCGTTTTGGATCTATGGAGTATGAAAATATCGACAGCCAACTCATAAAGATTCGACAAACCACTACGATTCAAGAGTACCAAACTAAGTTTAAGAAGCTATCCTACCTTGCCCATGATTAGACTGATCATCAATTTTAGAAACATTCATCAAAGGACTAAAGCCAGAGATAAAAGGGGAGGTTAAGGCACGGCAACCCCGTATCGTGATGGCTGTGATTTCTTTCACATACAAGAAGAACGGCTCAACCAAGATGCTTGGAGGATGAGAACCTCTCCTAGGCCCATGGCATATAGACCTCCTTCTGCTCTCAGCCATCCTTCGCAGCCAAAAAATTTGACAAGAGAAGAACTACAAGACTGATCATCAAAGGGTCTATGTTGGCATTACGATGAGCCATGGAACCACGATCATCGTTACAAAAGGGGCCGCCTCCTACTGATTGTGCTAATCATATGTGCCCTGCAAGCCAATCACATGAGTGATGGCACTTGTGACTTAATATACACTTTTTCTCTTTTCTTATTATTAGGCGTTTTATCACTTTATCTTGCGTGCTGCATATATTGTGATGTCCTTGGATCTGTGCAATGGGAATCGGATCATGATGAGATCACGATAATGAGACCGATTCACCTTTAAACACAGACCTTGAATTATCCTGGTCATAGGTTACTCGAGAAGGACATCAAGATAACCGGATAGACTGATGTACTATATACCCGTCCATATGATGGAGGTAGCTAGTCTCATAGTTACTCGTGTGGGGACACTAAGAGTACAGTGCAGGTACTCATTGGGGAATGAGTTCACTGATTGATCCGCCTAAGGAATGCTGGATGGTTATTGATACATCACATCAGACAGTGATTCCATAGTCCTAGTAGTATATCTGGTTCTTAGACTTGAGACACTAAGGATGTCCTGTATGAGTACTCCACTCTTTGATACCGGACTTATAGGTTTGGAAAGTTCCAGATCTAGTACAACCAGTTATTGGGAGTGGTAGCCAACCTTACGAGGGCTATTGAGTGTCAATAGAGGATCATCCGCTCTCGGTATCATGAGAGGAATATCTCATGTGTTCTTACTTGAACAAATCCTTGGCCAAGGTTATTCGGATTGAAAGAGAAAGAGTTCTTCGAGAGAATCTGATAAGAGCAAGACTCGAGGAGAAACTGTATGGGCCTGACAACACCACGCTCGGTATAGGGTCTTTGGGATATTGGATGAATAAGGGACTATAGATACATGGTAACTGAGGACAGATAGGTCTAAAGAATTGGATTCCCCTATATTGTCTGGGGGCCACGGCGTAGTGGCCTAGCACGTCCGTAGTCGATGAGTAGGGTGAATTATTATAGAGATAATAATTCAGTAAGTCAGAAGAAGTTTTGACAAGTATGACTCACGACTAGCTCGATATTGGGCCTAGAGGGTCACACACATATGGCAGGTGTTGCAACGAGTAGAGGTTAGGATATGAGATATCCGCTGAACCCCCCATCTTATTGGATATCCATTAAGCCCCTGAATTATTAGATCCTGAGATGAGATCCAATAATTGCTAATAAGATATTATTGGGTAGAGACCCACTAATCCAAGAGACTTGGGTAATTGGATGGAGATCCAATACCCAATAGGGCAAAAGATTCATTAGGGTTTTCAGGGGGCCTCTATAAATAGGAGGGAACCAAAGCTCTATAGGCTGAGGGTTTCTTTTGATAGCCACCTCCTGTTCTCCTCGCCCCAGAGAGAGAGGTGCATCGTTGCAATCCTTGTCATATGGATACCGCTAGAGCGGAGGACGCTTGATCTCCTTCATCCTCTCCCACAAATCTATAGGAATTCAGGGATATACAATCTCCCTAGGTATCTTCTTTTACACGTGCAGTTTTATGGATTTGTTTTTGATGCACTGATCTTCGCACGATGACGAAAACTTTCTACGGGAAATCTGATGTTTTGTTTTCTATTCTTCCGTTGTGCATGTGATGTCACTCCCCTTAAGGATTTCCCATCAGATTGAACCTCTTGAAGACATAGAGGAGGAGGTTCAGGAGCATAAGAAAGAGATCACGGATGAAGAACAACAACTGATAGATATTACGATACATGCCCTTGCCGATTACGCGAATCCATAAATGATGAAAGTGGGAGGACTTCTGAAGCAACAATCGATCACCATTCTTATTGACACCAGGGGCACTAATAATTTTATGAACAACAAGGTTGCTGTTCAGATGGCCTTACATATCGAGAATTGCAGCAGGTTTGACGTTAAGGATGTCGACGAACGAATTTTGAAGTGTGATCGTAGGTGCCCACGGGTCAAACTATTGCTATAGGACCAAGAGATAATTATAGATTTCTTCCTCCTCCCTCTTGATGATTATGAGACTGTGCTTGACATCGAATGGCTGATGACATTGGGTGATATTTCCTGAAATTTTTTGAAACTAATTATGAAATTTTACATTAAGGGGAAATAGGTGATACTATGCAGGAAATGTGGGGGCGACATAACGATGATTTGCACACAACGAATAGAGAAAGCTTTGCACAAAGCATGCAGTAGCTTTTTGGTACAACTTAAGCAAAAATCTAAGGGAGAGCCAACCAAATTTGAAGACTCAAACCTACTTTCCTTGCTTGCTGAATTTTCAGATATATTTGACGAACCATGCAACCTACCTCCTACCCACCAGCATGATCATTGTATACCGATTCTTTCAGGCAAACCTCTAGTAAATACTCGACCATATCAATATCTATATCTCTAGAAGGATTAAATAGAAAGGATTATAAAAGATATGCTCAAAACAGGAGTTATTCAGCCAAGTTGTAGCCCCTACTCTTCACCGATGCCCCTCGTACGAAAGGATAAAACATGGTGAATATGCGTTGATTACCGAGCTCTCAACGGCATAACTGCCAAGGACAAGTACCCTATTCCAATTGTAGATGAATTGCTTGATGAATTAAAGGGAGCACGAGTCTTTACAAAGTTGGATCTTTGATCCGAGTATCATCAAATACGAGTGTGTGAAGAAGACATACCAAAAACTGCCTTTCGAACGTACAACAGCCATTACGAATTTCTAGTAATGCCCTTTAATCTCACCAATGCTCCCTCCTCCTTCCAGAGCCTTATGTATGATATTTTTTGGAGTAATCTTCTTAAGTTTGTGCTAGTTTTCTTCGACGATATCCTTATTTACAGCCTTTCTCTTGAAAGTCATTTTCAGCACTTACGACTTGTTTTAACGATTTTACGAGAACATATTCTTTTTTTCAAAAAATCGAAGTACAACTTTCTTCAACAGAAGGTGGAATATCTTGGGCATATCATATCAGAGGAAGGTATGGTGATGGACCCCTCCAAAATTGAAGTAATGTAGAACTAGCCGACCCCGAGGAACATAAAATCGTTGCGTTGCTTTCTCAATTTAATAGGCTACTACTGCAAGTTCGTAAAAAACTTTGGAAAGATTAGTGCACCCCTTACTTCCTTGCTGAAAAAAGATATTTTTCAATGGTCGGACAAAGCCACCACTGCCTTCGATAAACTTAAAGCCGCAATGTTGACAACGCTCGGACTAGCGCTACCCGACTTCAACAAGACTTTTATTATTGAAGCTGATGCCTCTGGAGTCAGAATTAGTGCTGTACTAATGCAAGATGGCTGCCCCCTCACTTATGCTAGTAAGGCATTATCTCCTTTCCATCTCAAGATGACTATTTATGATAAAGAGATGCTCGCGATTGTACATGCGGTGGCCAAATGGAGATCGTACTTGATCGGGCGAAGCTTTGAAATCAAGATTGACCATAAAAGCCTAAAATATTTCTTAGAGCAAAAGATATCTTCTCCCCAGTAGTAAAAATGGGTAATAAAGCTTCTTGGATATGATTATAAAATAACTTACAAAAATGGGAAAGAGAATATTGTTGCAGATGCGCTTTTGCGACTACTCGAGCAAACTGAATTTTCGATCGTTCCACTTCCGACCAGTGACTTCCTTAAGGATATTAGGAGGGAATGATAAGATGATCCGGAGACCAGTATGATCATAAAAAAATTGGAGGAAGCACCAAGCTTTATGGCTCATTGCAGTTGGGACTCAAAAGACTTGTGCTATAAGGGACGCATTTTGCTTATGCCAAATTCTACTTGCATAAAGACCATTCTTTAAGAGATACATTCCACACCTGTGGTCAGGCACTCTGAGTTCCTTAGAACCTATAATAGAATTAAGCAAAAAATTTATTGAGTAGAGATGAAAAATATTATTGCTGAATTTGTAGCATAATGTGATGTATGTCAACGACAAAAAGGTGAGACAATGGTAAGTCCTGGAATGCTACAATCTCTACCCATCCTAGACTCAATATAGACTGATATATCAATGGACTTCATTGAAGGGCTTCCCTCATCACAAGGAAAAGAGTTAATCTAGACCAGAGCATCTATGAAGCTTTCACCTCGGTTCTATGGACCCTATCAGATTTTGGAGTACATCGGAGCAATAGCATACAGATTAGACTTACCCACCAGCTCCCGAATCCATCCAGTCTTCCATGTATCATGTTTGAAGCTCAAGTTGGGACAAATTGAGATAGCCCAAAGCCACCTACCAAATGTAACTACCCAAGGAGAGCTCCAGACCCAACCGAGTGCCATTATTGATCGACAGATCGTGACTCGACAATGATGACCTACTATTGAAGTGGTAATACAGTAGGCGAACCTACCTATAGAAGATGTCACTTGAGAGAACTATAACAACTTGAAGATCAAATTCTCAAAATTCATGAAGCATTAGCCTCGAGAACAAGACTGATTTGAAGAGGGCGGGTCTATTATGACTCTAGCTAGGAGAGTCCTAGTTTGTTATAACTCTAGCAATGAGAGTCCTAATTTAGTTTCTTTGAAGAGGGCAAATATGTAAATCTTAAGAGCATTCAGGTAAATCTTATCTAGTCGACCCTTATTAAAGAGGTAAAGAGGCTGGCTAGGTTAGGATTAGTTTAGAGGTTGCTTCTTAAAGTAGTATTAGGAGTTGTTGGAACTCATATATAGTAATATATGTGGTCATATGTCAACTCAGGGCATTGATGGTTATTCCTACTTCATTATTTTTACTGATGATTTCTTTAGGTACGAACATGTGTACTTGATGAAGTACAAGTCCGAAGCCTTCGAGAAATTCAGGAAAGATAAGAATAAAGTAGAAATTCAAACTGAAAAGAGTATCAAGACTCTTCGATCAGATCGAGGAGGTGAGTATTTGAGTATAAAGTTCACCTAGTTCCTCAAGGACTATGAGATTTTGTCCCAATGGACACCTCCTTATACACCCTAGCTCAATGGTGTATCCAAAAAGAGGAATCATACATTGTTAGATATGGTGCAGTCCATGATCAGTTTTACCGATCTACCCATCTCATTCTGGGGATACGCCCTAGAGTCTACAGCTTACCTTCTGAATAGAATTCTAATTAAGTTGGTAGTGTTTACACCATATGAGATATGGAAAGAGAAGAAATCTAATCTTAAAGTTGTTAAGATTTGAGGCTACCCTACCCACGTTAATAGACATAATCCCGATAAGTTAGAATCCAAGATGGAACTGTGCAAGTTTGTGGGATACCCCAAGGAAACTTGTGAGTATTATTTCTATCATCCTAAGGACCAAAAGGGCTTTGTAGCCAAGAGAGTAGTGTTCCTTAAGAAGGAACACATTCTTAGTGGAGATCGTGGGAGCGTGATAGAGTTGAGTGAGGCTGGAGAACCTAGCTCAAGCACCATTCCACAGCTAGAGTCTGTTTTGGCACTTAGCACACAAGTTCCGACTTTACAGAGGTTCGGTAGAGTATTTGTTGAATCTCGGATTTTGATGATGAAGTTAATTGATGGTTATTTGATCTAATCCATTTTTGAGATAAGTGTGTAGGATTAACTATGATAGAGCTAATTACCGGAGTCAAGTTGCTGGAAGTTCAAGAGTCCACCGAAAGTCCGAAGGATCATCGGAAGTGCTGCCAGAGCCAACCAAGATGAAATCGGGGACTTACCGAAGGTTTCGGAAGTTCGCCGGAAAGATCGTCGGAGGTTCGCAGAGATCACCGAGAAGGTTCGGAAGGGTGCCAAAGAATCGTTGAACTCGTCATAGAATCCGGGAGCCTACTGGGAGTCCACTGAAAGGAATTTGAGGGAGTGTTGGAAGTCCGCCGGAAGATCGCCGGAAAGCTCTTCGGAAGATAACTTGATAGTATCGGTTTAATTTGGCTTTAAAAGTTCATAGTTAGTACTTAATTAGGGTATAGACTAGGTGTTAATCCTGTCTAGACCTGTATTGGGTCAATTGGGCCTTTATTAGGCTGTATTGGGCCAAAGGTTAGGCCCATACAGTTTCTGGCAAGGGCCGGCGGTAGCACCGCTTGTTGACCGTAGGCCAGGCGGTAGCACCGCCCTAGGCAGGCGGTGGTACCGCTTGACAGGTGGTTGCAACCACTTGTGTCAGGTGGTAGTACCGCCAGTGCCAGGTGGTAGTATTGCCAGTGCCAGGCGGTAGTATCGCCAGTGCCAAGCGGTAGTACCGCCAGCACACTAACACACGCAAAGGTGTGTCAGGCGGTAGTACCGCCAGTACCAGGCGGTAGTACCGCCTATAGTCCGAAATTTCGGATGAGACCCCTCTTTGAGTGGGATTTTCGAATCCCAAAAAGCTCCATAAATACTCCTTTACTTCTAGTTGGTTGAGAGACCTTTTTGTAGTGTTAGAATTGAGTCTAAGCTATAGCAAATTCCTACTTTCAATTGCTCAAGTGTTCACCTCCTTTCTTCTCCTTGTAAAAATTCTATAAAGTGAGGGAACCTCTGGTAAAAGGCTGTAAAGGGGTGTCTGGTCCTTCCCCTTCAAGAGATTTGGTAGTGGAAGTTGAGAGCCTCATTGGAGGAGGCTTCAAGAGTGGACGTAGGTCATTTGACCGAACCACTATACATCGTTGCGTACATTTGCTGTGTGAGTATTTGAATTTCTGTTTCATAAATTTCTTAGCTGCAAAATTGATCAGAATTCTTCTCCCTACTTCTGACTTTATTCACCTGAATTACTTCAAGTTAAAGTCTCTTTAGTTATATCAAGTTTCTATACGAATCTCCGGAATCGACTTTTAAAAGGTTAAGTTTTAATCCACTGTACTAATTCACCCCCCTCCCCTCTTAGTGCCGCTCCGAACCTGACAGTATCCCATCCTCCTAAGAGATATGTGAGATATATATCAGAGGAGATAGTGTTGAGGATATTGATCCTTAAACCTATGAGGAGCCTATTACGAGTATAGGTTCCAGGAAGTGGCAAAAAGCCATGAATTCAAAGATTGATTCTATATACTCCAATAAGGTTTAGAACCTAGTTGATGGACCCAAGGGTATCGTACCCATTGGCTGTAAGTGAATCTTTAAAAAGAAGATCGAAGTAGATGGAAAGGTAGAAACCTATAAAGTAAGGCTAGTGGCTAAGGGGCATCGTCAAAGCTAAGGTACTGACTATGACGAAACCTTTTCACCCGTAGTTATACTAAAATCCATCTGAATTCTATTGACTATTGCAGCACACTATGATTATGAGATCTAGCAGATGGATATAAAAACTGCTTTCCTCAATGGCAACCTCGAACAGGAGGTGTATATGATATAGCCTGAGGGATTTGTATCCAAGGATAGTCCAAATAAGGTGTGCATGTTGCTTAGGTCTATCTATGAACTAAAGCAAGCTTCCTAAAGTTGGAACATAAGATTTGATGAGGGATCAGATCTTATGACTTCGTTAAAATGAAGATGAGCCTTATGTGTACAGGAAGGTAAGTGGGAGCGCTATCACCTTCTTAGTATTATATGTGGATAACATCCTGATAATTAGGAATGATGTAGGAATGCTCTCCATAGTAAAGGCTAAGCTATCTAGACACATCTCTATGAAGTACCTAGGGGAAGCATCCTACATATTAAGGATTTGAATCCATAGAGATAAATCCAAGTGGATACTTGGCTTGTCCTAGTCCAGGTACATAGACACTATTATCAAAAGGTTTAGCATAGAAAATTCTATGAGAAGTCTCATACTAATAAGACAGGCTATCACTTTCTAAGAGTATGTCCGAAAGGCTCCAAGAAAGGGCATACATGGATATGATACCCTATGCCTCAGCAATAGGGTATATTATGTATGCTATGCTATATACCAGGCCTGATATAGTTCATGCTTTGAGTGTCATGAGCAGGTATCAGGTGGATCTAGGCTTGGAGCATTGGAAAGTAGTAAAGTGTATCATTAAGTACTTGAGAAGGACTAAGAATCCTTTACTGGTATATGAAGAAAATAGCTTCAGAGTTGAGGGTTACACGGGCTCAAGCTTTCAGTCTGATATCAATAATAGCAAGTCTAATTCAGGGTATGTATTCACCCTGAATGGAGGAGCAGTATGTTGGAAGAGTTCTAAGCAAGATACTACTACTGACTCGGCCATAGAAGCAGGGTATATTATTATAGTAAAGGCAGCAGAGGAGGGAGTCTGGATGAAGAAGTTCATCATAGATTTGGGAATCGTGCTAGGCAACGAGGAGCTGATTCCCTTATATTACAATAATTATGGGGCGATTACTCAAATGAGGGAATCTGGGTCTCATTAGAATTGTTTTGAGGAGGTTCCAACTTATAAGAGAGATCGTGGCACGAAGAGATGTAGAAGTGGAAAGAGTTCAATCCGAAGATAATATTACAGATCCACTAACAAAGCCTTTACCTCATATTGTCTTTAAACGTCACAGATATCTGATGGGCATCTGAACATAGGTGATTGGCTTTAGGTCAAGTGGGAGATTGCTAGTTATAGTTGCCTTATAAGCCAATCACGTAAGTGATGGCACTTGTAACACGCTACGTTAATCTCTTTGCTTATTATTATTAGCATTTTCTCACATTATTCATATGTATATTGTGATGTCCTTAGATCAATGCAATGGGAATCGATTGCGATGAGATCATGATAATGAGATCGATTCACCTTTAAACATCGACCCTAAATAATCCCGGTTATAGGTTACTCAAGAGATATATCAAAATAATCGAACATACTGATGTGCTATATACCTATCCATATGATGGAGGTGGCTGGTCTCAAAGCTACTCATGTGGGGACACTAAGGGTACAGTACAAGTGCTCATTGGAGAATGAGTTCACTGATTGATCCGCTTACGGAATGCTGGATAGTTATTGATACCTGATGTTAGACAGCGATTTCGTAGTCCTAGTAGTGTATCTGGTCCTTAGATTTGAGGCACCAAAGATGCCTTGTATGAGTACTCTGTTCTTCGACGCCTGACTTACAGGTTTGAAAAGTTTCAGATCTGGAACAACCAGTTCTCAGGAATGGTAGCCAACCTTATGAAGGCAATTGAGTATCAATAGAGGATCATCTACTCTTAGTATAATGAGAGGAATATCCCATATGTTCTTACTCAAGCAAATCCCTAGCCAAGGTCATTCAGATTGAGAGAGAAAGAGTTCTCTGGAAGAATCTAATTAGAGCGAGACTCGACTAGAAACCGTATGAGCCTGAAATACCATGCCCGATATATGGTCTTTGGGATATTACATAAATGAGGAACTATAGGTACAAGGTAATTGAGGGTAGATAGGTCGAAAGGATTGGATTCCCTTGTATCATTTAGGGACTACAGCGTAGTGGCCTAGTACGTCCGTAGTTGATGAGTCGAGTAAATTATTATTATAGCGATAATAATTCACTGAGTCAAAAGGAGTTGTGATAGGTATGACTCACGACCAACTTAATATTGGGCCTAAAGGGTCACACACATATGATAGGTGTTACAATAAGTATGATAAGACCCTAATAGTGTTGGGTCCTACTCAACCAAGTAGCAGCTAATAAAAACCCTGTGAGTGTAATAAATCTCACCTAGCCACCTCTATCCTATAAAGAAGAGAGGCTATTATTTATATTTGGGCTATTGGGCCTCTTAGCCGCCGCCCCCCTTGTTACTAGGCTGGTCGGCTAAAGTTAAGGGTAAATTGGGTAGTTCACTTAGGAAGTAACCCCTAGGGCTAGGGTTTGGAGCTCTATATAAGCTTATAGCCTCCACCTCTTTGAAACAAGAAATATCAATTTACAATTGCAGCCATCAGGCTACTTGGAGGGTGGAACCCCTATAGCGTTCCAAGGGTTGATCCCCCTCAAAGATCAATCTTCATAGAATTCTTCTAGGATTGTATCATCTGGTATCAGAGTAGCGATCTTGCTACTTTTGCTGCCATCCCTGCTGCCCACCATCAGCCAAGCAACTCCCACAATTGCTCTTGACATCGTCATCTCCATGGTCATCTCCTAACGTAGATCAATTCAATCTACAGTCGCCACCTCCAATTGCATCAGAGATCTGACATTTTTCTACCACCAATACCCTTTGCTGCTACAATTTTTCATCTAAAATACCAAAACGAAGTTTTTCTATCTATCCCTTGCTTGCAAATTCCTTGCATCAGAAAAGTTACCATCTTTGTGAACGAAGGATCGCGGTAGAAAATTTCAACCGCGTGTTAATGTTTTTAACTGATCTAATTGCTATCCTTTTTGAACAAAATTTCTTACGCACCACATAGATTATCTTGGCTCCCATCCATGATTGATCTATTATGGAATTCATCAAAAAAAAAATTTCATGTGTTGCTGCAATCTCTCATCGCAGACTACTAAAATTTTTCGATGAGAATTCTGCTATCACAACTTGCATCGATTTCTTTACCGTTTTGATGCCAAAATTTCTTGATACAATTTGTTATCTTTGCTGTTATCTAAACTAAGATTCTACCGTCAAACCCCCACCTCAAATCCCTAAGTTTTCATTGGAAATTTTATCGAGAAACCGTTATTTCTTCGATGATAATTCTGCTCTTATGAGACAGCGCATTTAGGCAGTAATTTCCATTGATTTTTGTCAAATCTTTGCTGTGATCTACCATAGATCTAAAACCCTCTTCCCTAACCTTCATCCACTACCATCACAGCCCAAAAACTTCATCAAACCGTAACCCCAAACTACACCCAAAACAGCCACAAAATGAGCCTAAACCGCAGCCTACATCCACCAATCCACCAACCCTTTCAGCCTCCACTTCTCTCAACCAACACATACCTTTAATCCAACAACAA
Source organism: Musa beccarii (assembly GCA_024322285.1). Lineage (NCBI taxonomy): Eukaryota > Viridiplantae > Streptophyta > Magnoliopsida > Zingiberales > Musaceae > Musa > Musa beccarii. The sequence goes on from CM044394.1 coordinate 8,827,842, forward strand.
AAAAGAGATCTTAATATTATAGATTTGGAGACATATGCTATGGCATCCGAGGAGGCAATTGATGCTAAAGTCGAAGCCTTCGAGACACGAATGGAGGAGAAGATTCGGACTCTCTTTGCCGAACTCAGTTTGGGTCGACCACCGAGCCCAAAGAAATCACATCAAGGAGAGAGCTCTGATCGAACAGATGACCTCCAGGAGAGGGGAGGCTCTATGATTGATCCCCACTATCCACGCATGAGGGTGGACTTCCCTAGATGGGAAGAAGGAGACCCGATTGGTTAGATCTCGCATGCGGAGAGATATTTTCGGTACCACAAAACCGCAGATGCATCTATGGTAGAAATTGTGGTTATACATCTTGAAGGGGATGCCATACAATGGTTTGATTAGTTTGAATACACTCATGGAGTCCTCTCATGGTGATAATTCAAAGAAGGACTACTGATCCGCTTCGGACCAACCGATTACGAGAATATCGACGGACAACTAGCAAAGATCCGACAAACCTCCACCATTCAGGAGTATCAAACTGATAGAACCCCAGAGGAATTCTATGGAGATTGATATTTGAGAGGGATCAACCCTTGGAACGCTATAGGGGTTCCACCCTCCAAGTAGCCTAGTGGCTGCAATTCTAGATTGATCTTTCTTATTCCAAAGAGGTGGAGGCTACAAGCTTATATAGAGCTCCAAACCCTAGCCCTAGGGGCTGCTTCCTAAGTGAACTACCCAATTTTCCCTCAACCTTAGCGGGCCGGCCCGGTGACAAGGGGGGCGACGGCTAAGAAGCCTAAAGACCCAAATATAAACCCTAGCCTCTCTTCTTTATAGGATAGAGGCGGCTAGGTGGGGTTTATTATACTCTCACAGGGTTTTTATTAGATGCTACATGGTTGAGTAGGACCCAACCCTACTAGGATCCTATCAAGCCTGCCCTCTTCGAATCAACCTTATCCTCAAGGCTAGGGTTCCATGAACTTAGGGAATTGGGTCTTTAACTCCTCATATGATTCCCATGTGGCATCTTCGAGTGGTAAATTAGTCCAATGTACTAGTACTTCAGTAGAGGGACGTCGACGATGTATCATGACTCTGCGGTCGAGGATGGCTTGTGGTTGGGCTTGAAAATTTCCAACATCAGTGGTGTTGAGCAGTTGGATCTGGGGTGTCTCGTGTTCTCTCAACTTGAGCTTCAAGCATGACACATGAAAGACAGGATAAATTTTGGCATCTTCAGATAATTTAAGTCTATACGCCACAGCTCCAATACGCTCTATGATCTAATAGGGCCCATAAAAATGTGGAGATAGCTTCATAGAGGCTCGTGTACTGATGGATAGTTATTTGTATGGTTGTAGGCGAAGATAAACCCAATCTCCTACAAAAAATTTTCTTTCGCTTCTTCGTGTGTCAGCTTGTTGCTTCATTCTAGCTTGAGCGGTAGAGAGATTATCCTTTAGCAGCTATAGGAGTTTGTCCTTGTCAATTAAATCTTAGTCGACCTGATCTACTTTAGCCAAGCCAATTACATACTTTGGAATCACAAGAGCCGGCCGACCATATAATGCTTCATATGGGGTACATTTTGTAAATGAATGATATGTAGTATTGTACCACCATTCGGCCCAGGGGAGCCATTTCGTCCACTCCGTTGATCGATCACTGGCAAAACACCAAAGGTATGTCTCTAAACACCTGTTCACCACTTCTATTTGGCCGTCAGTTTGTGGGTGATATGCAATACTTATCTTAAGTTTGGTGCCCTGCAACTGAAATAACTCAGTCCAAAATTTACTAGTGAAGACCCTGTCACGATCACTTACAATGGACCTTGGCATCCCATGTAGTTTAATAATATTTTCTATGAAAATCTGAGCAATACTAATAGCAGTGTAGGGATTTCGCACAACATAAAAATGAGCATATTTCGTAAGATGATCAACCACCACAAGGATTGTACTTTTACCTTTGGAAGGTGGCAACCCTTCGATGAAGTCCATGGAGATGTCAGTCCACACCGAGTCAGGTATGGGTAGTGGTTGTAGTTTCCCTGGACTCGCCACTATTTCACCTTTTTGCTATTGACATACATCACATTGTGCTACGTATTCAGAAATAATTTTTTTCATCCCTTTCCAATAAAAGTTTTGCTTCACTCTTTTGTAGGTTCTTAGAAATCCAGAGTGCCCTGTTGAAGGTGTGGAGTGCATTTCGTGTAGAATGACTTTGATGCAAGGGGAGTTTGGTATAAGCATAATATGACCTTTATAGCGTAGATCCCTCGAATCCCAAGTATAGTGAGCTATTGCGCTTGGATCCTCCTCTAATTTTTTTATGATGTTTCTAGTTTCTAGATCCTTCTTCCATTCCTCCCTAATGCCCTTGAGGAAGCCGGTGGTAGGAAGAGAGATGGTCGAAAATTCAGCTTATTGAGGGAGCCGTGAGAGTGCATCTGCAACAACATTTTCTTTCCCCTTTTTATAAATAATTTCATAATCAAATCCGAGAAGTTTGGTTACCCATTTTTGCTGCTCCGGGGATTATATCTTCTGCTCCAAAAAGTACTTAAGGCTTCTATGGTCAGTTTTAATCTGAAATCATCGGCCAATCAGGTAGGGTCTCCACTTTGTTACTGCGTGCACAATGGCGAGCATCTCCTTCTTATAGATAGACATTTTTTGATGGGAGGGAAACAACACCTTGCTAGTGTATACAAGTGGTCGACCATCTTGCATGTGAACGGCTCCAATTCTAACTCCCGATGCATCAGCCTCAATGATGAAGGGTCGGTTGAAATCTGGTAGCGCTAGCATCGGTGTCATCGTCATGGCTGTCTTAAGTCTGTCGAAGGCAACGGAGGCTTTGTTCGACCATAGGAAGGCATCTTTTTTTAGTAGAGAAGTGAGGGGGGCACTAATGTTCCCATAGTCCTTCATGAATTTTCGGTAGTAGCCCATTAGTCCAAGGAACCAACGCAGCAATTTCACATTTATAGGTTTCGGCCAGCCTTGCATTGCTTCGATTTTTGGAGCAGAAGTAGTTGGGTGATATTTTGATCTTTAATTTCTGTTTTCTCCCCCTCTGGTTGCTGCTGGAGATGCATAAGAAAGCCACCACTTATCTTGTGTAAAACTTTCTCCATTCATTGGGTTGAAACGGTGGTTACGTTGCTTCCGCGCTTCCCGCGTAGGGTAACCTATTTGCCTTTGCAATAGAATTTCATAATCAATTTAGAAAAGTTCCAAGAGACATCACCTAGTGTCATCAGCCATTCTATGCCCAGCACAACCTCATAATCATCAATTGGTAGGAGGAAGAAGTCGGCAACAATTTCTTGGTCCTACAATAATAGTTTCACCTGCGGGCATCTTTGGTCGCATTTTAGGATTCGGCTGTCGGTGACCTTTACGTCGAACTTACTACAACCTTCGATGTGGAGTGCCAATCAAGCAGCAACCTTACTATTTAGAAAGTTATTAGTGCTGCCTGTATCGATGAGAACGGTGATCGGTTGTTGTTTGAGCAGGCCTCCAACTTTCATCGTTTGCATATTTGAGTAGCCGGCTAGCACATGTACCGTAAAGTCGGTCGATTGTGGCTCTTCTTCCACATCTTCATCCTCATGTTTAAGACTCTCTTCTGGCTGTTCACTGATCTCTTCTTCCACTGGTTCAATCATAAGAAGTCTCCCCTTTTTGCAGCGATGATCGCAGCTCCACGGCTCGTCACAATGCCAACATAACCCCTTGGCAGATCAGTCTCGAAGCTCTTCTCTTGTCAACCTTTTTGGTGCAGGAGCTCGGCTGATAGTAGGAGGGGCTGAGGGCTTCGATATTACTGGTCGGGGAGTGACCTTAGTCCTCCGGGCTTCGTGGTTCAATCACTCCTCCTGAAGTCTCGCGAAAGAGATGGCTGCCATAAGCGTGTACGGTTGTCGCACTTTAACTTCTCCTCGGATCTCCAGCTTCAAGCCCTCAATAAATGTCCCCAATAACTATTTTTTTGACCAATCACGAGTTTGATTAGATAACCTTTCAAACCTGGTTTGATACTCTTGGATGGTGGAGGTTTGTCGCATCTTTGCTAGTTGTCCATCGATGTTCTCGTAATCGGTTGGTCCGAAATGGATCAGCAGTCCTTCTTTGAATTATCACCATGAGAGGACTCCATGAGCATGTTCAAACCAATCAAACCATTGTATGGCATCCCTTCAAGATGTATAGCTGTAATTTCTACCATAGATGCATCTGCAGTTTTGTGGTACCGAAAATATCGCTCCGCGCGCGAGATCCAACCAATCAGGTCTCCTTCTTCCCATCTAGGGAAGTCCACCCTCATGCGTGGATAGTGGAGATCGATCATAAAGCCTCCCCTCTCTTGGAGGTCATCTCTTTGATCAGAGCTCTCTCCTTGATGTGATTTCTTTGGGCTCGGTGGTCGACCCAAACTAAATTCGGCAAAGAGAGTTCAAATCTTCTCCTCCATTCGTGTCTCGAAGGCTTCGACTTTAGCATCAATTGCCTCCTCGGATGCCATAGCATATGTCTCCAAATCTGTAATATTAAGATCTCTTTTTTGCTATCGGGTTAAAGGCATGTATTGGTTGAGAGAAGTGGTGGTTGAAAGGGTTGGTGGATTGGTGAATGTAGGCTGCGGTTTAGGCTTATTTTGTGGCTGTTTTGGGTGCAGTTTGGGGCTACGATTTGATGGAGTTTTTGGGCTTGATGGTAGTGGATGAAGGTTAGGGAAAAGAGTTTTAGATCTATGGTAGATTACAGCAAAGTTTTGACAAAAATCAATGGCAATTGCTGCCTATATGTGTTGTCTCGTAAAAGCAAAATTATCGTCGAAGAAATAACAGTTTCTCAACAAAATTTCCAGTGAAAACTTAAGGGTTTGAGGAGGGGGTTTGATGGTAGAATCTTAGTTTAGATAGCAACAAGGATAACAAATTGGATCAAGAAATTTCGGCAGCAAAGTAGTAAAGAAATTGGTGCAAGTTGCGATAGCAGAATTCTCGTCGAAAAATTTCAGCAGCATGCGACGAGAGATTGCAGCAACACACGATTTTTTTTTTTTGATGAATTCCATAATAGATCAATCACGGATGGAGCCAAGATGATCTATGAGGTGCACAAAAAATTTTGTTCAAAAAGGATAACAATTAGATCGATTAAAGGCAACAACACACGATTGAAATTTTCTGCAGCGATCCTTCGTTCGCAAAGATGGTAACTTTTGCGATGCAAGGAATTCGTAGGCAAGGGATCGATAGAAAATTTTCTTTTTGATATTTAGATGAAAAATTACAGCAGCAAAAGGTATTGGTGGTAGAAAAATACCAGATCTCTGATGCAATTGGAGGTGGCGACTGTAGATTGAATTGATCTACGTCAAGAGATGACGGTGGAGATGATGACATCAAGAGCAATTGTGGGAATTGCTTGGCTGATGGTGGGCAGCAGGGATGGCAGCAAAAGCAGCAAGATCGCTGCTCTGATACCAGATGATAGAACCCTAGAGGAATTCTATGGAGATTGATCTTTGAGGTTTGAGGTGGATCAACCCTTGGAACGCTATAGGGGTTCCACCCTCCAAGTAGCCTAGTGGCTGCAATTCTAGATTGACCTTTCTTATTCCAAAGAGGTGGAGGCTACAAGCTTATATAGAGCTCCAAACCCTAGCCCTAGGGGCTGCTTCCTAAGTGAACTACCCAATTTGCCCTCAACCTTAGCGGGCCAGCCCAGTAACAAGGGGGGCGGCGGCTAAGAAGCCCAAAGACCCAAATATAAACCCTAGCCTCTCTTCTTTATAGGATAGAGAAGGCTAGGTGGGGTTTATTACACTCTCTTAGGGTTTTTATTAGATGCTACTGAAAGGATCAAAAGGCACTAAGAGGGGGGGGTGAATTAGTGCAGCGGATTAAACTCGTATTCTTGAAAACGATTTCGCAAAGAAACACAAGTTCGTAGGAAGATTTCGATTCGACGAAAGAGAACTTGAAAGTAATTGCTTGTGAAAAGGAACTAACTATGAACTTGCAGCCAAGAAATGAAATTATTCAGAAATATAAACACTCACACATTTAAGGACACAATGATGTATAGTGGTTCGGTCAAATGACCTACATCCACTCTTGAAGCCTTTGCGATGAGGCTCCGCTCTTCCACTAGCAAGTCCTTTGAAGGGGAAGGATCAAACACCCCTTTTTACAACCCTTTACAAGATGTTCACACTTGTACAAGATCTCTCAAGAAGAAGAAGAAGAAGGTGAACACTTAGCAAAGAAAACAATACATTTCAAAACTCTTCAAAAGCTCAAGACTCAAACTTTTTCTTGCTCAAAAGGGTACCCTTTCAGTTGAGAAAGGGGGGGTATTTATAGATCCAAAGTGGATTCAAAATTGGGCTCCAAATTCCAAGTGAATTTGGAGTTCTCATGTTTCTAGTGGTCAAGGCGGTGCCACCACCTGTCGGCGGTGCCACGCTTGTGTCGATCTTTGATCGACGGCGACGAAGCGGTGCCACCGCCCAGCAGCGGTTCTACCGCTTCTGGTCGGATCTGTCTGGCGGGCTCTCGCATGCAAAGCGATTCCACGCTTCTGTGTGTGTGCAGGCGATTCCACCGCTTGCCGTGGCGGTTGTGTGTGTTCCACCGCCTTAGGCTTGGTGGTTCCACCGCCCCAGCTTGGCGGTTCCACGCTTGCCCCATTCGGACAGAGCCGAATGGAGCCTGTTTAGATCTCAACTTGACACAAGAGTGGCCCGGTTGGCTCCCTCTGAATTTCGGGCAGGATTTATTTCTTAAATCCTTGCTCTACTCATGTGCAAATTACGAACATAACTTAACGTGATTTGATCGACACCCTTCAAGTCGACTTCCAAAGCGAGTTCTACGGTGAGATTCGGCAGCCTCCGATGCTTCCTCGGATTGCTACGGTGGTCTCCGGCAAAGATACTCCGGCGAGCTCAACTAGTCTTCTACTGGTTTCGAATCTTCGGAAGTTCCGCGAACCTTCGACGATCTTTGAAATGGACTTTGAAAACTTCGACAAGTCCCTGATTTGATCTTGGATGGTTCCGGCAACTCTTCCGAAAATCTCTCGGACTTCCGATGAACTCTTGAACCCCCGACGGACTTGGCCTCGGTAAATCACGTTATGTTTTCTTTCCATCGTAGTTATTCCTGCACACTCATCTCAACAAAGAGATTAGTACAAATATTTCACCAATTGATTTCATCATCAAAATCCGAGATTTAACAATCTCCCCCTTTTTGATGATGACAATCAATTGGTGATGGAGTTATTCTTAACTCCCCCTATGTATATGCCATAAAGAAAAATTGCTTGAATTCAATTTTTGAATTCAACACAATTAATTTTAATTTCAAGATTTCAAAATAGATATCAAGGATATCAATGAAGTATACATAATAAAAAAAAAACATGATATCAAGAACCCAACTAAGTTTATGTTGGACAACGCATATCATATGGCAATACACATATCATTTCTCCCCCTTTGTCATTAACAAAAAGGAAACAAGGGAATCATAACAATAAGGAGGGTCGGAAAACATCACAAATGTGGAAAAGGAAATCAGAAAACCGAAAACCATTCCATAGTGGCTGAAAAGATGTAAGATAACACAGCATGAAGTTAAGACAACATAGATGTCAACAAGAAGATGTCACGATGTAAGGAATACAACATAAATGTCAACATACAACACAAGTTTACATCGTTTAAAAAGAAAACACAGCAAGCTACTCCTCAGGAGGAATGCCAAGATGCCTATACATGTGATCGATCTTTAAGTTCATCTTCCGCATTTCCTTCAAAATTTCAATTTCTCTCATGATCGGATCAGTAGAAGATGGAGCAGAAAATGTCACTAATGTAGCTGCAACAAAAGGATTAGGAGGAGGAGATTCATTTCCCCTAAGGACTGGTGTTTCAGGATGGTCTACGGCTGGGGGAGGTATATCACATCTCCTAGGTTGCCTAACCCCTATTCCATGCTCGAAAGTACATCTAAGTCGTCTAAGTAGTTTAACGTCAATAATATTAAATCTTTCGACTTGTATTGCTTCTTCATCTGGTGGAATGCAGATGTTGTGGGCATGCAATAGTCTAGTTATTAAACCTCCATATGGTAACATTGATCCTTTAGAAAGGATCTCTATCATGTGCTGCCTGATTAGGTAACCAAAACAGAAATGTTGTCTAGTCATGATCCAATATAAGGTACCTAATTCAGTGGCGATCTCATCACTTAGGAATAACAATGCTTATTAGAATGTGATGCAAAATTTTAGAGTTAAAAGGTAATAAATGTTCACAACTCTTGGGAATTATTCCTAAATTTGGGTTTGCAAACACAGTTTCTAAAGCTTTAGAGTGAGTGGCACCAACTGTGTCCATATCCCATTTTCCTCGAAAATAACACCCTAGCTCTCTTTCAACAATTCCAATTAATGAGCATATAGTATTATCACATATTTGAATCTCATTACCTAGAAGATAAGTTGACAAGCCATCATCATTCACAGTTAAATTAGCATAGAACAACTTAACTAAACGTGGATAAATAGGTTCAATAATTTGCAGAATAGGTAAAGCCTCTAAGTCTGCAAACCACATGATAGGTTCTAAGTTTCCTAATTGATTCAAATCAACATACTTTCCTTTATAAATGGGTCTAGAACCAAATTCAGAAAATCTAAGGGAGGCTTCTTGTGATTTAAACAAGGATTGGTCAAATGAATCTACCTCCATCCTTTTTCCTTTGTCTCCTGATGTTCTTCTAGGAGCCATTTCTATTCAGGAATGATCAAAAATCAATTGAAGAAAGGAATGAAACTTCACAAGAAAAGGAAGAGAAATAATTCTGTTTTTACCTTAGATTGGTTCTTTGAGATGTAGGAAGCTTGAATCAAGATAAAATCTCCTCCTTAGGCTTCTAGATGGGAAGAAATGACACCAATTTGAAGTTTGGAAGAGTTTGGAAGAGTGAGGAGAGGCGGTTCACAGATTAGGGGAGGCGGTTCTACCGCCGGCCCTAACACACTTTATAGCAGGGTGTTCGGGCGGTACTACTCGCTTCAAAGAAAGTGTTCCACCGCCTGGGGCTGACTACCCAAGCGGTTCCACCGCCGCAGTTGGCGGTGCTACCGCCGGTAGCACAAAAACAAATTCGGATTTCATGTTTTTCCCTTTTTTTTTTTTAAAGAAAAATCTCAGAGATGGGATGAAGTCAAAAGGAATAAATCCATGGGAAAATCCAAATCAAATCGATGGAAATCATAGTTTAAACATAATTTCAAGAAAAGACATCATAAAAAAAAACTTACTTACTTGGACAGTTTAGCATGCCTAATTCCCTTCTAATAAAATCAAATTGTTCCTCATTTAAAGGTTTCGTAAAAATGTCCGCTAATTGATGATTTGTATCAACAAAATCAAGAGTGACATTTCTACTACTTACATGATCACGTATAAAGTGATGCCTGATGTCAATGTGCTTAGTGCGAGAGTGTTGGATTAGATTTTTAGTTAGACAAATTGCACTCGTGTTATCACACTTTATAGGAATATTTTTTAAGTAGATTCCATAGTGTTCTAGTGTATTTTTCATCCAGATAACTTGTGCACAAAGATGCACTAGCAGCTATATATTCACCTGCTTTGTAGATAGTAGTAACCGAATTTTGTTTCTTGGAAGTCCAAGAAACAAGTGCATGTCCTAGAAATTGGCATGTTCCGGATGTGCTTTTTCTATCTATTTTACATCCACCAAAATCCGCATCTGCATAAGCTTTTAAACTAAAATTTTCAGATTTTGGATACCATAATCCAAGATTAGGGGTCCCTTTAAGATATCTAAGAATCCTCTTGATAGCTTTCAAGTGAGATAGCTTAGGATTAGCTTGGAATCTTGTACATAGCCCTACACTGAACATGATGTCAGGTCTGGTTGCAGTGAGATAAAGAAGGCTACCTATCATGCCCCTATAAGTTTTTTGATCAAAACTTTCTTCATTTTCATCCATATCTAATTTAGTGGAGGTGCTCATAGGAGTGCTAATTTCTTTTGATCCATCCATATTAAATCGTTTTAACAATTCCAATGTGTATTTTGATTGATTTAGAAATATACCATCACTTAGTTGCTTGATTTGAAGTCCTAAAAAGAAATTTAGTTCTCCCATTAGACTCATCTCAAATTCATCACTCATATCCTTAGCAAATAATTCACATAGTGATTTATTACAAGATCCGAAAATAATATCATCAACATAAATTTGAACAATAAGAAAATTGTTTTCAAAATATTTAATAAACAATGTAGTATCAACCTTGCCTTTAGTGAAATTATTTGAAATCAAGAAGGAACTAAGCCTCTCATACCAAGCCCTAGGGGCTTGTTTAAGACCATATAAGGCTTTAGTTAGCTTAAACACATGGTTAGGAAATAGAGAGTTTTCGAATCCGGGTGGTTGTTCAACATAAACTTCTTCGGAAATAAAACCATTTAAGAATGCACTTTTGACATCCATTTGAAATAATTTAAAATCTTTACTACTAGCATAGGCAAGGAGCATCCTAATGGCTTCCAATCTTGCCACCGGAGCGAAGGTTTCTTCATAATCGATACCTTCTTCTTGGTTGAAACCTTTAGCCACTAGTCTAGCCTTGTTTCTAACCACGATACCGCATTCATCTTGCTTGTTTCTAAAGACCACTTAGTACCAATAACTAAGTGGTCATTAGGTCTAGGAACAAGCTTCCATACCTCATTCCTCTCAAATTGATTCAATTCTTCTTGCATTGCGATAACCCAAGAATCATCTTTTAGGGCATCAACAATGCATTTTGGTTCAACTTGAGAAAGAAAGGCAGCATGGGCACAAAAATTTTTGAAAGAAGAGCGAGTTTGAACCCCTTTCGATGCATCTCCTATAATTAACTCCTTGGGATGAGCATCTACATACTTCCATTCCTTTGGTAAGGAAGTTTGGGAAAAGATGCATCCAAGATGTTATTTTGAGGAGAGGGTTCATTCAAATTCAAATCATCAAGACCAAAATCATAATCAAAATCTTTTTCTTAAATTCGAAACTTCATTAAAAACCACATGAATAGATTCTTCTATAAGTAAGGTTCTCTTGTTGAAAACATGAAAAGCCTTAGAAACGGAAGAATAACCAAGAAATATGCCTTCATTGGATTTTGCATCGAATTTTCCTAAGGCATCCTTTTCATTCAAAATAAAGCATTTGCAACCAAAAACTTTAAAGTAAGAAACATTGGGTTTTTTATCATTCCATAATTCATATGGAGTTTTGGATAGGGATGGTCTCACTAGAACTCTATTCATCACATAGCAAGCCGTATTCACGGCTTCGGCCCAAAAATATTTTGGTAAATTATATTCATTTAACATGGTTCTAGCCATTTCTTGTAAACTTCTATTTTTCCTTTCTACTACTCCATTTTGTTGTGGATTTCTTGGAGTAGAGAAGTTGTGATTGTATCCGTTTGTTTCACAAAAATTTTGGAAGTCATGATTTTGAAATTCACCTCCATGATCACTTGAATTGATGAGATCATAAAGCCTTTTTCATTTTGAGTGAGTTTACAAAATTTAGAGAAACATTTGAAGCAATCACTTTTATGAGCCAAAAAATAGGTCCAAGTGTATCTACTATAGTCATCCACAATTACAAAGGCATATTTGCTACCTCCTAGGCTTGTTATGTCAATTGGTCCAAATAAGTCCAAGTGGAACAATTGCAATGGTCTAGTGGTGCTAATGTGATTTTTTGATTTGAAACTAGTCTTTATTTGTTTTCCTAGTTGACATGCATCACATACCTTATCCTTAACAAATTTCGTGTTTGGGATACCTCTTACTAAATCTCTAGATGAAATCTTAGAGATTAGTTTCATGCTTGCATGGCCTAGCCTCCTATGCCAAAGCCAAGCGTCATCATTCAAAACCGAAAAATATATTTCATTACTTAATTTATCAATATTTATAGTGTAGACATTGTTTTGTTTTAAAGCAATCATGGATATGTTGTTGTTGGGTTTTTCAATAATGCAAACATTGGATTCAAATCTAACAACATAACCTTTATCACATAGTTGACTAATACTTAAAAGATTATGTTTTAAACCATCAACTAGTAACACATCATCAATTGAAAAACTCGATTTGTTACCTATGGTTCCCTTGCCAATGATTTTACCCTTGTTGTTGTCTCCGAAAGTGACATATCCTTCTTCTTTGCTAGAGAGCATAGAGAAATGAGATGGATCTCCGGTCATGTGCCTTGAGCATCCACTATCAAGATACCATTTCTTGCTCCTAGCTTGTGAGTTTGTCTACAAAAGAGGATTGTTTTTAGGTACCCATTTGATTTTGGGTGCCTTACAAATTGATCTACTTACTTTGTAATTTATCATTGAATTGTTTATGGTTCCTTTAGGAACTCATATCAACTTTTGTGGACTAATTTTCTTGAATGGACATTTGTAGGTAACATGTCCCGTTTTGTAACAAAAATTACATTTCAAATGGGGTGATACATGCAATGTAGGCCCTTTAACAAAGGTGGTGGGATTTTGGTGAGAACCTCTCACAAATCCGATACCACTTCTATTTCCGATATGACCTTTGTTAGCAAGAATCATGTCTAAGCCCTTGCTACCGACCTTAAACTTGTTTAGGGTCTCTTTGAGTAGCAAGTTCTCCCTTTTTGTTGCATCTAAGTCTTCACACTTAGAGCATGGGGGTAGAGAAGGGTTTTGAAGACTATTGAATTTACTTTGTAATAAAGCATGCTCTTTCTTAAGCAAATTGAACTTCTTACTAATAGTTCTACATTCATCAAACAACTCATGAAAAGCCATAGAAAGTTCATCGAAAGATAACTCTTCATTAAGTAACTCACTAACCTCTTCTCCAAATGCCATTAGAGCAAAGTTTGCCTCCTCTTTGTTGCTAGCCTCTTCAACCTCGGAGTCACTTGAATCATCCCACGTGGCCTTCAAGGCTTTTTTTTTCTTCTTTGAATTGCTTCTTCTTGGCTTGAGGGCATTCATTCTTGAAGTGTCCCGGCTTCTTGCATTCAGTAGCAAATGACTTGGTCCTTTTGTGTTCAAATTTTTTTTTGTGTCATTTTTGAATTTGTTCTTTCTTATGAATTTCTTAAACTTTCGAGTTAGAAGTGCAATGTCATTGTCACTATCCTCATCACTTGATGTTCCTTTCAAGTGGTCTTCTTGTGTTCTAAGTGCCATATCCTTCCTGTTCTTTGGAAGGGGGTTCTCAAGCTCTTCATGAGCATGGCACGTCATCTCGTAAGTCATTAGAGATCCAATAAGTTCTTCAATGGGAAATACTTTAAGATCCTTGGCCTCTTGAATGGCCGTGACCTTTGGATCCCAACACTTTGGAAGGGATCTTAAAATCTTAGTTACCAATTCAAAATTCGAAAAGCCTTTACCAAGAGCTTTAAGTCCATTGATGACATCCGTAAAGCGGGTGTACATGTCTCCAATGGACTCATTTGGTTTCATCCGAAAAAGTTCGTAGGAATGCACAAGAATGTTGATTTTGGACTCCTTCACTCGGCTAGTGCCTTCATGAGTGATTTCAAGAGTGCGCCAAATATCAAAAGCCGATTCACAAACGGAAACCCGATTAAACTCATTCTTATCAAGTGCACAAAATAAGGCATTCATAGCCTTTGCATTGAGAGCGAAAATCTTCCTCTCCAACTCATTCCATTCACTCATCGGAAGAGAAGATTTTGCGAAGCCATTTTCGATAATGTTCCAAAGTTCAAAGTCCATGAAAATAAGAAAAATCCTCATACGAGTCTTCCAATACGTATAATCCGACCCATTGAACATAGGTGGACGAGTAATGGAGAGACCCTCTTGCATACCGGAGTAGGCCATCTCTCTTGGGTTTTAAACCAATATGAGAGCAAACCTTGCTCTGATACCAATTGAAAGGATCAAAAGGCACTAAGAGGGGGTGAATTAGTGCAGCGGATTAAACTCGTATTCTTGAAAACGATTTCGCAAAGAAACACAAGTTCGTAGGAAGATTTCGATTCAATGAAAGAGAACTTGAAAGTAATTGCTTGTGAAAAGGAACTAACTATGAACTTGCAGCCAAGAAATGAAATTATTCAGAAATATAAACACTCACACATTTAAGGACACAATGATGTATAGTGGTTCGGTCAAATGACCTACATCCACTCTTGAAGCCTTTGCGATGAGGCTCCGCTCTTCCACTAGCAAGTCCTTTGAAGGGGAAGGATCAAACACCCTTTTACAACCCTTTACAAGATGTTCACACTTGTACAAGATCTCTCAAGAAGAAGAAGAAGGTGAACACTTAGCAAAGAAAACAACACTTTTCAAAACTCTTCAAAAGCTCAAGACTCAAACTTTTTCTTGCTCAAAAGGGTACCCTTTCAGCTGAGAAAGGGGGGGTATTTATAGATCCAAAGTGGATTCAAATTGGGCTCCAAATTCCAAGTGAATTTGGAGTTCCCATGTTTCAGTGGTCAAGGCGGTGCCACACTTTGTCGGGCGGTGCCACACTTTGTCGGGCGGTGCCAGCACTGTGTCGATCTTTGATCGACGATCAGGGTGGTGCCACCGCCCACCAAAGCGGTTCCACCGCCGTATTGTATGCAGGGCGGTGCTATCGTTTTCAAACAAGCGGTTCCACCGCTTTGTGTGTGTGTGCGTGGTCGGTGCTACCACCCAGGCTTAGCGGTTCCACCGCCCCAGGCTTGGGCGGTTCCATCGCTTGCCCCATTCGGACGAGCCGAATGGGGCGTTTAGATCTCAACTTGACACAGAGTGGCCCGGTTGGCTCCTACTGAATTTCGGGCAGGATTTATTTCTTAAATCCTTGCTCTACTCATGTGCAAATTACGAACATAACTTAACGTGATTTGATCGGACACCCTTCAAGTCGACTCCGGCGAGTTCTACGGTGAGATTCCGGCAGGCCTCCGATGCTTCCTCGGATTGCTACGGTGGTCTCCCAAAGATACTCCGGCGAGCTCAACTAGTCTTCGGCTGGTTTCCGAATCTTCCCGGAAGTTCCGCGAACCTTCGACGATCTTTGAAATGGACTTTCAAAAACTTTGACAAGTCCCTGATTTGATCTTGGATGGTTCCGGCAACTCTTCCGAAAATCTCTCGGACTTCCGATGAACTCTTGAACCCCCGACGGACTTGGCCTCGGTAAATCACGTTATGTTTTCTTTCCATCGTAGTTATTCCTGCACACTCATCTCAACAAAGAGATTAGTACAAATATTTCACCAATTGATTTCATCATCAAAATCCGAGATTTAACAGCTACATGGTTAAGTAAGACCCAACCCTGCTAGGGTCCTATCACAAATCAAGTTTGAAAGGTTATCTAATCAAACTCATGATTGGTCTAAAAAATAGTTATTAGGGACATTTATTGAGGGCTTGAAACCAGAGATCTGGGGAGAAGTTAAAGCGTGACAACCATACACGCTTATGGGAGCTATCTCTTTCGCACGACTTCAGGAGGAGCGATTGAACCACAAAGCCCGGAGGACTAGGGTCACTCCCCAACCAGCAATATCAAAGCCCTCAGCCCCCTCTACTATTAGCCAAGCTCCTGCACCAAAAAGGTTGACAAGAGAAGAGCTTCGAGACCGATCTGCCAAGGGGTTATGTTGGCATTGTGACAAGCCGTGGAACCGCGAGCATCGCTATAAAAAAGGGAGACTTCTTGTGATTGAACCAGTGGAAGAAGAGATCAGTGAACAGCCAGAAGAGAGTCTTAAACATGAGGACAAATATATAGAAGAAGAGCCACAATCGACCAACTTTATGGTACATGCGCTAGCCGGCTACTCAAATCCACAAACGATAAAAGTTGGAGGCCTGCTCAAACAACAATCAATCACTGTTCTCATCGATACAAGCAGCACTAATAACTTTCTAAACAGTAAGGTTGCTGCTCGGATGGCGCTCCACATCGAAGGTTGCAGCAAGTTCGACGTAAAGGTCGCCGATGGTCGAATCCTAAAATGTGACCAAAGATGCCCGCAAGTGAAACTATTACTACAGGGCCAATAAATTGTTGCCAACTTCTTCCTCCTACCAACTGATGATTATGAGGCTGTGCTGGGTATAGAATGGCTAATGACGCTAGGTGACATCTCTTGAAATTTTTCTAAATTGATTATGAAATTCTATTGCAAAGGCAAACAGGTCACCCTACGCGGGAAGCGCAGAAGCAACATAACCACCATTTCAACCCAATGAATGGAGAAAGTTTTATACAAGATAAATGGTGGCTTTCTTATGTATCTCCAGCAGCAACTAGAGAGAAGAAAACATAAATTAAAGATCAAAATCTCACCCAACTGCTTGTTGAATTTGATGATGTTTTTACTTAACTGCACGGTCTTCCTCCTACTCAACAACAGGACCATCGAATTCCAATCCTTCCAAGCAAACCACCAGCAAAGACTCAGCTTTACCACTATTCTCATCTCCAAAAGGATAAAATTAAGAAGATCGTGAAGGAGATGCTCGAAACAGGGGTGATTCAGCCAAGCTACAACCCCTACTCCACACCGGTGCTAGTGCTACCAGATTTCAGCCGATCCTTCATCATTGAGGCTGATGCATCTGGAGTTAGAATTGGAGCTGTTCTCATACAAGATGGTCGACCACTTGCATACACCAGCAAGGCGTTGTCTCCCTCCCATCAAAAAATATCTACCTATGATAAGGAGATACTCGCCATTGTACACGCAATAACAAAGTGGAGACCCTACCTAATTGGCCGATGATTTCAAATTAAAATCGACCATAGAAGCCTTAAGTACTTTTTGGAGCAGAAGATATCATCCCCGGAGCAGCAAAAATAGGTAACCAAACTTTTAGGATTTGATTATGAAATTATTTATAAAAAGGGAAAATAAAACATTGTTGTAGATGCACTCTCACGGCTCCCTCAGCAAGTTGAAATTTCAGCCATCTCTCTTCCTACCACCAGCTTCCTTGAGGGCCTTAGGGAGGAATGAAAGAAGGATCCAGAAACCAGCAACATCATCAAAAAATTGGGAGAGGATCCAAGCACAATAGCTCACTATACTTGAGATTCGAGAGATCTATGCTACAAAGGTCGTATTGTGCTTATACCAAACTCCCCTTGCATCAAAGTCATTCTGCACAAAATGCACTCCACACCTTCAGCAAGGCACTCTAGATTTCTAAGAACCTACAAAAAAGTGAAGCAAAACTTTTATTGGAGAGGGATGAAAAAAATTATTTCTGAATACATAGCACAATGTGATGTATGTCAACAGCAAAAAAGTGAAACAATGGTGAGTCCAGGGAAACTACAACCACTACCCATACCAGACTCGGTGTGGACTGACATCTCCATGGACTTCATCGAAGGGCTGCCACCTTCCAAAGGTAAAAGCACAATCCTTGTAGTGGTTGATCATCTTACGAAATATGCTCATTTTTGTGCTGTGCGAAATCCCTACACTGCTGTTAGTATTGCTTAAATTTTTACAAAAAATATTATTAAACTGCATGGGATGCCAAGGTCCATTGTAAGTGATCATGAAAGGATCTTCACTAGTAAATTTTGGACCGAGTTATTTCAATTGTAGGGCACCAAACTCAAGATGAGCATTGCATATCATCCACAAACTGATGGCCAAACAGAAGTGGTGAACAAGTGTTTAGAGACATACCTTCGGTGTTTCGCCAGTGATCGGCCAAAGGAGTGGATGAAATGGCTCCCTTGAGCCGAATGGTGGTATAATACTACATATCATTCATCTATAAAATGTATCCCATTTTGATTTCAAAGTATGTAATTGGCTCGACTAAGGTAGATCAGGTCGACCAAGATTTAATTGACAGAGATAAACTCCTATAGTTGTCAAAGGATAATCTCTCTACCGCTCAAGCTAGAATGAAGCAGCAAGCTGACACACGAAGAAGCAAAAGAGAATATTTAGTAGAAGATTGGGTTTATCTTCGCCTACAGCCATACAAATAACTATCCATCAACACACGAGCCTCTATGAAGCTATCTCCACATTTTTATGGGCCCTATCAGATCACAGAGCATATTGGAGCTGTGGCGTACAGACTTAAATTGCCTGAGGATGCTAAAATTCACCCTGTCTTCCACATGTCATGCTTGAAGCCCAAGTTGGAGAACACAAGTCACCCCAGATTCAACTGCCCAATACCACTAATGATGGATATATCCAAGCCTAACCGCAAGCCATTCTCGATCGTAGAATCATCATGCGTCATCGACATTCCTCTACTAAAGTACTAGTGCATTGGAATAATTTACCATCCGAAGACACCACATGGGAATCATATGAGGAGCTAAAGACTCGGTTCCCTGAATTCATGGAACCTCAGCCTTGAGGACAAGGCTGATTGGAAGAGGGAGGGCTTGATAGGACCCTAGCAGGGTTGGGTCCTAGTCAACCAAGTAGCAGCTAATAAAAACCCTATGAGTGTAATAAATCTCACCTAGCCACCTCTATCCTATAAAGAAGAGAGACTAGGGTTTATATTTGGGCTATTGGGCCTCTTAGCCGTTGCCCCCCTTGTTACTGGGCCAATCGACTAAAGTTGAGGGTAAATTGGATAGTTCACTTAGGAAGCAGCCCCTAGGGCTAGGGTTTGGAGTTCTATATAAGCTTGTAGCCTCCACCTCTTTGAAACAAGAAATATCAATCTACAATTGCAGCCACCAGGCTACTTGGAGGGTAGAACCCCTATAGCATTCCAAGGGTTAATCCCCCTCAAATATCAATCTTCATAGAATTCCTCTAGGGTTCTATCAGAGTAGAGGTTCAGATATAAGATATCCGTTAGAGCCCCTATCTTATTGGATATCCAATAAGCCTCTATATTATTGGATCCCATGGATGAGATCCAATAAGTGCTAGATTATTGAGTAGAGACCCATTAATCAAGAAGCTTGGATAATTGGATGGAGATCCAATACCCAATAGGGTAGGATCTATTAGAGTTAACAAGGGGTCTCTGTAAATAGGAGGGAACCAAAGGTCCATAGGCTAGGGCTTTCTGGTGGCCACCTCCTATTCTCCTCTCCCTAGAGAGTAGCATTATTGTAGCTCTTGCCGTATGGATCATCACTAGAGAGGAGGACGCTTGACCTCCTTCATCCACCCCACAGATCTATAGGAATTCAGGGATATACGATCTCCTTAAGTACTATCTTTTCATACATATAGTTTTTGATTTCACAGATTTATTTTACATACCGATCTTCACACGATAACGAAACCATTTTATAGAAATCTAAGATTTTGTTTTGTTTTTTTTTCTTCCACTATGCATGAGATGTCACCCCTGGATTTTCCAACAGTTCCACCACCTAGTTCTAGTGGTGCCATTGCTAGACAATGTTCAGAAAATTGTTTGGGCCATGAGTTTAGCCCAAACCAGTGCGATTACAGGCCTAGTTGGCCCCTAATAGAGTTAGTAGGATTACCACCTAAACCTAACTCTAATTAGACCCTAACTATGACATTTAAGGCATATACTAAAGCACATAAGTCTGGTAGGTCAAAATTCCTTCCTGCGATCTTCTGGCAGACTTCTGATGAAGTCTCGACAATCTTCTAACGGACTCCCGGCAAGCTTCTTGAACTCTCGACGATTTTCTTAGCAAGTTTTGATGAGCTTCTTTGGCAAACTCCGATCTTCTCGGCAAGCTTGGACGAACTTCTGATGACCTTCTTGGTGAAATTCTGATATACATTTCGGCAAGCTCCTGATGAACTCTCGACAAATTTTGGCAACACTCCCGATGAACTTTCGGACTCCCGACGAACTCTCGGACTCCCAACAAATCATTCGATCTTTGACTCCGACACTATATTTGCTTTATGTCTTGATCACTATCGTAGTTAATCCTGCATATTTTTCTTAACATATAGATTAGAATAATAATTTATCAATAGATTTTTGTTGAATCTCATATTTTGATGATAAATTCAATTAATAGGTTATTTGATTTAATCCATATAAATCCATATAATTCAGATAAGTTTGCAGGATTAACTACGATAGCAATAAAGACATAAAGCAAATTGCCGGAGTCAAGTACGTTGGGAGTTCAAGAGTCCACCGAAAGTCCGAAGGATCGTCGGAAGTACTGTTGGAACCAGCCAAGAATGAATCGGGAACTTGCCGAAGGCATCGAAAGTTTGCCGAAAAGATCGTTGAAGGTTTGTGGAGCTCACCGAGAAGGTTCGAAAGCTTGCCAAAGATTTAAGGAACTTTTCATAAAGTCCGGGAGCTTGCTAGGAGTCTGTCGGAAGAAATCTGAGGGTGTGTCGGAAGTTCGCTAGAAGTTCGTCGGAAGCTCGTCGGAAGAAAACTCAACATGCCAATTTAGTTTTTGCTTATAATATGTTTTTAATTTCGTAGTTAGCATGTAATTAGGGTTAAAATTAGGTGATAATCTTTATTAACCCTAGTAGGGGCCAACTAGGCCTTAATTGGGCTGAATTGGGTCGGATTCAGGGCCCATTCAATAGTGCTAGACCAGGTCTAGCGGTGGCACCGCTAGACTAGGGTGATGGCACCGCCCCGGGAATAGGTCCCCAGGTGGTCTGGGCGGTGGTATTGCCCCAGGTCAGCGGTGGTACCGCTGATAGATATTACCTGATAAGCGGTGGTACCGCTTGACAAGTGGTGGTACCGTCAGTCCATAAAGTCTGAGGACCCTATCAGGCAGTGGTACCACCAAACTAAGCAGTGGTACCGCCTAGCACATTGACAGAACAAGGTCAACTAGCGGTGGTACCACCAGTACTCGAAAATCTGAGATATGACTCTTTTTTGCTCTATTTTTGAAGCTAATTGAGTCTATAAATACTCCTCTCTTCTCAACTGGCTAAGCACCTTTGAGAAGTGATATAAACTAAGTCTAAGCTATAACAAAATCGAGTTTGATAGCTTGAGTGTTCACCTCCCACTTTTTTACTTTGCCAAAATTCTATAAGAGTATGAACCACTTGTAAAACATTTGTAAGAAGGGTGCTTGGTCTTTCCCCTTTAAGAAGATTTGATAGTGAAAGTTGGAAACCTCATCGGAGGAGGTTTCGAAAGTAGACGTAGGTCATTTGACTGAACCATTATACATTGCTGCGTACTACTCTGAATGTGTGAGTTTTAATTGCTACATCTTGTTCTTTACTTAGCTACAAATCTGTCGAACTTTTTTTCTCCACTCTCAATCACATTCTCTCGAATCACTTTGCTTAAATCTCATTCGTCGAATCAAAATTTCTGTTCAAGAAACTATTTTCAAAATCATATTTAAATTTATAAGTTTTATCCACTGCAATAATCCCCCCCCCCCTCTTAGTGCCACTCAAATCTTAATAATTTCATTATCAAAATCTGAGATTCAACAATCTCCCCTTTTTTATAATGACAATTAGTTGATGATGGAGTTAACCTTAACTCCCCATATCTATATGCCATACTTGAGAAAAGATACACTTGAATTTAAAACCTTTGAATTCAAGCTCTAATCGATAAGTTACTTGCATTTCAACTTATCGACATGCACAACATGATACAAAGCATGATTCTTTATTTCAAACACAATACCAATTATTTATCATGTACTGAGATTTGTCAACATGATAACCATTTTCAAGTCCGATATCAAGTGATGATAGACATTCATCATTTCAAAGTATGATATCAACTTCAAATACAATATTTAGCATGATACAAACTTCAAGTTTGATACCAAATGATAATTCATCATTTCAAAGTATGATACTAATTTCAATTAGGATATTGAGCAAGAGAATTGCTATCTCAAAGGATATAAATATTGCTATCTTGCTTATCTCAAGAAGAGAAAATGCAAAACTTAGAAAATTTGCATTTCTACACTTGCTATGCTTGTATGTTGTAATGAAAATTTGACATGCATGTTTAAAGTGATTATACAAAATTGCTAGCTCATTGCAAACAAGAAGTTGATAGCTTATAAAGGCAAAACATAGAAAGGCGCTAGCATGAAGTATTGCAAAAAGAAGCAAAGTACTATCTTGTCTATCATGAGAAAATTGCCATGATTGAATGTTGATGAAAATCTAGCTAGTATGATTGTAAAACTTGCATATCTTTTAAACTAGCTATTATGTTACTTCTCCTTTTTGTTGATGATAAAGGGGGAGAAGTAGATTGATGAGTTAATGCAATATAATGTTGATTGAATATTTTATATGTTTGCATGATGGTTTAATATTTTTCATAGCATGTTGCTTAGATTTGGCATAATCTAAGTGTTCTATCAATATGGCATATTGATAGGGGGAGTTTGATTAAACTCTGAGTTAAGATTAACTACGTCGGTCATCAATTAGTTTTCATCATAAAAAAGAGGGAGATTGTTGAATCTCAGATTTTGATGGTGAAACTAATTGATCGTATTTTGTTTATCTAACTATGTTTTAAGTCACACAAGTCTACTCTCGATCAGGCTTAGATAATTAATGCAAGAAGAATCGATGTTGCATTGGACGAAAACATGTCATGAGATTGGACATCAAGCCGGAGATCCGATCGACGATCGGTAGAAGGCTTCGGACAAAGAAATCGGGCATCGGGCCAAGAAGAGCGAAGTTGCACCAAGAAGATCAGAGTTGTAGGCGTCAACTGCTAATTAGACAACAGGTCGCAAGAAAGGATGATGCACCGAAGAAATAGACGAAGCGCCGATGTGCCAATGATGTGCCGGGCAACATTTCGATTAAAGCTTTATAATAATTATCTAGATCGAAATAGGATTAAGGACTAATCGGGTTATAATTGGGCTAACCTAGTTAGGGACCAGTTAGGCCCGTACCCGAATAAGTTTGGACCAGACTCAAGGCTCAAACAGGGTTGTTGAACCCTGTCTGGCAGTGGCACCACCAGACTGAGGTTGTGGAAACACTTGGGTTCAATCTCCCAGGTGATCTGTGCGGTGGTACCGCAGTGCCTAGGTAGTGGCACCACTAGCTGGGTGATGGTACCACCCAGTACATTAACCACGTTAGTGTGTCAGGTGGTGGTACCGTCAGATTGGGCGATGGTATCGTCTAGTACACTGACAGAACTAGAGTGCACTGGCGATGGTACCGCTAGTGTCAAGCGGTGGTACCACCAGCACTTGGAAATCTGAGATAATTCAAATTTGGGCTCCAAATGTGAATTACATTGAGGCCGATAAATACCCCTCTCATCCATGGTTGAAACACACTAAACCTGAGAAAGAAAAAGGGAAAACTCTATTGTAATAATATCAAAATATTTCCTCTAAGTCTTAAGTGTGATCTAGTCCAAGAGAGGGGTGAGAGGCTTTGTAAGAGTTACCTCCTAAGCCCGTCAAAAAGAGAGAGCTGTAAGGGAGTTAGTCCTCGCCTATTGGAAGGAGGACAACTAGTGGAAAGCCGATGATCTTAAGAGAAGAGGAATCGGGAGTGGACGTAGGTCGTATGACTGACCACTATAAAATCGGGTTTGTATTTACTTATTATCATTTACATAGCTGCAAGCCTTTATTTTACTTGCTCCACCTCCTCTTCTTATTCTTACGAATGGCTTCAAGCTTTACATCTTTCAATACATGCAATCGAGATCGATTTTCATCGAAATGTATTTTTATCACACAAAATTTTTGAAAGCATTTTTAATCACCAAATTTATCATCTTTAACCACTGCACTAATTCACTCTCCCCTCTTAGTGCCACTCAGATCCATAGTTTTCATGAACTCATCTTGATATTATCTTTTCAGATTTCGGATGACATCTTTTCGATATCGTATTTTGAACGGAGCTCTCATTTTTATCCTTCTTTGATATTGTATTGATACTCCTTCTTCGATTAATGATTTTTAGCATCATGTATATGATTCTCTGTTGATTATCTTTAATTAATATCATACCCCTCTTTATGACTTGGGAAAATCAATTCTATCGATTTTGTACTCCCTCTACTTCTATTGGCATGAATAAATGGATTTCATGATTTTTCACACTTTTGTATCATTTAAAGTTTGTTGATTTTATCTTCATGACACATGTAACTATACATATCTTTATGTCATGAACTTTGCATAAAGAAGAAGCTCTCAAGTTTTTATTACTTGAATACTCTCTTCGGATTTCATTCATGCGAATTCGATGAATTTTAAACTCTTGTACAAAATTCAACATCTTGAGCTTTATTAACTTGATTAGTTATTTTCAACTTGATGAATGATAATGCCAAGTTAGCCTTCATGAATTCTTCCTTATAAGAAATCTAAGTTAGCCCTTTATAAAATTTTTGGATGAGTTTTTTAAGTATGAAAACATCATCATGACTCTTTTCATGAGTTTTGAGCTTAAATGGTCTCTATTTTTTTTCCTCACATATTTTTTTTTAAATGAATGCCATAAGCTCTTGATGAAATGTTTGATGAACATCTTGGCTTCAATGATCTATCTTTTCACTTAACGATTTTATGGCTTGAATTTTCAATCAAATTGCCTCTTGAACTTTTCATCTCAATCCTTCTTGAATGTTAATAATTCTTATCATGAGTTTTATGAACTTTATGTTCAAATGATCTCTTTTCTACCACACTAATTTCATTTGGTACAAACGATTCTTGTAAGCTTTTGATGACTTGAATGATTCACTTTCATGCATCAAGATTCATTATGCAGAATTAACTCTTAATTTTACATGTATGAATCTTTCATGAGCTCTTAGAAATTCTTATGAATTTTGACCTCGATGATCTATCTTATGATTTTATAGACATGAATTTTCAATAAGAATGAACAAATTACTTTTCGTTATGGATTTATCCTTCTCTTTTTTGCTATTTTTCAAAAACTCCAATCATAATATTTGGCATTAAGGCCCATTTCCTTTTTTGTTGATGACAAAGGGGGAGAAAAATATGATAAATTGAATTGATAACTTGATGGAATGATAAATGCTTTGTATGTATCATATTCCAATGTATCGCAATGCCATGCTTTGTATTATAAAATACTTGCTATCATTAAAATAATCGCAATGTATCACAATTATATATAGTGTTTTGCAAATGACTATAGTGTATCGCAATTATATAGAATGTATCGCATGCATCGCAAATGGCTCATACATGCTTAAAATGTTAATTTTTATAAGATCATTATCATATCATGTTTAAATTTGGTATCTTTCAATGATATGATAAGTTATCATTTCATTTGATGATGTACCATAAAATGATATCATGCCTTGGATTTGTGAATTTTATTTTGATATCATTTGATCCTTGTTATATTTCAAAATTATAGTTGGTATCATGTGTCAAAATGATGATTGTCCATCATCATTCGACATTGAACTTAAAAATAGGTGTCATGCCTTGACATTATTTTCGGATTGTGAAACATACGAAGTTTCATATTTATTTATAAAGATCATGCTTGTTGAGCATGACGATAAGTTCAACTTATCGGTTTCAGCTTGAATTAAGGAATTTGAATTCAAGTATTTCCCTTCTCAAGATATGGCATATAGATAGGGAGAGTTAAGGTTAACTCCGTCATCAATTAATTGTCATCATAAAAAAGGGAGAGATTATTGAATCTCGGATTTTGATGATGAAGTCAATTGATAGATTATTTGATCTAATCCATATTATTAGGATAAGTGTGTTGGATTAACTACAATAACAATGAAGACATAAAGTAAATTGTCGAAGTCAAGTATGTTGGGAGTTCGAGAGTTCGTCGGAAGTCTGAAGGATCATCGAAAATGCTACCAGAACTAGTCAAGAATGAATTGAGAACTTGCCAAAGGTATCAAAAGTTCACCAAAAGGTTCATTGGAGGTTCGCAAAGCTCATTGAGAAAGTTCGAAAGTTTGCCAAAAGATTCATCGAAACTCGCCATAAAGTCCGGGAGCCAGTTGGGAGTCCACCGGAAGATATCCAAGGGTATGTCGGAAGTCCGCCGGAAGTTCACCGAAAAGTCATCGAAAAAAGACTCAACGTTACCATATTATAATTTGCTTAGAAATATATTTCAATTGCATAGTTAGCACGTTATTCGGGTTAAGATTAGGTGATAATCCTAATCAACCCTTGTAGGGGATAATTGGGCCTTAATTGGACTGAACTGGGCCAGATTTAAGGCCCATTCAGTAGTGCTGTACATGTCTGGTGATGGCACTGCTAGACTAGGGCAGTGGGACCACCCTAGGAACAAGTTCACAGGTGGTCTGGGCGATAGTACCACTGATAGTTATTACTTGTCAACGGTAGTACCGCTTGATAGGAGGTGGTACCGCCCCTCCACAGAGTCTAAGGACCCTATCAGGCTATGGTACCGTCAGACTAGGCGATGGTACCGCTCAGTACACTAATAAAGCAGGGTCAATTGGTGGTGGTATCGCTAGTGCCAGGCGATGATACCGCCAATACCCGAAAATCTGGGATGTGACTCTTTTTTGCTCCAATTCTGAAGCCAATTGAGCTTATAAATATCCCTTACTTCTCAACTAGCTAAGCACATTGAGAAGTGATAAGAATTGAGTCAAAACTCTAGCAAAATTACCTTCAAAAGTTTGAGTGTTCACCTCCCAAGTCTCATTTATAAACGTTTTGTAAGAGAGTGTGAACCACTTGTAAAAGTCTGTAAGAGAGGTGCTTGGTCCTTTCCCTTCAAGAAGAATTAATAGTGGAAGTTGGAAACCTCATCGGAGGAGGTTTTGGAAGTGGACGTAGGTCATTTGACCAAACCACTATAAATCGCTACATACTTCTCTTGGTGTGAGTTTTTAAATTGCTGCATTTTAATTTTTACTTGGCTGCAATCTCTCAATCTCCTTCTCTCAACTCTCTTTCATATTCAATTGAAACATTCGCTTTGCCAAAATCTTTTTCGTTAGACCAAAACTTCTCAATGCACAACTCTTTTCTAAATCACTTTGAATTTATGGTTTTTATCCGCTGTACTAATTCATCACCCTAGTGCCGCTCTAGATCCTAACACAGGTCATTTGAGAAAAGTGAAGAAAAAGTATTTTAGGTTAAAGGGGAGTCTTCTACTTAAAAAGAAGATAAAAAATCAATAGAAAGAGGATGTGGCAGAGGAGGATTTCGTGGTAGAGGAAATGGAAGAGGAAGAGGACACTTTGATGGCCATGATAAACTAAAGCAATCAAATTATAAAAAAAACTACAAGAGTGGAATTCAATATCATTATTTTAAAAAGTTTGGTCACATGAAAGCAAATTGCTAGAAAAGAGAAAAGCAAGCAAGCTACGTGAGGAAAATGAAGAAAATAGTAAGTTGTTTATAACTCATTCACAAGGTAATAATATCTCAAATAATATTTGATTTTTAGATAGTAGATATTCTATTCATATGTCAAGCATAAGATCAATATTTAGAGATATTAATGAAACTCATAAGTTGAAGATTAGACTTGGAGATAAAAAGCAAATCCAAGTGGAAGGAAAAGGAATAATTGAAATGAAAACAAGTCAAGGAAAGGTAAAACTCCTTGATAATATTTTCTTTGTTCCTAATTTATCACATAACTTGTTGAGAATTGGATAATTTATAGATGATTAGATATTCAGTTATATTTTATGATAGTTCATGCACTATTAAAGATAAAAAATTTAGTTTAATTACAGTAAATGTTTGTATGATGCAAAATAAGATGTTTCCACTTGATGTTTCAAATATTAAAAAGCATGCTCTTATTACAACTCAAAAGAATGAGTCTAATTTGTGGCATTTAAGATATAGACACCTTAATATTAAGGGCTTAAGATTGTTAAAGCAAAAAGAAATGATTTTCGAATTACCCAAAATTAATACACTTGATGTATGTGAATGATGCATTTATGGCAAACAAAGTAAAAAATCATTTCCTGTTGAAAAAGCATAAAGAGCATCTAATTATTTTGAATTAATTTATACTAACTTATGTGGACCTATGAATACAAAATCATTTGGTGGAAGTTGATATTTTCTATTATTTATAATTATAGCTACATCAGTTGGGTATATCTTCTGGAACTAAAATCTAAAATATTTAATAATTTTAAAAATTCAAGACACTTGTAGAAAGGTAAATTGGTAGATGTATAAAGATACTTCGGACAGATAGAGGCGATAGATTTTTATCTAATGAGTTTAATTCTTTTTGTGAAGAAAATGGTATTCGTAGACAATTAACAACACCATATACACCAGAATAAAATGGTGTAACTGAACATAAAAAATCGAACTGTTGTTGAAATGATAAGAAGTTTGCTTAAAAGAAATTATCTTCCAAATCAGTTTTGGGCAGAAACAGTTACAACAATAGTTTATTTGTTGAATATTTTACCTACAAAGGTTGTTATGAATCAAATTCCTTTTGAAGCTTGGTATGGTATAAAGCCAAGTATAAGCCATCTAAGAATTTTTTGTTGTATTACTTATGCTTTGGTAAATTTATAAAACTATCATAAGCTTGATGAAAAATCTAAAAAATACATCTTAATTGGTTATTCCTTATAATCCAAAGCATATCGATTGTATAATTCTATCAGTGGCAAAGTTATTATTAATAGAAATATTGTGTTTGATGAAAGGGTAAGTTAGAATTAGGAGAACAATGAAGGTGAAACACAAACTCAGATTCCAATAGAACTAAATACTCCACAGACTCAAGTAATTGATCCTGCTCCAACAAGTTCATCATCAACCTCACCCAGTAGCAGTTCAAATTCTGATTCCTCATATGAAACCCCTCCAAGAAAATTCAGATCACTAATAGAAATTTATGACTCAACATTTACTTTATTTATTTCAGATCCTATAACTTTTGAAGAAGCAGTTGAAAAAGAGGAATGGTGAAAAGCAATGAAGGAGGAAATCAAGTTAATTGAGAAGAATGAAACCTAGGAACTAATGGATCTACTGAAAGAAAAGAAAGCTATTGGATTGAAATATGTGTTTAGAATAAAATATAATATAAATGAAAGCATCCAAAAGCATAAGGCTCAGCTTGTAGCAAAAGGATATTCATAGCAATAAGGTATTGATTTTGATAATATTTTTTCTCCAATTGTTAGATTCGAAACCACGAAAACTTTTTTGGCTTTAGCTGCTCACTTAAGTTGACATGTTTATCAATTTGATGTGATATCTATGTTTTTAAATGGAGATTTATATAAAGAGATTTTTGTTACTGAATGTTTTTTTGTTAGAGAACATGAAGAAAAGGTGTATAAGTTAAAGAAAGCTCTTTATGGGTTTAAACAAGCTCCAAGGGCATGATACAATAAAATTGATTATTATTTTTATCAAAATAGATTTAAGAGGAGCAATAATAAACCTACTATTTATCTAAAGAAGGAAGGTGAATATAATATTCTAATGGTTTATCTTTATGTTAATGATATTATATATATGGGTTCATCTAACTCTTTTGTGATAGAATTTAAAAAATACATAATGAATACATTTAAAATGTCAAATCTAGATCTACTACACTATTTTCTTGGGTTAAAAGTGAAGCAAGGATTAGATGAAGTTTTTATTTCACAAAGAAAGTATGTAATAGATCTACTCAAAAAATCTAACATGATTAATTGCAAAGTTGCAACAACGCCTATGAATATAAATGAGAAATTGAAACTTGAAGATGGTATATGTTTGACAAATCAAAATACTACAGAAGTTTGGTTGGAGGTTTGATTTATCTAACTTATACTCGACCAGATATTACCTTTTCTATTAATATAGTATCTAGGTTTATGCATAGCCCCAACAAACATCATCTTGGAGCTGTTAAAAGAATTTTACGTTATATTGCTGGAACTATAGTTTATGGTATTTGGTATTCTCATAATTTTAAATATAAATTATTTGGTTTCATTTATAGTGATTGGGCAGGAGCTTTGGATAATAGAAAAAGTACTTCATGCAATATTTTTAGCCTCGGATCATAAGCTATATCTTGGAGTAAGTGGAACCATAGCAATAAAGTATTGTAGAATAGGTGAACAAGTTATGGATATTCTCACCAAGTGGCTTTCAGTTCAAAAGTATATTTATTTTATATCTCAAATCGGTGTATGTAACTATGAATCATGGGAGAGTGTTGAGAATTGATTCATAGTAGTTATCTAGGTAGTTTCCATGTTCTAGGTAGTTATATGCATATTCTAAGACGTGGCCCATGATCTAGAAGTTATAGGATAGTTCCTATACCTAACTCAATCATGAGTGATATAATGGGGTAAGATAGTTATCATAAGTTATATAAATAGGATCATAATTCATGAAGTAAGATAGGTGTGCATTTGAAAAAATCTTATTAGTGTTCTATATCTTTCTTTTATTTTTAATACTATATTAATTTTCTTAATCGAAAGTTTTTTCTCTTATTTACATCATAATTTTTTTTTTTTTTCGTGCTTCTCCATCCCAACATAATGCTCCACGAAACATAGCTTTTTACATGAGCATTACGCTCAGCTTCTTGCCATAGGCCGTCTGAATGCCATGAGAAACTTATTGACGCATGCATCTGAAATTTCTGGCAACAGGAAAAGTTTTACTGGAGCATGTATGCTGCAAGTGGTCCAGTCAAAAAGATTGTCAACTCCCATTTTTATGTTCAGATTCATGTCCGTCCATTTTTGGACTTCCACAGAAAGCCCTTCTGAAACAATCCTGTGTTCATGTTGTCATCATACATGTGGCTCCACAAGTGAACTTGACCTGTTGTGTGGATGGCTAATGTGCGATCTGAATGCAACCAGCAGATGCTCACGATGCATCCCTTCTTCAGCACTTTGTAATCTTCACGTGCATGCCTTCGTCCACCGACACTGTTCTCGTCCCGGTATCCTCAGACAAATTCCGTGCTTTAGCCTTCTTATGTGTTCCTTTCCTCCCAAAATCAACTTGAGATTAAAAACTTCACCGATGAATACTGGCTTCATTCCTTCTCACACTGAGCACCACATTAAAGTAAGGCATTGTAATGATCACGCCAGAGCATTCGGTACTCATTATGCATGTTGTTACATACTAAAGTGCGCTGTCCTGGGATTCTGCTGAGCTCTTCCCCCCTCCCCCCTAAGGATTGTGAGGGTGAACATGGATTACCTGTGATTGGTGAGCAATAATATTAAGAAAGGTTGTAAGTTGAGATGGTGGCTTCTGGTGAGGATCAATCCGGCAACGGAGTGCATGCAATGCTGAGCCAGGAGCCATAGTGGTTGTCCTTTCATGATGATGTGTAATTCCATCATTTAGGCATCAAGGAAAAGTCCACCACAAAATCTTGCTTTTTAAGTTGAATGGAGGAACGGTATCAGGGTGAGTTCCGGAAGACCAATCTTTTTATATTCTTCCGGTCCACCATTCCTTTTCTTCTTCCCATGTGGCTTGTGTCGTATGTGTGGTTCCAAGGGATGCTTTTGCTCCAAACAGAGTAAGAGTTCCATTTATTGTAATGGTTAGTACTGTTCTCCAACTTAGGCAAGTGCAAGTGCAAGACAGAGGGGCTGAGCTAAAAAGAATAAAAGTTTCATTGTTTTGATCGGCATCTACAACTACATATCTTCAAGCAACATGCATGTTGCATGTTATTTTGTATGCGACGTGTTTCCACTGTGTCAAGTAATTCCCCACAAATCCTGCATTAAGAGAAGGCTTGTGTTGTTACCGGATTGAAAATTCGTCAATCTCTCACCATTCTTATCGTGTGGTAAACTGTTGAGGCATCCTTTGCCTTTCGAAATGTAATGAAATAAATTAATCTATACGATAAAAAATCTTATTTACATATAAATCATCATCTTATTTGGTCGACAAACTATCCGTTCTACGTATAAAAATGCTTAGGCAAGAAGAAAAAGGAGGGTGTTGCCAGAGAGATGATTAGCATTATTTTAGACCTCCACAATTCAATGTTTAGAGCATCAAGTATCAGTTACTCGAATCATTCTTGGCAAACGTACCCAAGTACCTGTAGGTCCCTCTGTCATAATAAAGTTAAATGAAGAATTTGTATACTAATCCAATAGTTATGTGGCAATAATCAGTGATTTAGTAAACGAATCTCTCTGCGATTAGTGACTTCTTAACTGTAACTTCAATCATGAGAACAACAAAGTGTGGTTAACTTTCATCTACTCAGGTCCACATCTACGAAGCATAGAGCCAAACGATAGGGGGAAGCACAATCCCTTTTATTTAAATCCGAATCCAACAAACATTTTACTATTCCCCAAAAACGATGTTTTGAAAAAATATTTTTGAAAAATTCTAAAGCAACATTTAATCTAGAGCTTACTATTTTGGAACCCTGTTTACTATCGACAACTCCCTTACTATTCATAACCTTCTAAGAAATTATTAAAAGAATATTTTACTATTTACAACCCCTCCAATTTTGATTTAACCTTTTTTGTTCCCTTCTCCACATTCTTGCTATCAATTGTGGCCCTCTAGCCTGTGCTCTCCCAGCTCATGATCTAATACGCTTGTTGTCCCCTCACATTGTTCTCCTAGAGAAGAAAAAAAGAAAAGAAAAGGATGAGGAAGAAGAAGAAGGAGAGAGAAGAAAAAGATGAGAGGAGAGGGAAGAAGAAAGGATAAAAAGGAGAGGGTATTTATGTTCATTTACGAAAGGATAATTTTGAGATATTAAAAATTTTTAAAACAAGGTTGTATATACTAAAGAGATGATTGTAAATTGTAATCTCCTTCAGTATTATTACAATATGCAATGTTCTTAAAAAGCTCTAAAATTTATACTATGCTATCCCATGATAATTTCTCATGTGCTTAGTTTATCTTGTCAACCTTAATTGATTGATATTTAAAATATATGTTATCAAATTTATTAAATCAATCTCCAAATACAAAATCAATCTACTCAAAATAATTGTTTATAGAATCTGTAATTTCCTTTTCATTAAAAATTCTCATGTCTTCTCAATCTTCAACTCTATACTAACAATTTGTTTGTCTCTACATATTTCTTTCTTTTTTTGTGGAGGTAAAAGTACTAATATACTTCAAGCAAACATAACAATCGTCTACTTCAATAAAATCCATGATGTGTTTTCAAAATTTTCTTTTTACTAAATGTGCTTTTTGGATGGAAATAACTTCTTCAATACCAATCCTATCACAATTTAAGTTTTTTCATGCATGATCTCATCATCTTTAATCCAAACAAAAACAGCAATGAGGCAATTATTTTCCCTGATAAATTTTTTTAATCTTTATTTTTCTTATCTTCTTATGGTGGTGTGGGAGGATATACCCCCTTTGATAAATATCGTCCAAATCAATAAAGTTTCTCTTCTTGTGTTGCTCTACAAATTCATGAAAGAAAATATTTATCTCCTATTAATTTATAGATAAACTAAAATGTTGAAATGCTCTCTGATCGTTTTCTCTGATAAGACTCAATCTTCTTTTTCTTAACTCTTTTTTGTATTCCTATGATAGTGCCTTGAATTGCAAAGCATCTCTAACATCTTTAAAACCATCCACAAATTTTAAGCATTCTAATCTAATAAAAGCTTTTGTCATAATTTTTTTACTAATAATATGTTTCATCAAGTCTAATTTAAAGATAGATATCCAATTGTCATTGTTGTAATCTAATCTAATAATTACCTTTTTAGTTTTAGTACTTTCTTCCTTGATGATTATCATTAAAATTTGATCTTCAACGCTCTTCATAGTCAAACTCACTCTAGTACCATATTAGAAAATATTTTGATCTTTATGGAAAGTCTCCACTTTGATCCTTTATTAAAATGTCATTCTTCATGACTCGATCATCATGAATGACGTATTGTAATTAATAGTTTTCATGGCTCAATCTTTGAAATTTGATCTTCAATGGTCAAACTTGCCCTGACACTATGTTTGGACAAATAATATTGGAAGTAGGGTGAGTTTCTTTGAATCAGAAAAAAGATGACAAAGAAGAATAAAATAGTTATTATTATCATAGAGTTTTATTCATCATATCACTTAAAATCTCTCTTAAATCCTTAACTTCTCTTAACCACTCTTTTTTCTCATTATCCTTTTATCCCTCGATACATTACATAACTCTTTATTTATAGGTGAGTTAAATCAAGAGTCCAATCTTAACAAAAGATACAAATTAAGACTTTGGCCTTAACTATAGGCTTATGCAATATATTAAAGCAACTTCTTGTCCAACAAAAGTTTGGCTTAATTTCCAACGCTAGGTTATAGAGATCAGAATAATCCTATATATATATATATATATATATATATATATATATATATATATATATATATATATATATATATATATATAAGAATAGCAGAATTTATATTGGATCAGACTCTTTGTTAGGGGATGTTATAGGAACTTACTAACCCTAAGGAGTGAGCTTTTAAGATCGAGCAAGTGGGATAATTATTTTAAGTCTATCACATCTTTAACTTGTAAAGTTTAAAAATTAAAAAAAAATTCTATTAAATATATACATGATGTTTATATATGGATTTAAACTTAAGATTTATCACTTGTATAATAATATATATTAATGAACATATTAAATATCTCAAAGGAGACTTTTTGTTTTTTAATTTGTAAAGTTGAATGCTATAATTAAGTTGTTCCCTAATTCATGGGGAATGAGTGATGGTGGAAAAGCTACAAGTTCTCCGAGGAAAAAAGCCCAGAAGATGCTTTCGAGGTTGCTTGTTCTCCTATCCTTTGGTGGCCATCGAGCCTACCACATGATGTGAGCGTGCATGGAAAGAGAGAGTCATCAGCGAGAAGAAAATTGATTTGTGTCTCCACTAAGAAATCAAAGAATACATTCGGATCGATGAATGTGAGAGTTGGACTCAGAGTAAGTGGGCTCGATCACGTTACCTCCATAACGTGATTGTGGTGACTTTTGCATATTTTATATTTTATACTATGAAAATTTTCTATATATTAGTAATCTCTTAAGAAAAACAGCATCAAGTTTGCGTGCAAATTGAACTGTTGGGTCATCTACCGACAAAATATCGAGCCATTACTTGTGCTAAATTAAATTTACTCATTTTGTCAAACAAATGCAAATGTTCTAGGATCAAGAATTTATACTTATTCCACAATTAATCATTAAACAATGATGTCTAGTTTTGTCTTTAAAGATTTAGTTGTAGAATGAAGATTAAAAAAATTAGGCATGATACATGTTCGAAATAATAATTATTTAAGTTTTGTGGACTTGCGATGATTATATTTCCTACTTTTTATGTAGTTTTAGATCTAAATTAATTTTCTTTGCTTCAATATTTTCAGAGGGAGTGAGAAATGATCGATTAATAATTGCCAAGCCTGAAATTTTGAGTAATTTTATGTTTAGTCTTTATCAATAAATTCAGTATTCTTCTTACAACTCAAAGAAGAAAATTATGCTAAAACCATGAAACTCACCTCTTAAATGGATTTTATTAAACTTGAAAATCTTTTTTTCCCTCAAACCCCAGACCAAAATAAATTATAATTCGTAGATTTTACCTGCAACTACATATAAAACAACTGACAAACGAGACTTGTAATCTAAGGTTTGTGCCAATTAATATGGTATCCTTTATAAGAGAATTAATTATTATGTACAAATTCTAGATATATAAATGTTGTGTTAAGAAATGATATATATATATGTATATATATATATATCGATCACGTAGATATATAATTTTCAGCTAATATATATATATATATATGTATATATGTATGTATATTTAGAGAATTTCAATTTCATGCATGTGACTAGAAATTAAAAAATAAAGAGATTTTTTTAATGATCCAAAGGAGGAGGAAGCTGCTTTCTTGCACCATAGCAACCAACACCTCGTGAAGTCAAGAAATTGATATGATAACAATTAGGAAGCTTCAGTAACTTCCAACAAGAACTACTCAATGATACGTATTACTTTATAGAATTATTTGAGGTTGTGAGCTGTCACTGGGAGGCATTGACCTTCCCCTCACCTATCCCAATATATCCCCACGCTTCCTCTTCAATGTCCTCCACCCTTGTGCTTGTTCTACTCTCTCTCTCTCTCTCTCTCTCTCTCTCTCTCTCTCTCTCTCTCTCTCTCTCTCTCTCCCCAAGTGTTTTCCCAGCCTTGACCACCATCACCATCAAAGCACCCTGAATGCAGCTTTCTCCCTAATGATCTTGGTTTTCTTCTGAGTCCTTCAGCTTGTGGATCTTGGTTAATTTCCTGATGTCCACCGAATAGCCTTCTTCCTGATCATCGAACTTTTAGACTTCCATCTGATCTTCCTCACAAAGCCCCGTAACGAATCAGCTGTGAACCAATCTCTTCTTCAGTTCTAGTTTGTGTTAAGCTGGCGTGCTTACTTTTCCTTCTTCCTTAGAGAAGCATTTATAAAAGCCTTCAGATCATGTAATATTTGTCTGTGTCTTTTCATAACACAATCCAAAAAAAATCACAAAAAAGAAAGGTTAGTAGTATTTCTTATCTATGATCTCTGAGTAAAATTCCATCTGTTGTATCAAAACCTGGCTGGGGTTCTACCATTCCTATAGCAAAAGCTTCATAAAAACCATCAAATCATGTAACTTTTTCCCTTCTTAATCATCACTCCCATCCCCAACAAAAAAAAAGAACATCCCCCTCAAAAAAAAGCCAAAAAAATTACAGGTAGTTGCCAGTAGACAATGCCGGAGCCGGAAACGCCGACCGCGTCGGCCCCTGCGACGCCGGGCACGCCGGGCGCGCCGCTCTTCAACTCGCTCCGGGTTGACTCGCTCTCCTACGAACGGAAGTCGTTGCCGAGGTGCAACAAATGCCTCCCGGTGGACGCTTGGGCCTCCCCGCACACATGCTTCACGGAGTTCCCCAAGCCCGATGTCTCCCTCACCCGCAAGGTACGCACGTGCGAACTCTGCAACAGCACTCCCGTTGCTTTTGGTTTGCGCATGTCTTTATTCATCAGCATCTCTTCGTATAAATTAACCTTATAATGTCTTCGAAGTATTTATTTAGTTCCTTGTTGCTTTTATTATTTTTCCGGTTATATTTGGAGTTAGCTCATGAAACATATTCTTTGTACCACATCATCCGTTAAAGGTAAAAATGGTTGCAAGTTTTGTTAAAGGTAAAAAGGTTAAAGGTTGTACCAGTAGCCCAACTTTGCAACATTGTTCACAATATCGATTTTGATAATATATTAATTTCTGACAGCAGTACCTTTCCCCTTTTTCACGTCGTATCAGTGGTCAATATGTGAGCGTTTAGTATACTCAGGGTTAGTATAGTCTTGAGATGCGAGCAAGATACCAACCAATCCAATATTTGGCATCAATTAAATAATCAAATATGTCACTAGTTTGTCTTGGCGAAGCATTTCTAAGACAACTATCTATTTCCACAGTGAGCTCGGTTCATTCAAGGTAGGATTTGGCAAATTATTGCCATTGGTGCAAAAGTGATGAAAAAGAAAAAGACGGTTTAAAATATCCAGTTAAGATCCTAACAAAAAAACATTCAAAATGGTTTTTATCCCCTTTATAATTTAAGTCCATCAGTTAATGAAAGGTTAAGGAGCGATGAAACTCAAACGATCATCTCCAGTAAGCACGAGAAAAGTTGTGTGCTTTACCTTACCTTACCTAAGGTGAAACATGTGAGCAATTTCTCAATAATATACATCTTCTGGGGGTTAGCAGCATTCGGCATGAGGGTGTGCATCATGACTAAGCGTTTGGCACAAGTCCATCACCTGCTTTGTCTCTTCTTCTCTGTCATCTCCAATCTATCACCTTTGCTAAGGAATGAATCCAAGGTCATATTCTTGCTTTGCGTCACAACCACAGCCAAACTAATTTCCAGTGTCCTTTATCCTGGTTTTCGTACCCAAAGTATCAGACTGATACAACAGGTATGACATTGCTGAGGTGTGGCTTGGATAGAGTATGAGGCTTTTATTGTTCTTCCTTCCTGCCTGGCTTTCCTAATCATGGTACTCTTAGTAGCTGCATATTTTTAAAAAAAACTCTTGATAACTGTGGATGAGTATGTCATGATCTTGGACTGAGGAATAAGAAGGGAAAGGGGAATGGTTCTCAACCTAACATATTAATTTGTATTATTTAAAAGATTTGTCTGGCTTCGCCGCCCCTATGGAGGCGTATCAACTCTAGATAATAAGATTTAGATAAAATTATTTATCCTCCTAAAGTCAATGATTCTTGTTTTTATCTCTTAAAAAATAAATTTAACATATATATTTTCTCTAAGACAGAAACTTGAGTGTATGTCCTTCAACAATAAATTATCATTTGAAATTTATATCTTCTAGAAATTTGTTTTGATTTGAAAGTATTGGGGGTACTTTAGATATTTTATATTTTTAAGTCAAACAAGTTAACATTAGCCACAGCTAGAAGTGATTAACTTATGGATGTTAATGACATATGTTTATGTGAAGGATCTTAATATTCAGAGTTAAAAATATATAATATCTATGTGGATGTTTATGTGAAGGACCTTAGTATCCTGAAGAACATATGTATGCTATATGAAACTAAGGGTAATTGCTTCAGATTTTGCAAGGACAAATATATATATATATATATATATATATATATATATATGTATATATATGTATGTATATATATGTATCTATATATATATACACATATATATATACACATATATATACATATATACATATATATACATATATATACACATATATATAAATATATATATGTGTATATTTATATATGTATATTTATAGGAGAGAGAGAGAGAGAGAGAGAGAGAGAGAGAGAGAGAGGAGTTTATCATATCACTTTGTTCCAATCGATCTATGGGGCCTACATCCTTTTATTTTAGTTTGGTTTGTATTTATTTGTTTATCATAATAATAGACGCTTGGCCCCTCATGATTTGTCAGCATTAGTCAATACCTAATTGTGTTGAGATTGTGGCAGCCTGAATTATAATATATGATGTTTTAAGTCATATCCAGAGAGCTCACTTATGGTTAATGCCATTGCTTTCACTATTCCATTCTATTCATGAGAGTCATGCAGTAAAAGATGGATCGAACATCTTGGGCAGCAAGTAGAATAGAAAGAAAACTATTTAGGCCCTATCATTCACACAAGTTTTTCATCACGGGTTATTTTAATTTTATTATCATACACTAAAAACCATATATAATTAAATTTTTAGCAAATATTGGATGTTGTTTACAAACATTTGTTGATGTTATTGACCTTCAGGTTGATCTCAGTCGAAGAACATTTTTTTTAGTATGACTCGTTCTAAATTTTTAAATTTAGATGTAGCATATATTAATTATATATTTTAGCGTTTAAAGATTTACTAAGAAGACCCAC
Organism: Musa beccarii; assembly: GCA_024322285.1. NCBI lineage: Eukaryota > Viridiplantae > Streptophyta > Magnoliopsida > Zingiberales > Musaceae > Musa > Musa beccarii. The sequence continues at coordinate 8,867,403 of CM044394.1, forward strand.
TATATATTATTGTGATGCTTTACTAAACGATCTCTTGTTATGATTCATGAAAATTGTAGAAAATAGTTCTTTTATCTTGTACATAAGGATTCATCGCTGTGTGCTGTTTAAAGTTATTAACTGTTCGAACAAGTTAATGTGGAGAATGATCTTAACAGTTGTACGTTGGTGCTTTGAAGTAAAAGATGTTTAGTTGTAGTGTGTGTGTTATTTTCATATAAGCCTGAATCAAAATTGGCAACATCATTTTAAGGGAAAGAAAAATGCTGTTGAACTTACCAACATTGCATTGATAATACGAGTGACAATTATTACGGTCTTTGTTGCTGGTATCAGAAGTATAGCAGTTTGACGGAATGGAGGATGTGACACGAGAAAGGACAGAAATCCTCAAACCAGACATCAGTACGATTACATTGTGCTATCTGTAATCAACAATATCGAGTTGGAGGAACGCTTTTTTTTTTCCTGCTTCCAAGCCTGCTTTACTATAGTGGCACCATTTGGACCGTTCACTGACTCTTGGAGTTCTTCTTCTTCTTCTTACTGATAGCTAATGATGCTTTAGCTAATCCGTTTGTTTCTTGATGACAATAATTGATGGCAGATAGGAGCTGAATTCGTGGGCACCTTCATCCTAATCTTCGGCGCCACTGCAGCTCCCATAGTGAATCAGAAGTACAACGGGGCCGAGACTCTCATCGGCAACGCTGCATGCGCCGGTCTCGCCGTCATGATCGTCATCCTCTCCACCGGCCACATCTCCGGCGCCCATCTCAACCCCTCACTCACCATCGCCTTCGCGGTTCTCCGCCACTTCCCTTGGTCCCACGTCCCCGCCTACGTGGTGGCCCAAGTCTCCGCATCCATCTGCGCCTCCTTTGCGCTCAAGGGTGTCTTCCATCCTTTCCTTTCCGGTGGTGTCACTGTGCCTTCTGTCAGCACTGCTCAGGCCTTCTTCATCGAGTTCGTCATCACTTTCAATCTCCTTTTCGTCGTGACCGCCGTCGCGACAGATACTCGCGCGGTAAACCGTGGCTACCCAACATATCTTCTCCACCTTACCCATTTTCATTCATCCTCCTTCCTTACTACTCGTGCAATCTAAACGTAGGTGGGAGAACTTGCCGGAATCGCGGTCGGGGCCACGGTTATGCTCAACATTCTTATAGCAGGGTTAGTGCGCATGCAACAAACATGACAGAATTACCAATGCATAAAGTTGTTCTCGTCATTATACTTGTAACACGGTTTCATCATTTTTCACGTTCGACTCAGGCCATCCAGTGGGGGATCAATGAATCCGGTCCGAACTCTCGGACCGGCGGTCGCAGCAGGCAACTACAAACAGATATGGATATATCTGGTGGCGCCGACTGCCGGTGCTGTCGCCGGAGCTGCGGTTTACACAGCTGTGAAGCTGAAGGGAGACGATGGCGAGATGCCGCGACGGAGCTTCCGCCGTTAAAGGGTGGCTTTACTGCAGCTTGCTTTCAAGTAATAATAATAAACTCGGGTACGAGAAGGGTTGGTCTTTGTTTTCGATATATTACAGACTTATGCCGAAGCGGACGTGACATTAGGTTCGCTCTCTGCAAGTCTATCTCGTAGTGACTGAAGGAAGTGATATGATGTGGAGTAAAGACTATTATGTGTTGTGGATGTTAGTGCGATGTTGTCTTTTGAATCGTGTGAGATGGGGCGAACCGGATCTCACGGTGATGTTTGGTTTGTCTTGATGCTTTGTGTGGTTGTCAGGAGTCTTGGAATACAGGGGGCGGGTGGTGCATCTATCTATCTGCCCTGTAGTACTTGTCCTGTCTAAAACATTATATATATATATATATATATATATATATATATATATATATATATGCACCGTGTGTGTGTGCCTAGTATCTTAGTTGTGTCAATCTTGTTGTCCGGTGCTTTCTCGGAGTTTTGCTTGTCATTTATGGCAATTCACAACAATGTAGGTTATATACTATAGCACTTTAGATCCTCGAAACCTCTTCATCTACTCTAACCTGCGTCTTCTCCATCGATCTTATGAAACTATGACTCCCCAACTCCACTCTAATGTTGTGGTGCACTCACATCCGTCCCTGAAGCTAGCAAAACCCAAGTTCCTGGGCAAATCTCTTAAAAAGTAAAATAAAAATAAAAAAGGAAAGCTCAAGGTTTCGGAAACTGGAAGCGTTGTGCTAACTGATTTTGAAGCCAGTCAATCTTCGCCAAAACGATTGAGGATTGTAGATTAAGTTCTAATTAAATTGAATCTGATTCAAATAAATTGAATTGGTTCAACTAGTGTTCAGGTGAATTAAAGGTTAATTAGTATATGATTACTTGTGTTATTCAAGTTGAAAGAATATTTGTGAGTTTTATGAGTTTAAGTGATACCACTATTCCTCACGTAGATATTAAGAATTAAGTGGTTTCATTATTCCTCAAAAATTACAAATAATGTTTGTCAGTTGACTCAAGCATACTATTAGTGATACTATCACCTAAGCCTAGAGGTCATTAGTTGAACCTTTTAACGGGTCTAATTTGGCTCGATTTTAAGCACAATAACTTTTTTGACAAGTGTACTTTATTTCGATTCAATACTGGCTTAACTTTACCTAATAATATCGATTAAGATCTTGATAAATCAACCATATATTTGATATATTTATGATGCTTTCAGCATATTGTATATGTTGGATCTCAGATTTTGATGATGAAACTAATTGATTATATTTTATTATCTAACTGCGTTTTGAGTAACACAGGTCTACTATTGATCAGGATTAGACAGTTAACATAGAATGAATCAATGTTGCATCGGAGAAAATCACATTAGGAGATTGGACACCAAGCCGGAGGTTCGATCGATAATTGACAGAAGGCTTCGAACAAAGATATTAGGCATTGGACCAAGAAGAGTGGTGCTACACCAAGGATATCGGGGTTGCGAAGGTCAACCGCCAATTGGACAAAAGGCTACAAGAGAGGATGATGCACCAAAAAATGGGACGAAGCGTTGACCAATGATGTGCTGGGCAACAGGAGATTGATTCGTGTAACTGACTAGATCGTAGTAGAGTTAAAGTTTATGTGTCCAGGATTAAGTATGACAACGATGAAGACATAAAGCAAAACAAAGCACCGGAGTCAACTATGATGGAATCATTGGGAGTTTGAGAGTTCGACAGAAGTCCGAAGATTCATCATAGTGTTGCTGGAACTGGCCGAGAATGAGTAGGGAGCTCACCGAAGGGTTTTCAGAAGTTCACCAAAAGGTTCGTCAGAAGTTCATGGAGCTCGTCGAGAAAGATCAGAGCTTGCTGAAAAAGCTTGCTAAGATTGTCATAAAGTCTAGGAGCTTACCAGGAATCCATAGAATAGTGTCCGAGGGTTCGTCGGATGACCGTTGGAAGTTTGTCGGAAGCTCACCGGAAGAAGTCTTAACTTACCGGACATTGTTTAGCTTAAGAAATATCTTTAATTTTATAGTTAGTACCTAATTAGGGTTAGGATTAGGTGTTAATCCTATAACCCTGGTAGGGGCCAACTGGGCCCATTAATGGATTGGTTTGGGCTGGATTCAAGGCCCAACTAGGAGTACTAGACCTTGTTTGACGATGGCACCGTTAGACTAGAGCAATGGAACTGCTTGGGTTCAACATCCTAGGTTGTACTAGGTGGTGATACCGTCCAGTACACTGACAATGCTAGTATGGCCAAGTGATGGTACCATAAGACTAGTGGTGGTACCGCCCAGTGTCAGGGTCAAACTGGTAGTGGTACAGCCAATACCCAGTAAACCTAGGATAGAAAGGTTTTTGGCTCCAAGTTTGAATCCAATTGGAGTCTATAAATACCCCTCCCATCCTTGGGTTAAAAATATAAGTACTGAGAATTTGAAAGAAAAAAAAACATCGTAAAAACCCCTTCAAAATTTTCCTCCTCTAGCTTAGATAGATTTCAGCCAAAAGAGAGGAGTGTGCTTGTAAGGGTTATCTCCTAAGCCCATAAAAAAGAGAGAGCACTTGTAAGGGAGTTGGTCTTCGCTCGTTGACAGGAAGACAACTAGTGAAAAAACCGGTGGCCTCAATATTAGGACTCTAGCTATGAGAATCCTAATTTAGTTTTATTAATAAGGGCATTCATGTAAATCCTATCTAGCCGACCCCTATTAAAGAGGTGAAGAGGCCGGCTAGGTTAGGGTTAGGTTGCTTCTTAGAAAAGGAATCCTATTAGAGAGAGACTTTTATTAGATCCCATCCTCCTAAGAGATATGTGGGACATATCAGAAGAGAGAATGTTGAGGATATTGATCCTTAGACCGACGAGAAGGCTATTATGAGCATATACTCCGTGAAATGGCAAGAAGCCATGAATTCAGAAATGGATTCCATGTACTCCAACAAGGTTTGGAACCTAGTTGATGCACCCGAGGGTATTGTACCCATTGGTTATAAATGGATCTTCAAAAAGAAGATTGGAGTAGATGGACAGGTAGAGACCTATAAAGCAAGGCTAGTGGCTAAGGGGTATCGTCAAAGCCAAGGTGTTGACTATGACGAAACTTTCTCACCTGTAGCCATGCTAAAATCCATTCGAATTCTATTGGCTATTGCAGCACACTATGATTATGAGATCTGGCAGATGGACATCAAAACTGCATTCCTCAATGGTAACCTCGAGGAGGAGGTGTATATGATACATCTTGAGGGATTCGTGTCCAAGGATAACCCAGATAAGGTGTGTAAATTGCTTAGGTCCATTTATAGATTGAAGCAAGCTTCCCGAAGTTGGAACATAAGATTTGATGAGGCGATCAGATCTTATGACTTCGTTAAGAACGAAGATGAACCTTGTGTGTAAAGAAAATTAAGTGGGAGCACTATCACCTTTTTGGTATTATATATGGATGATATCCTGCTCATTGGGAATGATGTAGGAATGCTCTCCACAGTAAAGACTTGGTTATCTAGGTACTTCTCCATGAAGGACTTAGGGGAAGCATCCTACATATTGGGGATACGGATCTATAGAGATAGATATAAGAGAATGCTTGGCTTGTCCCAGTCCAGGTACATAGACACCATTGTCAAAAGGTTTGGCATGAAAAATTGTAAGAGAGGTCTCATTCCAATGAGACATGGAATATCACTTTCTAGGAGTATGTCCCCAAAGACTCTTGAAAAAAGGGCACACATGGATATGATGCCATATGCATCAGTGATATGATCTATCATGTATGCTACGCTATGTACCAGGCCTGATATAGCGTATGCTCTAAGTGTCACGAGCAGATATCAAGCAAATCCAGGCTTGGAGCACTAGAAAGCAGTAAAATGTATCCTTAAGTACTTGAGAAGGACTAAGGATCTTTTATTGGTATATGGAGGTAGTAGCCTCAAGGTTGAGGGCTACACGGACTCGAGCTTCCAGTCCGATGTCGATGATAGCAAGTCTAATTCAGGGTATGTGTTCACCCTGAATGGAGGAGCAGTATGCTGGAAGAGTTCCAAGTAAGACACTACTGCTGACTCGACCATAGAGGCGGAATACATTGCTGTGACAGAGGCAGCAAAGGAGGGCGTTTGGATGAAGAAGTTCATCATAGATCTAGGAGTCATCCCGAGCAGTGAGGAGTTGATTCCTTTATATTGTGACAAATATGGGATGATTACTCAAATAAGGGAACCCGGGTCTCATCAGAAGTGTTCTGAGGAGGTTCCAACTTATTGAAGAGATCGTGGCCCGAAAAGATGTAGTAATGGAAAGAGTTCCATCTGAAGATAACATTGCAGATCCACTGATAAAGCCATTGACTCAGATTGTCTTTGAGCGTCATAGAGGTCTGATGGGGATCAGACATGTTGGTGATTAGCTTTAGGTCAAGTAGGCGATTGCTAGTTATAGGTGCCCTACAAGCCAATCACATGAGTGATAGCACCTGTAACACGTTGCGTCAATCTCTTTGCTTATGATTATTGGCATTATCTCACATTATCTAGATGTATATTGTGATGTCCCTAGATCTGTGCAATGGGAATCGGATCATGATGAGATCACGATAATAAGACCGATTCACCTTTAAACATAGACCCTAAATTATCTTGGTCATAAGTTACTCGAGAAGGACATCGAGATAACCAGATAGACTGGTGTGCTGTATACCCGTTCATATGATGGAGGTAGCTGGTCTCCTAGTTACTCGTGTGGGGACACTAAGGGTACAGTGCAAGTGCTCATTGGAGAATGAGTTCACTGATTGATCCACCTACGGAATGCTGGATGGTTATTGATACCTCACGTCAGACAACAATTCCATAGTCCCAGTATTGTATCTGGTCCTTAGACTTGAGACACCAAGGATGTCCTATATGAGTACTCCACTCTTTGATACCAGACTTATAGGTTTAGAAAGTTCCATATCTAGTACAGCCGGTCATTGGGAGTGGTAGCCAACCATACGAGGGCTATTGAGTGTCAATAAAGAATCATTCGCTCTCAGTATCATGAGAGAAATATCTCATATGTTCTTGCTCGAACAAATCCTTGGCCAAGGTTATTCAGATTGAGAGAGAAAGAGTTCTTCATGAGAATTTGATAAGAGCAAGACTCGAGGAGAGACCGCATGGGCCTGACAGCACCATGCCCGGTATAGGGTCTCTGGGATATTAGATGGATGAGGGACTATAGATAGATGGTAATTGAGGACAGATAGGTCCAAAGGATTGGATTCCCCTGTATCGTTTGGGGGCCGCGGCGTAGTGGCCTGGTACGTTCGTAGTCGATGAGTTGGGTGAATTATTATAGAGATAATAATTCACTATGTCAAAAGGAGTTCTGACAAGTATAACTCACGGCCAGCTCGATATTGGGCCTAGAGGGTCACACACATATGGTAGGTGTTGCGACGAGTATAGGTTCGAATATGAGATATCCGCTGAACCCCCTATCTTATTGGATATCCATTAAGCTCATGAATTATTGGATCCTGAGATGAGATCCAATAATTGCTAATAAGAGATTATTGGGTAGAAACCCACTAATCCAAGAGGCTTGGGTAATTGGATGGAGATCCAATATCCAATAGGGCAAAAGATCCATTAGGGTTTTCAGGGGGACCTTTATAAATAGGAGGTAACCAGAGTTCTATAGGCTGAGGGTTTTTGGTAGTCACCTCCTATTCGCCTCTCCCCAGAGAGAGAGGTGCATCGTCGCAATCCCTGCTGTGTGGATGCCGCTAGAGAGGAGGACACTTGACTTCCTTCATCCTCTCCCATAGATCTATAGGAATTCAGGGATATACGATCTCCCTAGGTATCTTCTTTTGCACGTGCAGTTTTTGTGGATTTGTTTTTGACGCACCGATCTTCGCATGACGACGGAAACTTTCTATGGAAAATCTGGGGTTTTGTTTTTCTGTTCTTCTGCTGCACATGTGATGTCATCCCCCTTGCACGAATTTCCCAACAATGAACACTAGCTATCGAAAATAAGACTCTACCAAAGCTTTTGCTTAATTTCTAACTCTCAAAATGGTGTTTTTTTACTGAGAAAGGAGGGGTATTTATAGACCCAAAGAGGATTCAAATTTGAGCTCCAAATTTGAATTCATTTTGGGTTTTCCATTGCTGGCGATCCCACCACCTGTTAGTGGCGGTGCCACCGCTTGTCAGTGTTAAACTGACAATGTACTAGGCGGTTCCATCGCCTAAGGCAGCGATGCCACCGCCCAGTCTCTCGGGTGCTGGACGGTGCCACTACCCAGCTCTCGGCCACTAGGCAGTGCCACCGCCCAGCTCTTGGTCACTAGGTGGTGCCATGGCTCGGACCATTCAGCAAAGTTGAATGGGCCTTATTCTCGGCCCAAATCAACCTAATAAGGGCCCGGTTGGCCCTTACAAAGTTTTGACATAATTATTTCCTAATCCTTGCCCTAATTACATGCTAACTGCTAAATTGAAATATAATTCTAAGTGATTTAAACCGACATTCTTCAAGTCTACTTCCAGTGAGCTTTCTAGCGAAATTCCGGTGGACTACCGACACTCCTTTAGATTTCTTTCGGTGGACTTCCAATAAGCTCCCGGATTTTGTGGCGAGCTCAATGAGTCTTTGGCAAGCTTTTGAACCTTCTCAGTGATATCCACGAACCTTCGATGATCTTTCCGGTGAACTTTTGAAACCTTCGGCAAGTCCCTGATTCTATCTCGGTTGGTTCCGATAACACTTCCGACGATCCTTCGGACTTCCGGTGAACTCTTGAACTCCCGGTGAACTTGACCTCGGTAAATTATTTTCTGTTTTCATCCCATCATAGTTAATCCTACACACTTATCTCGATAATATGGATTAGAATAAATAATTCACCAATTGACTTCATCATCAAAATTCGAGATTCAACAATCTCCCCCTTTTTGATGATGACAATCAATTGATGATGGAGTTAATCTTAACTCCCTCTATCTATATGCCATATTATGAGAAGGTAAAAATACTTGAATTCAATCTTCATGAATTCATCCCAAACCTGATAAGTTTCATTCATTAAACTTATCGTCATGCTTAACAAGCATGATCTTTTATCCATAAATACGAAACTTCATATTTTTCACAATGTCATGGCATGTTATGCATTTTCTAGTCGAATGATAGACATTCATCATTTCGACAAGAGAAACTAATCACAAATTGAATTACCACAAGGATCAAATGATATCAATGAAGTGCATAAGATCAAGGCATGATATCAAATGAAATATTAGTTTATCATATCAATAAAAAGAATCCCATTTTTAAACATGATATGATATCGATCTCAAAATACTTGAATTTATTCTTCTTAATACTATGCAAGATATTTTATCAAGTTATTTTCATATGTCTCATCAATTTACACATTCTTCTCCCCCTTTGTCATCAACAAAAAGGAGGTGAAGTAGCCACCACAAGGTATCATACCACAAAAAAAATGAGTAGTCAATTGTCAAGCATATGATAAATGAGTTGAACATAATGCAAAATATGTTATCCTTGATGGAGAAATCTGAAAAATGTTTAGATCATTTTTATTCATGTTCATGAGATCCGAAAGAAAACATTAGAGTGTCAAAATGCTCATGAAGAATATAAGACTCATTTTTTTTATTGAGAATTCATAGAATTGTGAAAGGATAGATCATTAAAGTCATTCATCAAGGATTTCATATTTTTAAGGTAAACTCCATGAGAATGAGATGTCAAAACTCATAAAACTTCAACGAATGAAATATATCAACATAAAAAATTTGAAGGAAAAACTTCGATGTGGTACTCTTGTAGTGATTCATGAGGAGGAAGTCATAAAACCTTGAATCATACCAATTAGCACAAGAATAAAAATCAAAAATAAACATTTAAGAACTTAATTTTGCACAAATTATGTAATTAATTTATGCATATGTTAAGCTTCATAGAAAATTCAAGTCATGAAATATCTTTAGTCATACTTAAAAGAGGGTATAAAATTAGTTTTTACTACATCATTAGTATCCACTATTTAAAGAAGGAGGAAAACAATATCATGATAGCTTTCATCAAGATTATGATCGAAAGATAAAAATAAGAGCTCCATGATATAAAGATGTCATCAAAATGCGAAAATATAATATCAATGTGAAACTATCAAAACTGAAAAATTAATCATTTCATCAAAAGTCATGACATAACTAAAAAATTCATCAATAGAAAGATCAAAATGTCAAGATGATATTGTAAAGATATCATTCAAAAATGAAGAGGTGATATTAAGATGATACAATCAAAACTGAAGTTGGAAAATTTCGGAAAAGAAACATACAACATCATGCATTAAAACAATTTAGTATGCCTAATTCTCTTCTAATGAAGTCAAATTATTCTTCATTTAGGGGTTTTGTGAAGATGTTTGCTAATTGGTGTTTTGTATCAATAAATTCTAGAATGACATTATTATTATTGACATGATCTCGTATAAAGTGATGCCTAATGTCAATATGCTTAGTTCTTGAGTGTTGAATTGGATTTTTGGTTAGACAAATAGCACTTGTATTATCACATTTTATGGGAATGTTCTTTAAATAAATTTCATAGTCTTCTAACGTATTTTTCATCTAAACAACTTATGCACAACATGCACTTGTAGCTATGTATTCAGCTTCTACCGTAGATAGTGCAACCGAATTTTATTTCTTGGAAGTCCAAGAAATAAGTGTATATCCTAAAAATTGGCATGTTCTGGATGTGCTCTTTCTATCTATTCTACATCCACCAAAATCCGCATCCGCATAGGCTTTTAAATCAAAGTTATCGGATTTTGGATACCATAATCCTAGATTAGGAGTTCCTTTAAGATATCTAAGGATTCTTTTAACAGTTTTAAGGTGAGATAACTTAGGATTAGCTTGGAATCTTGCACATAGACTTATACTAAACATGATATCTGGTTTAGTTGCGGTGAGGTAAAGTAAGCTACCTATCATTCCTTTATATGTTTTTTGATCAAAATTTTCTCCACTTTCATCCAAGTCTAACTTGGTGGAAGTACTCATTGGAGTATTAATGGCTTTTGAACCATCGATGTTAAATCATTTTAATAATTCTAATGTATACTTTGTTTGATTAAGAAATATACTATCACTAAGTTGTTTAACTTGTAATCCTACAAAGAAGGCTAATTCTCCCATTAGGCTCATTTCAAATTCATGACTCATACACTTGGTAAATGATTCACATAGTGATTCATTCAAAGAACCAAAAATAATATCATCAATATAAATTTGAACAATAAAAAAATTATTTTTAAAATATTTAATAAACAATGTAGTATCAACCTTGCCTTTAGTAAAATTATTTGAATTTAAGAAAGAATTAAGCCTCTCATACCAAGCCCTAGGGGCTTGTTTTAATCCATAGAGAGTCTTAGTTAGTTTAAACACATGATTGGGAAGAAGAGAATTTTTAAATCTGGGTGGTTATTCAACATACACTTCTTCGGAAATAAAACCATTTAAGAAAGCACTTTTGACATCCATTTGAAAAAGCTTAAAGTTATTACTACTAGCATAGGCAAGGAGCATCCTAATGGCTTCTAATCTTGCCACAAGAGCGAAGGTCTCTTCGTAATCGATACCTTCTTCTTGGTTAAAACCTTTGGCCACTAGTCTAGCCTTGTTTCTAACCACGATATCGTATTCATATTGCTTGTTTCTAAAGATCCATTTAGTACCAATAACTTAATGGTCACTAGGTCTAGGAACAAGCTTTCATACCTCATTTCTTTCAAATTGATTCAATTCTTCTTGCATTACGATAACCCAAGAATCATCTTTCAAGGCATCGTCAATACACTTAGGTTTAATTTGAGAAAGAAAAGCGGCATGGGCACAAAAATTTTTAAAAGAAGAACGAGTTTGAACCCCTTTCGATGTGTCTCATATAATTAACTCCTTGGGATGGGCATCTACATACTTTCATTCCTTAGGTAAGAAAATTTGAGAAGAAGATGCATCCAAGTTACTATTTTGAGGAGAGGGTCCATTTAAATTCAAACTATCAAAACCAAAATCATCATCATAAAATCTTTTTTCTTAAATTAAAATTTTTTATTAAAAACTACATGAATAGACTCTTCTATAACTATTGTTCTTTTGTTAAAAACACGAAAAGCTTTAGAAATGGAAGAGTAACCAAAAAAGATGCCTTCATCGGATTTAGCATTGAATTTTCCTAAAGCATCCTTTTCATTTAAAATAAAGCATTTGCAACCAAAAACTTTAAAATAAAAAATAATAGATTTTTTATTATTCCCTAATTCATAAGGAGTCTTGGATAGAGATGGTCTTACTAGAACCCTATTCATGATATAGCAACTCGTATTAATAGCTTCAGCCCAAAAGTATTTGGGTAAATTATGTTCATTTAATATGGTTCTTGCTATTTCTTATAAATTTTTATTCTTTCTTTCTACTACTTCATTTTGTTGAGGATTTCTTGGAGTAGAGAAGTTGTGGTTATACCCGTTAGATTTATAAAAATTTTGGAAGTCATGGTTTTGGAATTCTCCACCATAATCACTTCGAATCAATGAAATCATGAAACCCTTTTCGTTTTGAGTAAGTTTACAAAATTTAGAAAAACATTTAAAGCAATCACTTTTGTGAGCCAAAAAATAGGTCCAAGTATATCTACTATAGTCATCTACAATGACAAATGCATATTTGCTACCTCCTGGACTTATTGTGTCAATTGGTCCAAATAAATCTATATGGATCAATTGTAATGGTCTAGAGGAGCTTATTTGATTCTTTGATTTGAAGATAGTTTTTATTTGTTTTCCTAGTTGACATGCATCACATATTTTTCCTTGATAAACTTGATATTTGGAATTCCTTGTACTAGTTCTTTAGAAGAAATTTTTGATATTAGTTTCATGCTTGCATGGCCTAACCTCCTATGCCAAAGCCAAGCATCATCATTTAAAATGGAGAAGCATATTTCATTACTAAGTTCTTCAATGTTAATAGTGTAAACATTATTTTGTTTTAACACAATCATAGATATATTGTTGTTTGGTTTTTCAATGATGCAAACATTATATTCAAATTTAACAATATAACCTTTATCACATAATTGACTAATGCTCAAAAGATTATATTTTAATCCATCAACTAGTAATACATCATCAATTGAAAAACTTGATTTGTTACCTATGGTTCCCTTGCCAATGATTTTACCTTTCTTATTGTCTCCGAAGGTGACATACCCTTCTTCTTTGCTAGTGAGCATAGAGAATTGAGATGGATCTTCGGTCATGTGCCTTGAGCATCCACTATCAAGATACCATCTCTTGCTCCTAGCTTGTGATGGTGAATGGTTCTACAAAAGAGGATGGTTTTTAGGTACCCATTTGATTTTGGGTGCCTCAAATATTAATCTACTAACTTTGTCATTTAACATTGAATCATTTATGGTTCCTTTAGGAACCCATATCAATTTATATGGACTAATTTTCCTAAATGGATATTTGTAAACAACATATCCGAATTTACAACAAAAATTACATTTTAAATGAAGTGATACATGTAATGTGGGTCCTTTAATGAAGGTGGTAGGATTTCAGTGAGATCCACTCACAAATCTAATTCCACTTCTATTTTCAATGTGACCCTTGTTTACAAGGATCATATCCAAGCCCTTGCTACTGACCTTAAACTTGTTAAGGGTCTCCTTAAGTTGCAAGTTCTCATTTTTGATTGCTTCTAAGTGTTCACACTTAGAGCATGGGGGTGAAGAAGGAGTTTGGAGACTATCAAACTTATCTTGTAATAAAGCATACTTTTTCTTTAATAAATTTAACTTCTTACTAATAATTCTACATTCATTAAATAATTCATGAAAAACGATAGAAAGTTCATCAAAAGATAACTCTTCATTAAATAACTCACTAACCTCTTCTCCTAAGGCTATTAGCGTAAAGTTAGCCTCCTCTTTGTTGCTTGCTTCTTCATCCTCGGAGTCACTTGAGTCATCCCATGTAGTCTTCAATATCTTCTTCTTCTTGAATTGCTTTTCTTGGCTTGGGGGCATTCATATTTGAAGTGCCCCGGCTTCTTGCATTCATAACATATGACTTGGTCCTTTTTTAGTTCAAGTTTGATTTTGGTTTTATTTTTAAATTTACCCTTTTTAATAGATTTTTTAAATTTTCTAGTTAAGAGTGCAATGTCTTCGTCAAAGTCCTCATCACTTGATGTTCCTTTCAAGTGGTCTTCTTGTGTTCTTAATGCCATATCCTTCCTATTCTTTGGAAGGGGGTTCTCTAGCTCATCATGAGCATAGCATGTCATTTCATAGGTCATTAGAGACCTGATAAGTTCTTCAAGAGGAAATGTTTTAAGATCCTTGGCCTCTTGAATGGCCATAACTTTTGGATCCCAACTCATTGGAAGGGATCTTAAAATTTTAGTTACAAGTTCAAAATTAGAAAAACCTTTACCAAGTGCTTTGAGTCCATTGATGACATCCGTGAAGCGGGTGTACATGTCTTCGATGGATTCACTTGGCTTCATTCGGAAAAATTCATAGGAATGCACAAGAATGTTGATTTTGGACTTTTTCACTTGGCTAGTGCCTTCATGAGTGATCTTAAGAGTACACCAAATATCAAAAGCCGATTCACAAATTGAAATGTGATTAAATTCATTTTTGTCGAGAGCGCAAAACAAGGCATTCATAGCCTTTGCGTTTAAAGTAGAAGTCTTTTTCTCCGATTCATTCCATTCGTTTATCGGAAGAGAAGATTTTTGAAAACCATTTTCGACGATGCTCTAAAGCTCAAAATCTATGGAAATAAGAAAGATTCTCATACGAGTCTTCCAATACGTGTAATCCGATCCATTAAACATAGACGGACGTATAATGGAGTAACCCTCTTGCATGCCGGAATAAGCCATCTCTCTTGGGTTTTAAACCAAATATGAGAGTGAACCTTGCTCTGATACCAATTATTAGGATCGGAGAGGCACTAAGAGGGGGGGGTTTGAATTAGTATAGCAGATTAAAACTCGTAAGTTTGAAACCAATTTCGTAAATAGCTAGTTCGTATGAAGATTTCGATTTGATGAAAGATGACTTAGTTAAAGTAGCTTGAGTAAAAGAGATGAAAACCGAACGATTTGCAGCTAAGTAGAGAAATAATTTAGAAATTTAAACACTCACACATTCAAGGAACACCACGATGTATAGTAGTTCGGTCAAATGACCTACATCCACTTCCGATGCCTTCTTCGATGAGGCTCCCAACTTCCACTAGCAAGTCACTTTGAAGGGGAAGGACCAAATACCCCTCTTACAATCTTTTTATAAGTGGTTCACACTCTTATAGATTTTTCAAAGAGAAAGAGGGAGGTGAACACTAGCTATCAAAAATAAGACTTTGCTAAAGCTTTTGCTCAATTTCTAACTTTATTGAGAAAGGAGGGCTATTTATAGACCCAAAAAGGATTCAAATTTGAGCTCCAAATTTGAATTCATTTTGGGTTTCCTGGTGTTGGCGGTGCCACCGCTTGTCAGTGTCAGGCTAATAATGTACTAAGCAGTTCCACCGCCCAAGGTAGTGGTGCCACCGCCCAGTCTCTCGGGTGTTGGGCGGTGCCACCACCCAGCTCTCGGCCACTGGGCGATGCCACCGCCCGGACCATTCAGCAAAGCTGAATGGGCCTTATTCTCGACCCAAATCAACCCAATAAGGGCCCAATTGGCCCTTATAAAGTTTAGACAGGATTATTTCCTAATTCTTACCCTAATTATATGCTAACTATTAAATTAAAATATAATTCTAAGTGATTTAAATCGACATTCTTCAAGTCTACTTCTAGAGAGGTTTCCAATGAAATTTCGATGGACTTCCGACACTCCTTCGGATTTCTTCTAGCGGACTCCCAACAGGCTACAGGATTTTGTGGCGAGCTTAACGAGTCTTTGGCAAGCTTTCGAACCTTCTTGATGATCTCCGCGAACCTCTGACGATCTTTCTGGTGAACTTTCAAAACCTTCGGCAAGTCCCTGATTCTATCTCGGTTAGTTCCGGTAACACTTCCGACGATCCTTCAGACTTCTAGTGAACTCTCGAACTCTCGGCGAACTTGACCTCGATAAATCGCTTTATGTTTTCATCCCATTATAGTTAATCTGCACACTTATCTCGATAATATAGATTAGAACAAATAATTCACCAATTGACTTCATCATCAAAATCTGAGATTCAATAATTGTGACGAGTAGAGGTGCAGATATAAGATATCTATGGAGCCCCTATTTTGGATCTTGTGGATAAGATCTAATTGGATAGAGATCCAATATGAACTAGATGGAGATCTAGTGTGAACATGATCTATTAAGGATATGCTTCCAACACCTCTATAAATAGGAGGAACTCCTTGGTTCATAGGCTAGAGCTCTTGGTAGTCACCCCTCCTATTCTTCTCAACCTCATCTCCTCCTCCTTGGCTCCGGTAGCCTTGTGGTATACGGGGAGAGGGAGATCCTGCGGTGATCTGAGGAGCATCATCGTTGCGTCCATTATGTGGATTATTGCTAGATAGGAGTATGCTAGTGCTCCTTTATCCTCTTCATTGGATCTAAAAATTCAGGGATATACGATCTACCCAAGTAACGCTTCTGACATGATACGTGTGATTTTTCAGATTTGTGGTTTTTCATGTATCAATCGTCGCACAATAGCCAAGTGTGTAACTCTAGAAAATCTGATCTTGTTTTTGTTTTCCACTACGCATGAGATGTCGTCCCCATGATTTCCTAGCATTTTATAACTCTTTTTTCATTTCACAGGCTTAGGGGATAATCTCTACAAGTCTCACACCTCTCTTAGATATAATTTTAAACTTTTCAAGTGGAGGGAAACTCTTAAAAGATTATAATAAAATTTTCTCACTTAGAATCAGAAGTTTTCATTCATAGTTCTTATATGAACCTAGTAGGGATGAGTGGGGTATTTATAGGCTCCAAATGACTTTAAAAATGATGCCAAAATTTAAATTTTTAGGTCTTCCGAGTATGAGCGGTACTACCGCCTACAAAGCCTTGAAGATAGGGCTCTGGCACTACTATCACTAGCCTGGGCGGTACCACCACCTGCCAACTTTAATGTTGGTAGTACCACCACCCAATTTGAGTAGTACCACCTCCTTACAGCCTAGACAAATGTGCTTTTGATTTTTCCAACTCATAGGTGGTTCCATCGCCAGTTTGGCGGTGCCACCACTTGACCCAATTAGTGGGTCATCGAATGGGCCTCCTAATGAGCCCAAATTAGTCTAAATTCAGGCCTAATTGATCTCTAATTGAGTTAGCAAATTTACACCCAAAACTAACTCAATTTAAGACATAACTATAATACTTAAGATATAAACAATTACAAGATAAAAGATCTATTCAATTCATTCGAACTCCCGGTGCATCATGCATTCCTTTGGCATAATGCTTGATCCTTCGGTATGTTGACTCCTGTAGCATCCGATCTTGGCACATAATCCAATTCTTCTAGCCCGTTGCTTGATCTTTGACTCCGGCTCAACATATGATTCTTCTGCTTCAATTATTCTATATTTTCATGATCGAAGTTAGTCCTACATATTTTTTCTCAAAACACAGATTAGATCATAAATTCATCAATTGATTTTATCATCAAAATATGAGATTTTATATTTGTATCACTTTGTGGTAGCTACCTTTTATTCTCCGCTCTCTAGAAAAGAGCATCTTTGTGGCCTTGTCGTGTAGATCTCTGCTAGAGAGGAGGACACTTGACCTCCTTCATCCTCCCCATAGATCTACAGGAATTTCAGGGACATATGATCTCACTAGGTACTATCTTTCTTACATACGTAGTTTTCAGATTCGTAGATTTATTTTTATGCACCGATCTTCGCACACGACAATGGAACCTTTTTATGAAAATGTAGGATGTTTTATTTTTTATTATTCCGTTATACATGTGATGTCACCCTTGGATTTCCCAACACAATCAACATTTTAGTGTAACCTCGAGGGACTCAAAAATTACACTAAGCCTAAAAGGTAGGCAACTCTTGTCGATCACAACTCTTTGTGATTCTCATCCTATTTGGCCTCCGAATCACCATGGCCTCGAGGGACTCAACCAACCATGATGTTCGGTTAAGTCATCACCATCATTATAAGATGAGTCTGATTCGATGATATTATGAACTTTTGATAAATTCTAGTAATACTCCCGTCGAACTTTCGAACTCCTATCGAACTCTCAGACTCTCGACGAATCGTTTGATCTTTGACTTTAGCACTATGTTTGCTTTATGCCTTATTTACTATTGTAGTTAATCCTGCACACTTTTTTCAACATATAGACTAGATCAATAATTTATCAATTGATTTCATCATCAAAATCTAAGATTCAATACTTTTTTCAATGGGCAAAGATCAGCAACTCTTTTATAACTCTTTCTCCTTTTTACAGGTTTAGGAGATAATCTCTATAAGTCTCACACCTCCCTTAGACAAAATTCTAAACTTTTCAAGAGGAAGGGAATTCTCAAAAGATTACAATAGAATTTTCTCACTTAGAATCACAAGTTTTAATTCACAGTTCTTATATGAACCAACAGGGATAAATAGTGTATTTACAGCCCAAAATGGCTTCAAGAATAGAGCCAAAATTTAAATTTTCAGATCTTCTAGGTACGAGCAGTACCATTGCTTGTACTAGGCAATACTACCACTTATAGAGCTTTGAAGATAGGGCTATGGTGGTACTACCGCTAACTTGGGTGGTACCACCACCTGCCAGCTTTAATGCTGGTGGTACCACTGCTCAGTTTGGATGGTACCATCGCCTTACAGTCTAGAAAAGTGTGCTTTTGACTTTTTCAGCTCATAGGTGATTCCATCACTAGTTTGGTGGTACCATGATAAGGCCCCTTAGATTTTATCATGGAAGAAATGAAAGAAGCCAAGGAGAAGCAAAAGAGGTGAAAGAAAAGGAGATAAATGATCGCTTCAAGGGGATCGGCCTCCTTGATCACTTCAAAGGGATCGACCTCCTTTGATCACTTCGAGGGGATTGACCTCTTAGGGTTTGCCACATGGCTGAAAATAACTTTTCATTGATTCACTACTTTTTCATTCATTGATGAACATGAACAAATACATCTCTATTTATAGAGTTCCACCTAGAATCCACCAGGACTTGGACTCTTATAAATAAATATTAAAAAATTACTATATGACTCCCTACAACTAAATAACTCCATAAACATTATTTAAAGCTTAGAAAATAAAAGGATCATAATAGTTCCACCTCCTTCAAATCAGTCTTGTCCTCAAGGCTGAGTGGCATTAAATTCGGGGAGCTTCTCTTTTAGCACAAGGTATCTACGGTGCATCACAACTCGTTGATCAAGTAAGTATGGCCTCCACCTTTAGATTGTATAAGCAACAGGTCGACCTTTTAGTGTAGTAGTCGTTGTAGTCTTCTGTAGAACTTTCTTCATTCGATGGCTAGTAGTAGTTGTGGCCTTACTTCTTCATCTTCCCTTTAGGATCACCACTTCGAAGTCTTCCAAGGATAGTAAAAAGAAATTCAATAATAGTTTTTGGCCTTGTATAATCATTTTTATATTTGAACATTTGTTGTCATAAGTTAAAGTTCGTCCATCAGCGACTTTTACTTCGAATTTGTCATAATCTTCAATATGGTAGGTCAATCGGTCAGCAACCTTATTGTCCATAAAATTGTTAGTGCTACTAGTATCAATCAAAACTATAACAAGTTAATATTCCAAAATTTCTTCAACTTTCATAATTTTGTGGGTTAAAATAGCTAACTAATGCATGCATTGGATATGTAATAGGTTCAACAACTTTATCAGAATCAATACCTTCATGATCAGAGTCAATGTTGTCAGCTTTCGGTTCCTCCTTAATTGGTTCAATCACCAGAAGTTGCCCTTGTTTACATTGGTGCTCCTTACTAGGTGGCTCGCTGATCATTTGTTTGTGGTTACTTCTATTTTGATGATTTTTCTGACTGATTTTTTTCTCATGTAGACGTGCAAATAAAATTACAGCTATCATAGTGCGGGACTATTGAGCCTTAACTTCACATCTAATATTTGGATTAAGCCCTTCAATAAAGGTGTCCACTAGCTATCATTCAGACCAATCTGTGGCTTGATTTGACCATCGTTCGAACCTGCCCTGATATTCTAACATTGTAGAAGTTTGACGAATTTTAGCGAGTTGTCCATCTTATTGAAACTTACTAAAGTTCTCCAGTAGGCTTCTTTTGAATTCATTAAGGGTCTCCTATAGTCGGTTCTCAATTCTGATTTCCAATGCTTTAATTTGGGCCTTAACTGAGTTGTCAGTAGCCATTCCCTATTTTTGTTGCTGTGTGCGGTGAGAGCACCACGGGATGGAAGGTGGCGACGTTAGTGTAATCTGGTGACAACCGATGGCTGTGATAAGATACAAAGCAAGAGGGAGGCAACGATGGGATACAGCTGTGATGGTTGCTGTCGATGTCGGTAGCGAAGAGGGAAGGAAACAATAGCAGCTATGGTGGCTGCGGTTGCGACGGTTGCTGCGGACACGGCTATGGCTGTCGTTGTCGATGCCGCCAGCAAAGAGGGGATGAAATGGCGGCGGTTGAGGCTACTACAGCTGCGAGATGGAAAATTTATGTCGCAGCGTGCTGCGTGCGGTATTGCTACAGGTGTCGAGGGTTGGATGGTGGCAACGTCGATGTTGCTGCAAGTGCTGTGATGCAAAGAGGTGATCGTCGAGTAGCCGGGGTTGAGATTGCGGTAGTGCGACTGGAAAAAAGTTGGAAGGTAGCGTTCGTGGGAAGAAGGCAGTAGCATCGTGGCAGCATCATGGGGAGAAGATAGTAGCGCCATGGGAAGAAGGCAGCAGCATTGTGGCAACATCGCGGGGAGAAGGCAGCAGCATCGTGGGAAGTCGGCACCAGTTATGGGCAGCTGCAGCAATCATGGCGGTTGAGGAGTTTACGATGGCAGTCGGCACTTGCAGCGGTCGTGGGAAAGCTCTATTTCGCAACAAAATAGGGCTGTTGGAAGCAGGGATTGTTGCTGTTGAGGTTGGTGGCTATGACGATGATGGTCGTGGGAGGGAAAGAGTAGGGGCTACGGTGGTTGCCGGCTAGAGAGTGCCAGGGCTAAGATTGGCGGTGCTATCCTATTTTTGTCACACCACACGTTGGCTACAACGGTTGAGGAAGCAGTGATAACTACGGTAATAGAGAACAAGGCTACGAAGTTTGCTATCACATTTGCTAGTGAGAAGGGGAGGAACCGACGGCTGTGGCGGCTATGATTATGACCCAAGAGGAGGTAGTGAAGAGCACAGGGGCTACGGGTGGATGTTGAGGTCGACGACTGCGTTCTTTTGCCCTATTTCATCATAGAACAGGGGAGACTATGGTTGTAGATCACTGTGGCTGAGGCAGTGAGGGGGAAGAGATCACTGGCCGGGGGGGACCGCGACGGCGATGGGTCGCAGCCGAGAAGTAGGGGAGAGATCGCTAGCCAAGGCAGCGACGGTGATGGTAGCGGCTGGGTCAACGACAAGTGATAGTGAAGCTGCGGCTTCAATCTTTTCATGGCTATAGGCTTCAACTGCTGCTGAGGACGGTGGCTGCGATGGCAATGGTCATGAGGGGGGGAAAGAGCAGAGGTGGCGGGGATGGTTGTTAGCAGCGATGGTAGTGGAAAGAGGGCAATGATCGCTAGCCAAGGGGAAGAGCATGGAAGAGTGTTGAATCTCGGATTTTGATAATAAAACTAATTGAGAGTGATTAATGATCTAACTGTGTTTTGAGTCATGCAGGTTTACTCTCGATCAAGAATAGATAATTGACACAGGATGAATCAGTGTTATGCTAGAGGAAATCATGTCAAGAGATTGGATGTCGAGCCGGAGGTCCTATCGATGATCGACAGAAGGCTTCGGACAAAGAAATCAAGCATCGGGCCAAGAAGAGCGGAGTTGCACCAAGAAGATCAAGATTGTAGGCATCAACTACTAATTAGGCAATAGGTCGCAAGAGAGGACGATGTGTTGAAAAAACGGATGAAGCGTCGATGTGCCAATGATGTGCCGGGCGATATTTCGATTAAGCATTATAATAATTATTTAGATCGAAGTAGGATTAAGGAATAATTGGGTTGTAATTGGGCTAACCCAGTTAGTGGCCAGTTGGGCCCGTATCCGGACAGGTTTGGGCTAGATGAAAGGCTCAAACAAGGTTGCTGAACCCCGTCTAGCGGTGGCATCACCAGACTGGGACGATGGTACCGCTTGGGTTAAGTCTCCCAGGTGGTTTGGGCGATGGTACCACCTTGGGGCAGAGTGCCTGGGCGGTGGCACCGCTAGTTGGGCAGTGGTACCACCCAGTATACTGACAGGGGCAAAAAGCATGGGCGGTAGTATCGTCCAACACTAGCGGTGGTATCGCCAGCACCCTTGAAATCCGGGATGATTCAAATTTAGGCTCCAAATTTGAATCCTCTTGGGGTCTATAAATACCTCTCTCATCTATGGATGAAATACACATAAAACCTAAGAAAGAAAAAAGGGAAAACTCTATTGTAATAGTATCAAAATCTTCCCTCTAAGCTTTAAGTGTGATCTAGTCCAAGAGAAGAGTGATAGGCTTTGTAAGGGTTATCTCCTAAGCCTGTCAAAAGAAGAGTGTTGTAAGGGAGTTGGTCCTCGCCCGTTGGAAGGAGGATAGCTAGTGGAAAAGCCAGTGGCCTCAAGAGAAGAGGAATCGGGAGTGGACATAAGTCGTATGACTGAACCACTATAAAATCGGTTTGCCTTTACTTTTTGTTCTTTACATTTCTGTAAACCTGTTTATTTTACTTTGCTTCCTCCTCAATTTCTTATGAATCAGTTTAAGTTTATACGCAATCGAAATCAAATTTCATTGAAACGAAGTTTTCAACATATGAAGTTTCCGAAAGCTTGTTTCATTAATCCTCGAAATTTATTATCTTTATCCACTACACTATTTCGCTCTCCGTCTTAGTGCTGCTCTCGATCCCAACAATTGGTATTAGAGCCTCGTTATTTCTCTTTCAGATTCACATCGGGAGAAATGGCTCTTCACGACTTTCAAGAGGATTTTTTAATTGTTCGTCCTCCATTCTTTAACGGATCGGACTATACATATTGGAAAACTCAAATGAGAGTTTTCTTGATTTTTATGAATTTGGATTTATAGAATATTATTGAAAATGATTTCCAACTTTCCTCTAAACTGATGAACGAATGGTCAGATTTAGAGAGAAAATTTTTTTCTTTAAATGCAAAGGTTATGAATGCCTTATTTTGTGCTTTAGACAAAAACGAGTTCAATCAGATTTCTACATACGAAATGGCTTTTGATATTTGGCACACACTCGAAATCACACATGAGAGAATGAGTAGAGTCAAAGACTCGAAAGTTAATCTTCTTATGCATTATTTTGAGCTTTTCTCAATGTCACAAAGTGAGACTATCAATGATATGTTCTTCTGTTTCTCGGATGTCATTAATAGTCTAAAAGCTCTTGGTAAATATTTTTTAAATTTTGAACTCACTAACAAGATTCTAAGATCCCTTCCAAAAAGGTAGGATCCTAAAGTAATAGCAATACAAGAAACTAAAGATTTAAATGATTATCCTATTAAAGAACTCATTGGCACTTTAATGACATATGAAATGAGTTTCTTAGAACATAATGAATATGATGAACATATGAACCACCTTCCAAAGAGCAAGAAGGATTTGAAATTTTGGACAAATGAGGACCTCTTGAGTGATAACTCAAGTGACGGTGATGAGGACATTGAGCACATAACAATGAATTTTAATAAGTTCATTAAACAAAAATGTAAAACTAAAAATGAACTTGAATGGAGGAAGAGACTAAAAAAAAGGAAGACAGCCAAGGATGAATCAAGAACTTCCGAAAGACAAATGGAAAATTGCGCTTTGACGAGCTTCGACTACAAGGTAAGTAACTCACCCGAAATGTTTGTCCGTTGTTATGAAATTACTTGATAATTTTTCATGAATTGCTTAACTTAATTAGTAGGAAATATTTTTGCTTTAATATCATGCTTTTTTATGTTAAAATGATGCTTGCATAATTTGTGATAATGCTTGTGCAAGATTAAACCGATAAATTTTTATCTTGACAATTTTCATATGGCTTTTCCTAAATGCATGGTTTTGGCATAAATGCTTGGGCATCTCATATGAAATCATGCTTGATTATGATAAAATGAAAGTATTAAACATATGATTTGGGCTTTAATCATGATGCTTAACGATGTTACATCATGCATGTGTATGATAAATTGAAATCCTATATTTTGGAATGATGTGTTTTTCGTCTTGATGGTTTTGACGTAACCTTATTTCAGAGTCATACGATGATGACTTTCTTATAAAAAAAATATAATAGAATATACTTAACAAACAAAACACATAAAAAGGAAAGCATATGATCATGATAAATTCATGAATCTTGATGATATTATATTGATTTTGGTTTCAAACAAGATGCATATGTTTTGACACAAAAATTAATGGCATGTTTCAATATAATGCTTGCATACCAAGTATGATTAAAAGATAGAAGCAAGCATCTTGATGGTTTCACTTTCAACATGATACTTGGTCTTTACCTGAAAATTTAAACATGCTCAAATGAGATCAACCACATAAAATAAAATACATAAAAATTGAAAATATGTTATCATGATGTTTTTGGCTGATGGTTTTATGACGAAAATTATGTCTTATTTTTTTTAATATTGATACATGTTTTCATAAAAGACTTGAACATGCTTACATGAAATCAATTGCATGAAATGAAAATACATTTTCTATCCTATTGAAATTAATGAACTCATTTCATGAATCATATGAATCTCTTGAATCAATTTTGGAAAATGCTGCATACTTAATGAGTTACAATTTCATGATCTTTATGACAAAATTTGCCTTTCCATCTTGAATGTTGACATTCCTTTTTAAGATAAAGGCATGCTTAAATGAATTTAATCAAAAAGGAAAAATGCTTGTTCCTTGAAATTTCTCTATCCCTAGAGTTTTCAATTTTTGGATGAAAGACAAGTGACGAATTCATTTATGACCTTGTATGAATCTCGAAAGTAATTTTGATGAAGAGCTTGAAGTTGATGAATTGAATTTGAATTTTTACTCATTACTCTTCTCTTGATCTCTTGGAATCATAACTTTTTGAGATATTTGTAATACTTGAATCAAGCTCTAAAAGATTTCATTTTGCTATAAAGATATTTTATTGAAATCATGATCTTGCAAATTATAACTTGAAGTTCTTTATAAATCAAGATTGTTTATCATACTCCTTCCGTTTTATCTAAAGAAAATTCTTTAAATGAAATGTAACTTGTCTTTTTATTTCTCAGAATTCAATACTTGAATTTTTATGAATTCGTGATTTTGATATCTTGATACTTGAATTTTTAAAATGTGATCTTGATGAGAATTCCATGCATGAATCATGTTCTTCTTGATTTTCTAGAGCTTTGATTTCATAACTTTCTCGACTTAGAAATGACATGATTACTTTGCCTTATATGCATCATGTGATAATGAATGTATATGAAAAATGGATGTAAAGGAAAATTTTTATATCATTGCTTCCTCCCTTCTTTTTGACAATGATAAAGGGGGAGAAGGAATTGCTAGCTTTGCTAGCATGCAAAGGAAGCAAAACTTGTAAGCTTGCACTCCTCAAAAAGAGAAGAAAGATCTTGTCTATCAAAAGAAGCAAAAAGTGTAAAACTTAGAAAATTTACAATCTTACACTTGCCATGCTTCTATATTTGTATGTTGTAATGAAAATTTAGCTTGAATGTTTAAGTGATGAAAATTTTGCAAAAATTGCAAACATGCAAGGAAAAATTAAAGTACACTTCTCAAGGTAAAAGAAATAAAGTGCAACTTATATATCTCAATAAGCGAATGAAAATTACTATCTTGCCTATCATAAGAAACGAAGTGCAAACTTGCATATCTCAAGAAGCAAGTAAAAATTGCCATACTTGAACTTAAAAGACTTGCTATGCTTTTGCGCTTATATGTTGTGATGAAAATCTAGCTTCATGTTGCAAAAACTTGCTTATCTTTAAATATAGATAGATGCTACTTCTCCTTTTTGTTGATGACATAGGGGGAGAAGTAGATTGATGACTTCATGCATTGAATTGAAGATTTTATATATTTGCATGATGGTTTGATGTTTTTAAATGACATTTTACTTGGATTTGTTGAAATCCAAGGGTCCTATCAATATGGCATATTGATAGGGGGAGTTTGTTTAAACTCCGGGGAGTTAAGGTTAACTCCATCATCAATTAGTTGTCATCATAAAAAAGGGGGAGATTGTTGAATCTCAGATTTTGATGATGAAACTAATTGAGAGTGATTTATGGTCTAACTACGTTTTGAGTTACGCAGGTCTACTCTCGATCAGGAATATATAATTGATGCAGGATGAATCAGTGTTACGTTGGAGGAAATCATGTTAGGAGATTGGACGTGGAGTCGGAGGTCTGATCGACGATCGGTAGAAGGCTTTGGACAAAGAAATCGAGCATTGGGCCAAGAAGAGCAGAGTTCCAGGCATCAACTGCTGATTGGGCAACAGGTCACAAGAGAGGATGATGCACGAAAGAAATGGACGAAGCGTCGATGTGCCAATGAACTACCGGGTGACATTTCGATTAAGCATTGTAATAATTATCTAGATTGAAGTAGGATTAAGGACTAATTGGGTTGTAATTGGGCTAACCTAGTTAGGGGCCAGTTGGGCCCATATCTGGATAGATTTAGGCTGGATAAAAGGCCCAAACAAGGTTGCTGAACCCTATCTAGCGGTGGCACCGCCAAACTAGGGCGGTGGTACCACTTGGGTTCAATCTCCTAGTGGTCTGGGTAGTGATACCGCCTTGGGGCAGAGTGCCTGGGCGGTGGCACCACTGGTTGGGCGATGGTACTGCCTAGTACACTGACCATGTTAGTGTGCCAGGTGGTGGCACACTAACATGTCCTCACGCAGAGGACATGGCCGCATGTGGTTATGTTCTTCTGCGTTTGGCCTTTTCTCTCTTCTTTCTTCTTTCTCCTTCTCTCTCTTTTTTTTTCTTTTGATGAAGATGATGGCTATGACAAAGATGATGTGAAGTTGTAGTGAGAATGCCAAGGATCGCTGCTCTGATACCAAATGATAAGACTCCTTAGGATTTTATCATAGAAGAAATGAAAGAAATAGAGGAGAAGAGGATGAGGTGGAAGAAAAGGGGATAAATGATCACTTCGAGGGGATCAGCCTCCTTGATAACTTCGAGGGGATCGACTCCTAGGGTTTGCCAAATGGTTGAAAATAACTTTTCATTGATTCATTGCTTTTTCATTGATTGATGAAAATGAACAAATACATCCCTATTTATAGAGTTCCACCTAGTGTCCACCAAGACTTGGACTCTTATAATAAACATTAAAAAATTACTATATGACTGTTATGACCTAAATAACTCCATAAACATTATTTAAAGCTCAAAAAATAAAAGGATTGTAATATACCATTGCTTGACTCAATCTATGGGTCATTGAATGGGCCTCCTAATGAGCTCAAATCAATCCCAATTTAGGCCCAATTGGCTCCTAATTAAGTTAACAAGATTATACCCAAAACTAACTCAATTTAAGACCTAACTATGATACTTAAGACAAACAATTACAAGATAAGAGATCTATCTTGTCTGGCATGTCATCAATTCATCTGAACTTCCAGCGCATCATGTGTTCCTTCGGCATAATGTTCGATCCTTCGGCATGTTGACTCCTGCAACATTCAATCTGTTGGGAAATCCGCGCAAGGGGGGCGACATCACATGCACAGCGGAAGAACAGAAAAACAAAACCCCAGATTTCCCATAGAAAGTTTCCATCATCGTGCGAAGATCAGTGCGTCAAAAATAAATCCGCAAAAACTGCACGTGCAAAAGAAGATACCTAGGGAGATCGTATATCCCTGAATTCCTACAGATCTATGGGAGAGGATGAAGGAAGTCAAGTGTCCTCCTCTCTAGCGGTATCCACACAGCAGGGATTACGATGATGCACCTCTCTCTTTGGGGAGAGGCGAATAGGAGGTGGCTACCAAAAACCCTCAGCCTATAGAGCTTTGGTTACCTCCTATTTATAGAGGCCCCCCTGAAAACCCTAATGGATCTTTTGCCCTATTGGGTATTGGATCTCCATCCAATTACCCAAGCCTCTTGGATTAGTGGGTTTCTACCCAATAATCTCTTATTAGCAATTATTGGATCTAATCTCAGGATCCAATAATTCAGGGGCTTAATGGATATCCAATAAGATAGGGGGTTCAGCGGATATCTCATATCCGAACCTCTACTCGTCGCAACACCTACCATATGTGTGTGACCCTCTAGGCCCAATATCGAGCTGGCCGTGAGTTATACTTGTTAGAACTCCTTCTGACATAGTGAATTATTATCTCTATAATAATTCACCCAACTCATTGATTGCGGACGTACCAGGCCACTATGCCGTGGCCCCAGGCACGATACTGAGGGAATCCAATCCTTTGGACCTATCGTCTTCGATTACCATATATCTATAGTCCTCATCCATCTAATATCCCAGAGACCCTATATTGGGCATGGTGCTGTCAGGCCCATACGGTCTCTTCTCGAGTCTTGCTCTTGTCGGATTCTCCCAGAGAACTCTTTCTCTCTCAATCCGAATAACCTTGACCAAGGATTTGTTCGAGCAAGAACACATGAGATATTCCTCTCATGATACTGAGAGCAGATTATCCTCTGTTGATACTCAATAGCCCTCGTAAGGTTGGCTACCACTCCCAATGACCGACTGTACTAGATATGAAACTTTCCAAACCTATAACTCCGGTATCAAAGAGTGGAGTACTCATACACGACATCCTTGGTGTCTCAAGTCTAAGGACCATATACACTACTGGGACTACGGAATTGCTATCTAACGTGAGGTATCAATAACCATCCAGCATTCCATAGGCGGATCAATCAGTGAACTCATTCTTCAATGAGCACCTGCACTATACCCTTAGTGTCCCCACACGAGTAGCTATGAGACCAACTACCTCTATCATATGAACGAGTATACAGCACACCAGTCTATCTGGTTATCTCGATGTCCTTCTCGAGTAACCTATGACTAGGATAATTTAGAGTCTATGTTTAAAGGTGAATTGGTCTCATTATCGTGATCTCATCATGATCTAATTCCCATTGCACAGATCTAGGGACATCACAATATACATCTAAATAATGTGAGATAATGCCAATAATCATAAGCAAAGAGATTGACGTAGCGTGTTACAGGTGCTATCACTCATGTGATTGGCTTGTAGGGCACCTATAACTAGCACAATCTTAGTGCAATATCTGATTCTTCCAGCCCAATACCTGTTCTTTAATACCGGCCCAACATCTGATTCTTCTATTTTAATTGTTTTGCCTTTTTATAATCAAAATTAGTCCTGTATCACTTTTCTTAAAATACAAATTAAATGGTAAACTCATCAATTGATTTTATCATTAAAATCTAAGATTCAATAGGTGATAGTACTGCCTAGGGTGATAGTGGTACTACTCAGAATTCAAAAATTACAGTGGTGGTACAACCTGAATGTCCAAAATTGCAATGTCAAAAGTTACAACGGTAGTACCACCATGTGTTAGTGGTAATACCACCTGTACTCCAAAATTTTATATATTTAAATTTTTTATTTTATTTTTGGAGCTTCTTTAGGCCTATAAATACCCCATTGAAGCTTCGTTGATGAAGCATCAAATTCTAAGTTAGTGAAGGGTTATAGCTCTCTCTTTGAGCATTGATTGAGTCTTTTCTTCCTTCTTGAGTTTAGAGGTAATTCTAAATTGTAAGAGGAGAGAGATCTTATAAAAGAATAAGTGTGGAGATTCTCTCCTAAACCTGTTAAAAGGAGAAAAGCTGTAATAAGCATAGTTGATCTTCGTCCATTAGAAAAAAGATCAATAGTGAAAGCCGGGGACCTTAAGAGAAGAGGAATTGAGAGTGGACACAAGTCAAAAGGACTAAACTACTATAAATCAGTTTGCATTCCTTCTCTTCCTTTTGATTTATTGCTTACTCATTTACTTTACTCACAACCCTTGTATTTTTATTAATCGCATTTTTAGTATAGATTTATTAATCAAAATT
The DNA here is from genome assembly GCA_024322285.1 of Musa beccarii. NCBI lineage: Eukaryota > Viridiplantae > Streptophyta > Magnoliopsida > Zingiberales > Musaceae > Musa > Musa beccarii. The sequence continues at coordinate 8,897,299 of CM044394.1, forward strand.
TAAAATTAATTAAAAATTACTATAGTACTAATTTATCCCTTCTCTTAGTGCCATTATGATCCTAATAATTGGTATCAAAGCCTAGTTCTCTTAATTGGATTAACACCCAAGAGAGATCTATTGGCTTTTTCAAACAATCAAGGGGTCACTCCATCACTTGTTCTCTTATATTTAACAAGACGGATCACACTTATTGAAAAACTAGAATAAGAATTTTTCTACTTTCTATGGATTTTGATTTATAGAATGTTGTCGAGTTTAGTTTCAAAAATCTTCTAAACCGATAAATGAATGGAATTATTTTGAAAAGAGAATGTTTTCTTTAAATGCTAAAGCTATAAATACTTTATTTTATACTTTAGACAAAAATGAGTTTAATCGAGTTTTTACTTGTAACACCGCACATGATATTTAGCAAATACTTAAAGTTACTCATGAAGGCATTAAAAGAATATAAAATTAATCTTTTAGTTCATAATTATAGATTATTTAAAATGAAACCAAGCAAATCTATTGGTAACATGTACAGTCGTTTTACGAATGTTGTCAATGGTTTAAAATCTTTTGATAAAAATTATACTAATTTTGAATTGGTGAGTAAGATTTTAAGATTTCTTCCAAAAAGCTAGGATCTAAAGGTAATAATAATATAAAAAGCTAAAGACTTAAACAACTTTCCTCTTGAAGAACTCATAGGATCTTTAATGATCTATAAAATAACTTATAAAGCACATCATGAAAAAGAGCAAAACCTTCTAAAGAAAAGAAGGATATGTCCTTTAAATCCAAAGAAGACTACTCGAGTGAAAGCTCAAGTAATGATGATATGACACTTCTTATAAGAAGATTCAAAATGTTTATGAGGAAAAACAAGGCAAATCCTATAAGATGAGAAGGTAATAATAAAAATCAACCTAAGAAAGATGTATGTTATTGTTAGATTATGTGGCCTTATCTAATTGATAAGATATATTATAAATCTGATTAGTTTCTGATTAAAGTTATAGCTAATAGAAGGAAGTCTATATTATAGTAGAATTCCTTAGAAAATATCCTTAATGAGAGGAACTCTCCTAATTACTTATCCTAAACACTTTACTTTCACCTATATATAGATAGGACATCTTAAGGACTAAACGTTGGGTGATGGATGTGAATACTATTAAATCTTAGATTTTGATGATGAAATTAATTGATAAGTTTATGATTTAATCTATACTTTGAGATAAGTGATGCTGAACTAACTTCAATCAAAAGAGGTAAAATAATTAAAGCAAGAAGAATCAGATGTTGGACTGGAATTAGAAATCGGGCATTGGGTCGGAAGAATCGGATGTTGTGCCAAGATTGAATGTTGTGGGAGTCAATATACCGATAGATCGAGCAATACGCTGAAAGTTCAAATGACATGCTGGAAGTTCGCTGGGAGCTAGGATGAACCAATGACATGTCGGACAATTTAGATTTGTGTCTTATAATTATTTATGTCTTAATTATCGTAGTTAGGTCTCAAATTGAGTTAGTTTTAGGTGTAACCTTACTAACTCAATTAGAGACCCATTGGGCCCAAATTAGGACTGATTTGGGCTTATTGGGAGGCTCATTCAATAACCCAAAAGTTGGATCAGGCAATGGCACCGCCAAACTAGCGGTGGAATCACCTATGAGTTAGAAAAGTCAAAAAGTATACTTTTTCAAGCTGCAAATGGTGGTACCACCCAGTTTGGGCGATGGTACTATTAGAATTAAAGCTAGCAGGTGGTGGTACCACCCAGGCTGGTGGTGGTACTGCTAGAGCCCCTATTTCAAGTTATTGTAGGTGGTACCACCACCCAATGCAGGCGATGGTATCACCTATACTCGAAAGATTTGAAAATTTAAATTTTGGTTTTATTTTTTAGGCCATTTGAGGCCTATAAATACCTCACTCATCTTTGCTAGGACTACATAAGAAAAAGCGAGCTTAAACTCTGATGAATCAAAGTTGTAATCTTAAAAAGTGTTAAGTATTCCTCTCCTCCTCTTGAAAAGTTTAGAATTCTGTCTAAGGGATGTATGAGACTTATAGAGGTTATCTCTTAAACTTGTGAAAAGGAGAAAGAGTTATAAAATGGTAGTTGATCTTCGTCCATTGAAAGAAGATCATTAGTGAAAATCGGTGACCTCGACGGAGGAGGAATCGGGAGTGGATGTAGGTCGGAGGACCGAACCACCATAAATTCGGTGTGCACTTTTCTTTTATACTTCTTACTCATATTGCTTGCTAAGCTAGTTGCTCAATACTTTTACTTACATTCCAAGTCAAAACACATTTCTGATACATTTCATCGAATGAATTTTTTGAATCGATGTAATTTTCTGAAAGCACTAATTCATCCCCCCCCCTTTTAGTGCCACTTCGATCCTAACATTTGGTATCAAAGCCAAGTTTCTCTCCCTTAGTTTAACACCCACGAGAGATTAAATAGCTTTTGTTGGCAATCTAGAGGGTCACTCTATCACTCTTCCTCCTATGTTCAATGGTACAGAATACACTTATTGAAAAACACGTATGCATATCTTCTTAATTTTCATGAATTTTGATTTATGGAATGTAGTTTAAAATGGTTTTCAAAAGTCTCCCAATCCAATGAACTAATGGAATGATTTAGAGAAGAAAACTTTTTCTTTGAATGCTAAAGTGATGAACGCTTTATTTTATGCTTTAGATAAAAATAAATTTAATCGTGTTTCGATTTGTGAAACTGCATATGACATTTGGCACATGCTCGAAGTTACATATGAAGGCACAAGTAAAGTTAAAAAGTCTAAAATCAAGTGAAACCATTAGAGATATATGCATCTATTTTATGAATATCATCAATGGTTTGAAAGCACTTAGTAAAAGTTTTATGAATCTTGAACTTATTAATAAAATTCTAAGATCCCTTCCAAAAAGTTGGGATCCAAAAGTAATGACAATATAAGAAGCAAAGGACTTGAATAATTTTCTACTTGAGAAACTCATCGGGTCTTTAATAACCTATGAAATGACTTGTATGACACATAATGAACATGAGAATAATCTTCCAAAGAATAAGAAGAATTTGACACAAAACTAAAGAAGACCACTTGAGCGAAAGCTTAAGTGATGATGAGGACTTGGCACTTCTTATAAGAAAATTTAAAAAATTCTTTAAAAAAAATAAAATAAAATAAGATATGAAGAAAAAATGAAATAAAAAAGGACACAATAATATACTATGAATGTTAGAAGCCGGGGCACTAAAAAAATAAATATTTCTAAATGGAGAAGAAGTTACCAAAGAAAAAGAAATCATTCAAAGTGACTTGGGATGAATCAAGTGCACCCGAAGACGAGGAGCAAACTAACAAAAATGAAGTGGCAAACTATGCATTAATGGCATTTGGCAATAAGGTATATAACTCAAACGAATCTCTTTTATCTTACGATGAATTACTTAATGTATTTCATGATTTATTTGATGAATTTAAATTAGTTGGTAAAAAATATAAATTGTTAAAAAAAGGATCATGCTTCTCTTTTTAGTAAATTTGAAGAAATAGAAAATGAGCATGATAATTGTATGTTAACTCCTTCCACTAAGTATGAAGAGTTAGATTGACTTAAAATGGAAAATGTATTACTACAATAAACATTAGAAAATTTTAAAATTGGTAACAAATCTTTAAACATGATCCTTGCTAACAAAAGTCATGTACATAGAAAAATAGGAATCAATTTTATGAGTAGCAACACTCAACAAAAATTGACTATATTTTTTAAGGGACCCACATTATATGGTTTTCCTAAAATAAATTAAATTTTTATGGGAGATGTGGTCATTATGCCTACAAATGTGTATTTAAAAGATATAGATCATATAAGTTAATTTAGGTTCCTAAAGGAACCATAAATAACTCAATGCCAATAGTCAAGATAGAGAGATCTATTCATGAGGGACCCAAAGTTAAATTGATACCTAAAGCAAAACCCCCCTTTCTTGTAGATATGTCTATAATCAAAAGCTAGGAGCAAGAGATGGTACCTTGATAGTGGATGCTCAAGGCATATGAGCGAAAATCCAACACACTTCTCTAAACTCACTAGCCAAGATTAAGGACATGTCACCTTCGGAGACAACAACAAGAGAAAAATTATTGGTAAAGGAACCATAAGTAACAAGTCAAACCTCTGGATTGAAGATATGTTATTAGTAGATAGTTTAAAACATAATCTACTAAGCAATAATCAATTGTGTGATGAAGGATATATCATCAAATTTAAATCTAATGCTTGTATAATTGAAATACCACATAAAAATAGATCTATGATTGTCTTAAGAAATAATAATGTGTATACTATTAATATTGATGATTTTTGTGATAAAACATTTTTTTCGACTTTAAATGATTTTGCATGGCTTTGGCATAGGAGACTAGGTCATGCTAGTATGAAACTAATCTCACAAATTATAACTAAAGAACTAGTAAAAGGAATACCTAGCATTAAAATTTTCAAACACAAAATTTGTGATGCATGCCAACTAGGTAAACAAATAAATAGTAACTTTAAATCTAAAAATCAAATAAGCACTTCTAGACTACTATAATTAATCCATATAGATTTATTTGGACCAATTGATATCATATTCTAGAAGGTAGTAAATATGTTTTTATAATTATTGATGACTTTAGTAGATACACTTAGACATACTTCTTAGCACATCAAAGTGATACTTTAAATGTTTTACAAAATTTTGTAAACTAGTTTAAAATAAAAAGAGTTTTATGATTTCATTTATTTATAGTGATCATGGTGGTGAATTTAAAAACCAAGATTTTTAAGATTTTTATAAGTTAAATGGGTATGATTATAATTTCTCTACTCCAAGAAATCTACAACAAATTAGAGTTGTTGAGAGAAAAACTAGGAGTTTACAAGAGATGACAAGATCCATGTTAAATGAACAGAGCCTACCTAATTACTTTTGGGTTAAAACTGTTAACATGATACACTATGTCATGAATAGGATTTTCATAAGACCACAACTTTCTAAAACTCCCTATAAATTGTGGAACAATAAAAGATCCAACATTTTATATTTTAAAGTTTTTGATTGCAAATGTTTTATCTTAAAAGAAAAGGATATCTTAGGAAAATTTGATGTAAAATCCGATGAAGACATTTTTCTTGAATATTCCTCTATTTCTAAAGCTAATAGTGTTTTCAATAAAAGAACTTTAATCATTGATGAATCTATTCATATTGTTTTTAATAAGATTTTTAAATTTAAGAAAAATAATTTTGATGATGATTTTGATTTTGATACTTTGAATTTAAATGAAAATTCTTCTCTCCCTAGCAACTCGGATGCATCTACTTCCAAGGAATCCTTACCCAAGGAATGGAAGTATGTAAATGTTGAATCTCAAATTTTGATGATGAAATCAATTAATAAGTTTATTATCTAATCTATGCTTTGAGATAAGTAATGTAGAACTAACTTCGATCAAAAGTGGAAAAACAATTAAAGTAAGAAGAATCAAACATTGGGCTGGAGTCAAATTTCGAGCATCGGGTCAGAAGAATCGGATAATGCACCGAGAACGGATGTTGCAGAAGTCAACATGCTGGTGGATCGGGCAATACACTGAAGGTTTGGACAATGCATCAGAAGTTCATTGGAAGGTCACCGGAAGTTCACCGGAAGGTCACCTGCTTCAATACCTCTGTGTTCTCTGAGCAATTCCTCTTGGTCGATGGAAAGACAGACTGTAACTCTCATGTATTACCTCCACCATCATGTTGCAAGGTTTGCACCGTTTCTATTCTCCTTAGCTTCATTGATCGCAACGTTCGCTTACTTGGCCTTGTCCTCTGATTTGTTGAGCTCCCTTAAGCGAATGTGAGCTCTGAAGCAGTCTAACTCTTCAGCCACTCCGATCATACCTCTGTATGATCTAGTCCCCTCACTTGTATTTACATCTGAACTTCTCCCTCGGTGGTGCACAGCCCCATAAGCTGATGCCCAAGGCTTTCATTCAATGTAACATTCGATGCACACATGAAAGACCCGCCTATGTGGTACCATGACATTCCCTCCTTAAATCCATAGCCCTTCTTACTGTCGTGTTACTCACCAAAGACTCAAATAAGACAATGTTCTTTGGAATATTGTCAAAAAAGGCTTTCAAAAATCTTCTCTTCTGATGAACGAATGGAATGAATCGGAGCAAAAGGTTTTTTCTCTTAATGCAAAGGCTATGAATGCCTTATTTTGCACTCTTGATTAAAAATTAGTTTAATCATGTTTTGATTTGTGAATCAGCTTTTGATATTTGCCATACTCTTGAAATCACTCATGAAGGCACTAGCTGAGTGAAAGAGTCCAAAATTAACCTCTTGGTGCATTCTTATGAATTATTTCGGATGAAACCAAGTAAGTCCATCGAAGACATGCATACCCATTTTATGGATGTCGTCAATAGACTCAAAGTACTTGGGAAAGGTTTTTCTAATTTCTAACTTGTAACTAAAATCTTAAGATCTTTCCCAAAAAGTTGGGATCCAAAAGTTAAAACCATTCAAGAGACTAAGGACTTCAAAATTTTTCTCTTGAAGAACTCATTAGGTCATTGATGACCTACGAAATGACATGTCATGCTCATGATGAGCTCAAGAACCCCCTTCTAAAGAACATGAAGGATATGACATTGAGAACACAAGAAGACCACTTGAAAGAATCTTCAAGTGATGAGGACCTTGATAATGACCTTGCACTCTTGACTTGGAAATTCAAAAAATTTATAAGAAGGAATAAATTTAAAAACAAATCTAAAAACAAACTTGAACCTAAAAAGAAATAAGTAATATGCTATGAATGCAAGAAGTTGGGGCACTTCAAATGTGAATGCCCCCAAGCCAAGAAGAAGCAACTAAAAAAAGAAAGACTCTAAAGGCAACATGGGATGACTCAAAGTGGTTCTGAAGATGAAGAAGCAAGCAACAAGGAGGTGGTCAACTTCGCTTTAATGGCTTTCAGAGAAGAGATATGTGATTTAGTTAATGAAAATTAATCTTTTGATAAGCTTTCAAATACCTTTCATGAATTATTTGATGAATGTAGAACTATTAGTAAAAATTTTAATTTGTTGAAAAAGGAGCATGCTCTCTTAGTTGATAAACTTGATAGTCTTAAACTTGATATTCTCTCTTTACCTCCATGCTCTAAGTGTGAACACTTAGAGACAATTAAGAAAGAGAACTTGCTACTTAGAGAAATCTTAAATAAGTTTAAGGTCGGTAGCTAGGGCTTGAACATGATCCTTGCAAATAAGAATCATGTCAAAAAAAGAAGTGGAATTAGATTTGTGAGTGAATCTCACCGAAATCCAACCACCTTCGTTAAAGGACCTACACTACATGTATCATCTCACTAAAAGTACAACTTTTATTATAAACCCAGACATGTTATTTACAAATATTTGTTTAAAGAACTTAGCCCACATAACTTGATATAGGTTCCTAAAGGAACTATAAGGAACTCAATGAATAATGACAAGATTAGTAGATCAATTATTTAGGCACCCAAGTTCAAATGGGTACCTAAAAACTATCCTCTTTTGTAGACACATTCACCCACACAAGCTAAGAGCAAGAGATGGTACCTTGATAGTGGATGCTTAAGGCACATGACTAGAGATCCATATCAATTCTCTAAGCTCACTAGCCAAGACGAAGGGTATGTCATCTTCGAAAACAACAAGGGTAAAATCATTGGTAAGGGAACCATAGGTAACAAATCAAGCTTTTTAATTGATAATATGCTGTTGGTAGATAGCTTAAAGCATAATCTTTTGAGCATTAGTCAATTGTGTGATAAAGAATATATCGTGAAATTTGAATCTAATGCTTGCATTATTGAAAAATCGTACAACAACACATCTATGATTGCACTAAAACAAAATAATGTTTACACCATAAACATTGATGATCTTAGCAATGAAATGTGCTTTTCAGCTTTGAATGATGATGCTTGGCTTTAGCGTAGAAGATTAGATCATACTAGTATGAAACTAATCTCTCAAATCACATTTAAAGAACTTATAAGAGGCATTCCCAATATTAAATTCATTAAAGATAGTGTGTGATGCTTGTCAACTAGGAAAATAAATAAAAAGTAGTTTCAAATCAAAAAAATCAAATAACCACCTCTAGAACTTTGTAATTGATCCATATGGATTTATTTGGACTAATTGACACGAGTCTAGGAGGTTGCAAATATGCCTTTGTAATCGTAGACGACTATAGTAGATACACTTGGACCTATTTCTTGGTTCACAAAAGTGATTACTTTAAATATTTTTCTAAATTTTGTAAACTTGCTCAAAACGAAAAGGGTTTTATGATTTCATCGATTCAGAGTGATCACGGTGGTGAATTTCAAAACCATGACTTCTAAAATTTTTGTGAATCTAATGGATATAATCATAATTTCTCTACTCCGAGTAATCCTTAACAAAATGGAGTAGTAGAAAGAAAGAATAATAATTTACAAGAAATGATAAGAACCATATTCAATGAACATAGTTTACTCAAATACTTTTGGGCTGAAGTCATTAATACGTCTTGCTATATCATAAATAGGGTTCTAATAAGACCATCTCTCTTTAAAACTCCTTATGAATTGTGGAATAACAAAAAACCAAACATTTCTTATTCTAAAGTTTTTGGTTGTAAATGCTTTATCTTAAATGAAAAGGATGCCTTAGGAAATTTTGATGCAAAATCTGATGAAGATATCTTTCTTAGTTACTCTTCCATTTCTAAAGCTTTTTGTGTTTTTAATAAAAGAACCTTGGTTATAGAAGAATCTATTCATGTTGTTTTCAATGAAGTTTCTGAATTTAAGAAAAATAATTTTGATGATGATCTTGATTTTAATGGTTTAAATTTGAATGAAACCTCTCCTCCAAATAGCAACTTAGATACATTTTCTTCCCAAATTTTTTTACCTAAGGAATGGAAGTATATAGATGCCTATCCAAAGGAGCTAATTATAGGAGATACATCAAAAGGAGTTCAAACTCATTCTTCTTTTAAGAATTTTTGTACCAATGTCACTTTTCTTTTTCAAATTGAACCAAGTGCATTAACGAAGCCTTGAAAGATGATTCTTGGGTTATTGCAATGCAAGAGGAATTGAACCAATTTTAGAGGAATGAGGTGTGGAAGCTTGTTCCTAGACCTAGTGATCATTTAGTTATAAGTATTAAATGGGTATTTAGAAACAAGTAAGATGAATTTGGTATTGTAGTTAGAAACAAGACTAGACTAGTGGCCAAGGGTTTCAACCAAGAAGAAGGTATCGATTACGAAGAGACATTCGCTCTTGTGGCAAGATTAGAAACCATTAGGATATTTCTTGCCTATGCTAGTAGTAATAATTTTAAGTTATTTTGAATGGATGTCAAAAGTGCTTTCTTAACTAGTTTTATTTTTGAAGAAATGTTTGTTGAACAACCACTCGATTTTGAAAACTCCTTTTTTCCTAATCATGTGTTTAAATTGACGATGGTTCTCTATGGGTTAAAATAAGCCCCAAGGGCTTCGTATGGGAGACTTAGCTCTTTTTTTATTTTAAATAATTTTACTAAAGGTAAGATCAATACTATAATATTTATTAAATATTTTAAATATAATTTTTTTATTATTCAAATTTATATTAATGATATTATCTTTGGTTCTACAAACGAATCACTATGTGAATCATTTGCCAAGTGTATGAGTTATGAGTTTAAAATGAGTTTAATGGGTGAACTAACCTTCTTTTTAGGATTACAAATTAAACAACTTAATGATGATATATTTCTTAATCAAACTAAATATACATTAGAATTATTGAAACGATTTAATATGGATGGTTCAAAAGCCATAAACACTCCTATGAGTACCTCTACTAAGCTAGACATGGATGAAAATGAAGAAAATTTTGATCAAAAGACATATAGGGGAATGATAGGTAGTTTACTTTACCTCACTACAACTAGACCAGATATCATGTTTAGTATAGGACTTTGTGCTATATTTCAAGCTAATCCTAAGTTATCTCATCTTAAAGCCATTAAAAGAATCCTTTGATATCTTAAAGAAACTCCTAACCTAGGATTGTGGTATCTAAAATCTGATGACTTTAATTTAATAGCCTATGTGGATGCGGATTTTGACGGATGTAGACTAGATAGAAAAAGCACATCTGGAATATGCCAATTTTTAGGACATGCACTTGTTTCTTGGACTTCCAAGAAACAAAACTCAATTACACTATCTACGATCGAAGCCGAATACATAGCCGCAAGTGCATATTGTGCACAAGTTGTTTAAATGAAAAATACTTTAGAAGACTATAGAATTCATTTAAAAAATATTCCCATAAAATGTGATAACACAAGTACTATTTGTTTAACCAAAAGCCTCATTCAACACTCTAGAACTAAGTATATTGATATTAGACATCACTTTATATGAGATCATGTCAATAATAATGATGTTACTCTAGAATTTATTAATACAAAACACCATTTAGCAGACATCTTCATAAAACCTTTAAATGAAGAAAAATTTGACTTCATTAGAAGAGAATTAGGCATGCTAAATTATCCTAATACATGAAGTCATTGTACGTTTCTTTTCTGAAAATTTTTTAACTTCGGTTTTCATGAACTCTTCTTGATATTAGTTTGTTGGATTTTGAATGACATCTTTTCGATATCGTATTTTGAACAGAGCTCTCATTTTTATTTTTCTCTAATCTTGCATTGATACTCCTTCAATTAATGATTTTTAGCATCATGTACATGATTCTCCGTTGATGATCTTTAATTAATATCATGCCCTTTAATTGACTTGGTAAAATTGATTCTATCGATTTTATACTCCCTCTACTTCTATTGGCATGAATAAATGGATTTCCTGATTTTTTACATTTTTGTATCATTTGAAGTTTGTTGATTTTGTCTTCATGACACATACAACTATACATATCTTTATGTCATGAACTTTGCATAAAGAAGAAGCTCTCAAGTTTTTATTACTTGAATACTCTCTTCGAATTTTATTCATGCGAATTCTTTGAATTTTTAACTCTTGTACAAAATTCTATGTCTTGAGCTTTATTAGCTTGATTGGTTATTTTCAACTTGATGAATGATAATGCCAAGTTAGCCTTCATGAATTCTTCCTTATGAGAATGCCAAGTTAGCCCTTTATAAAATTTTTGGATGAGTTTTTTTTTTGAAGTATGAAAACATCATCATGACTCTTTTCATGAGTTTTGAGGTTAAATGATCTCTCTTTTCTTCCTCACAAATTTTTCTTGAATGAATATTATGAGCTCTTGATGAAATGTTTGATGAATGTCTTGGCTTCAATGATCTATCTTTTCACTTAACGATTTTATGGCTCAAATTTTCAATCACATCGCCTCTTGAACATTTCATATCAATCTTTCTTGAATGAACATTCATAATTCTTATCAGGAGTTTTATGAACTTTATGTTCAAATGAACCCTTTTCTACCTCACTAATTTCATTTGGTAGAAATGATTCTTGTAAGCCTTTAATGACTTGAATGATTCACTTTTATACTTCAAGAATTATTATGCAGAATTAACTCTTAATCTTTCATGTATGAATCTTTCATGAGCTCTTAGAAATTCTTATGAATTTTGGCCTTAATGATCTATCTTACGATTTTATAGACATGAACTTTCAATAAGAATGAATGAATCACTTTCATGGTACTTCTTGATGGATTTATCCTTCTCTTTTTGCTATTTTTCAAAAACTCCAATCATAATATTTGGCATCAAGGCTCATTTCCTTTTTGTTGATGACAAAGGGGGAGAAAAATGTGGCAAGTTGAATTGATGACTTGATGGAATGATAAATGCTTTGTATGTATTGTATTCCAATGTATCACAATTGCCATACTTTGTATGGCAAAATACTTACTATCATTAAAAGCATCGCAATGTATCATAATTATATGTAGTGTATCATAGCGTATCGCAATTGTATGGAATATATTGCATGCATCGCAAATGGCTCATACATGCTTAAAATGTTAATTTTTGTAAGATCGTTATCATATCATGTTTATCTTTCATTGATATGATAAGTTATCATTTCATTTGATGATGTATCGTAAAATGATATCATGCCTTGGATTTGTGTATTTTATTTTGATATCATTTGATCCTTGCTACATTTCAATATTATAGATAGCATCATGTGTCGAAATGATGATTGTCCATCATAATTCGACATTGAACTAGAAAATGAATGTCATGCCTTGACATCATTTTTAAACTGAGAAAAAAAATTGAAGTTTTGTATTTATGAAAGATCATGCTTGTTGAGCATGATGATAAGTTCAACGAATGCAACTTATCGATTTCGGCTTTAATTCAAAGGGTTTGAATTCAAGTGTTTCCTTTCTCAAAATATGATATATAGATAGAGGGAGCTAAGATTAACTCTATCATCAATTGATTGTCATCATCAAAAAGGGGGAGATTGTTGAATCTCGATGTTAGGACTCTAGCTATGAGAGTCCTAATTGATAAGGGCATTCATGTAAATCCTATCTAGCCGACCCCATTAAAGAGGTGAAGAGACCGGCTAGGTTAGGGTTAGGTTGCTTCTTAGAGAAGGAGTCCTATTAGAAGTAGAAGTCATATTAAAGAAAGAGTCCTATTAGAAATAGGAGTCATATTAGGGAAAGAGTCTTATTAGAATTAGGAGTCCTACTAGAGAAGGAGTCCTAATTAGAAGTAGGAGTTGGTTAGAAGTAGGAGTCTTGAGTAAGAGTCCTATTAGGAGTTGGGATTTAGAAGCCCTATAAATAGCCATGTATTCATCCTCTTTTCATAAGGAATAGATCAATCTTTTAGCAGCCTTTGAGTAGCAACTTGGAGGAAGGAACCCCTATAGAGTTCCAAGGAGGCCGATCCCCTATAGAGATCAACACCAAGCTTAGAATCTACAAGGATTTTAACACTTAGTATCAGAGCAATATTCTTGGCGTCTCGCTACCATTCCACAACTATCCACCAGCTCTCCACAACCGCCCAAAGCAATTCTCACAATTGCTTAGAAGATCATCGCCGAATTTCATCGTCATCTCCACCATCGCAGATCATCCTTTGATCTTCTCGTGAATTGTAATAGGTTCTAGTTATCTACCTTACTGCTGCTGCAATTTAGTTATCCTTATTCAAAAAATCCAAAAAATTCATTCCTATATTGCTACATAAACTTTGCATTATAAAGTTTTCATCTCTACAATGAAAGTTGCACTATAGAATTTTAGCCGCATAGCACTGTCTTTTTGATCTTGCTACTGTATTTTTTCTATCCAAATCTCTACAAAATTGTTATGACGGCTTTGGCACTTCCTAACAGTGGTTTTCCCTTTGGTTTTTCTAAAAAAATTCTCAATATAAACCACTTATCTTTTACGTCCAATCTACTGCACTTTAGATGTAAAAATCTGCTATAGTACCTCTCCGTGATCCTCAATTTTACCGAACCTCTTGTTGTCATTTCTTTCTACAAAATTTTTAATAGCATTACCTCTCCCTTACTAGTAGATTCTCTTTAAGTTTTGCTTGAATCTCTATTGAAAATTTCTGAAAAAAAAATTACATCTTTACTGCTGAAATTTATTCGTTAAAAATTCTGGTGCTACACTTTTGTCCTTTTTCTCCTCCGTAACCTACCAAACCCTAGTCACCTTGCTGCCACCAACTAAGATATCTTTAGGGCATCCATCTAGCCTTAATATTCAGCTATCATAACCTAGTTTCATAATCCTAACAGCATCTAAAACTGCAGCCTAAAACAGTAAACCATTATAGCTAAACCCTTCTATCATCAAACTATTATCCGAACCTTCCACCACCCCATGCCATTAGCCCATCAACAGAAAAAAGACAAGGGCACCTCTGATCTATAGGTATATGATATGGCTTCTTAAGATCTAATTGATGCTAAATTTGAAGCATGGGAATCTCAGATTGAATCACGACTTGAATCATGCTTGGAAGACAAATTGTGCGCTTTGTTTGCAGAATTTAGAATTGGACAACCACCGAGTCCAACCAAATTACAGCAAGGAGAGAATTTAGAAAGGACCCCAGAGAAGGAGAAATAGCCCTCAGACATACTTCAGCCATGCATGAGGGTGGACTTCCCATGATAGGAAGAAGGAGACCTAGCGGGGTGGATTTCGTGCGCCGAACGTTACTTTCGCTACTATCGAACGTCGGATAATGCTATGGTGGAGATTGCTATCATCCACCTTGAAGGAGATGCTATTCAATGGTACAATTGGCTAGAATATAATCATGAGGCTTCAATGTGGAATCAATTTAAGAACGCATTACTGAACCGTTTCGGACCTACGGAGTATGAAAATATCGACGACCAACTTACAAAGATTCGACAAACCTCTACGATTCAAGAGTACTAAACCAGGTTTAAGACGCTATCCTACCTTGCTCATAATTAGACTAATCATCAATTGTTAGGAACATTCATCGAAGGACTCAAGCTAGAGATAAAAGGGGAAGTTAAGGCGTGACAGCCCCGTACCATGATGATCATGATTTCTTTTACCCGAATACAAGAAGAACGACTCAACCAAGATGCTTAGAGGATGAGAACCACTCCTAGAACCTCAGCATATAAACCTTCTTCTGCTCCTAGCTATCCTTCGCTACCAAAAAAATTGACAAGAGAAGAACTACGTGACTGATCAACAAAGGGTCTTTGTTGGCATTGTGACGAGCTGTAGAACCGTGATCATCGCTACAAAAGGGGCCACCTCCTACTGATTGAACCTCTTGAAGATATAGAGGAGGAGGTCCAGGAGCATGAGGAAGAGGTCATGGATGAAGAATAGTAGCCAATTGATATTACGATGCATGCCCTTGCTGGTTATGCGAACCCGCAAACAATGAAAGTGGGAGGATTTCTGAAGCAACAACTGATCACCATTCTTATTGACATCGGGAGCATTAATAATTTTATGAACAGTAAATTTGCTGTCTGGATGGCCTTACCTATTAAGAATTGCAGCAGGTTTGATGTTAAGGTCGTAGATGGATGAATTTTGAAGTGTGATCGTAGGTGCCCATGGGTGAAACTGTCGCTGCAGGACCAAGAGATAATTACAGATTTTTTTCCTCCTCCCTCTCGATGATTATGAGGCCATGCCTAGCATTGAATGGTTGATAGCATTAGGGGATATTTCCTAGAAATTTTTGAAATTAATTAAGAAATTTTATAGTAAGGGGAAACATGTGATATTGTGCGGGAAATGTGGGGGCAACGTAATAACGATTTGCACATAACGAATAGAGAAAGTTTTGCACAAAGTATACAGCGGCTTTTTGGTACAACTTGAGCAGCAATCTAAGGGAGAGCCAACCAAATTTAAAGATCCAAACCTACTTCCCTTGCTTGCTGAATTTTCAGATATATTTGATGGACTACGTAGCCTACCTCCTAATCGCTGGCATGATCATCGTATACCGATTCTTCCAAGCAAACCTCCAGCAAATACTCGGTCATATCAGTATCCACATCTCTAGAAAGATGAAATAGAAAGGATTGTAAATGAGATGCTTGAAATAGGAGTTATTCAGCCAAGTTGCAGCCCCTATTCTTCACCGGTGCTCCTTGTACGAAAAAAAGACGGAATATGCCGAATGTGCATTGATTATCGAGCTCTCAATGGCATAACCTTTAAGGACAAGTACTCTATTCCAGTAGTAGATGAATTGCTTAATGAATTAAAGGGAGCATGAGTCTTCACAAAGCTAGACCTTCGATCCGGGTATCATCAAATACGAGTGTGCGAAGAAGACATACCGAAAACTACCTTTCGAATGCACAACGGTCACTACGAATTTCTGGTAATGCCCTTTGGTCTCACCAATGCACCCTCCACCTTCCAGAGTCTTATGAATGATATTTTCTAGAGTTATCTTCATAAGTTTATGCTGGTTTTCTATGACGATATCCTTATTTACAGCCCTTCTCTTGAAAGTCATATTCAGCACTTATGACTTGTTTTGATAATTTTGCGAGAACATGTTCTTTTTGTCAAAAAAATGAAGTGCAGCTTTCTTTAACAAAAAGTGAAATATCTTGGGTATATCATATCAGAGGAAGGGGTGGTAGTGGACCCCTCCAAAATTGAAGCAATGCAGAACTGGCTGACCCCGAGGAACATAAAATCGCTGTGGTTTTCTCGGTTTAATAGGTTACTACCATAAGTTCATGAAAAACTATGGAATGATCAGTGCACCCCTTACTTTCTTATTGAAAAAAGAAGCTTTTTAGTGGTCGGACAAAGCCACCACTGCCTTCGACAAACTTAAAGTCACAATGATAACAACGCCCGTACTAGCGTTACCTGATTTCGGCAAGACATTTATTATTGAAGCCGATGCCTCCAGAGTTGGAATTGGTGCTGTACTAATGCAAGATGGCTGCCTCCTTGCTTATACTAGTAAGGCATTATCTCCTTTCCATCTCAAGATGATTATTTATGACAAGGAGATGCTCACAATTGAGCATGTGGTGTCCAAATGGAGATCGTACTTGATCGGGTGACGCTTTCAAATCAAGACTAACTATAAAAGCCTAAAATATTTCTTGGAGCAAAAAGATATCTTCCCTTAAGTAGCAAAAATGGGTAACAAAGCTTCTTGGATATGATTATGAAATAACTTACAAAAAGGGGAAAGATAATATTGTTGCAGATACGCTTTCATGGCTACCCGAGCAAGCTAAATTTTTGACTATTTCACTTCCGACCAGCAACTTCCTTGAGGATATTAAGAGGGAATGGCAAGATAATCTAGAAATGAGTAAAATCATAAAAAAAATTGGAGGAAGCACCAAGCTCTGTGGCTCATTATAGTTGAGACTCAAAGGACTTGCGATATAAGGGACGCATTGTGCTTGTGTCAAATTCTACTTGCATAAAGACCATCCTTCAAGAGATGCATTCTACACCTGTGGTTGGGCACTTCGGGTTCCTTAGAACCTATAAAAGAATTAAGCAAAATTTTTATTGGATAGAGATGAAAAATATTATTACTGAATTTGTAGCATAATGTGATGTATGTCAACGATACAAAGGTGAGACAATGACAAGTCCTGAAAAGTTGTAACTTCTACCCATCCCAGAATTAATATAGACTGATATATCAATGGATTTCATCGAAGGGCTTCCCTCATCACAAGGAAAAGGTATAATTTTTGTCATGGTTGATCGCCTTACAAAGTATGCTCACTTTTGTGTCATCCGTAATCCCTACACTACTTCTAGTATTACTCGAATCTTTATGAAGAATATTATAAAATTACATGGGATGCACAGATCTATTGTAAGTGATCATGATAGAGTCTTCATGAGCAAATTTTGGATAGAGTTATTCTAGATGCAAGGCACTAAATTAAAGATGAGTATGGCATATCACCCATAAACCGACGGCTAAACTGAAGTGGTGAACAGATGTTTGGAGACATACCTCAGATGCTTCACTAGTGACCGACCAAAAGAATGGACAAAGTAGCTTCCCTGGGCTGAGTGATGGTATAATACAACTTATCATTCATCAATAAAATGTACTCCCTATGAGGCCATGTATGGCCAACCCCCCCTGTAATTCCAAAATATATGTTGGGCACCTCTAAAGTAGAACAAGTAGATAGGAAACTATAGGACAGAGATAAAATGCTAAAGCTGCTAAAAGATAATCTCACTATAGCATAAGCAAGAATGAAACAACAATATGATCAACACAAAGGCGAAAGAGAATTTTCAGTAGGAGATTGGATCTTCCTACGGCTCTAGCCATACAAGCAAATATCAATTCAAACCAGAGCATCTATGAAGCTTTCACCTGGATTCTATGGACCCTACTGGATTTTAGAGCGCATCGGAGCAGTAGCATACAGATTGGACTTACCCGCTAGCTCCCGAATTCATCCAGTCTTCTATATATCATGTTTGAAGCTCAAGTTGGGACAACATGAGATAGCCCAAAGCTATCTACCAAATATGACTACCCAAGGAGAGCTCCAGACCCAACCAAGTGTCATTATTGATTGACGGATCGTGACTCAACGACGACGACTTGCTATTGAAGTGTTAATACAGTGGGCGAACCTACTAGCAGAAGATGCCACTTGGGAGATCTATGACGACTTGAAGATCAAATTCTTAGAATTCATGGAATGTCAGCCTCGAGGACAAGACTGATTTGAAGAGGGAGGGTCTCTTAGGACTCTAGCTATGAGAGTCATAATTGATAAGAGCATTCATGTAAATCCTATCTAGCCAACCCCTATTAAAGAGGTGAAGAGGCTGACTAGGTTAGGGTTAGGTTGCCTCTTAGAGGAGTCCTATTAGAAGTTGTTGAATCTCGAATTTTGATGATGAAACTAATTGATTGTGGTTTATTGTTTAACTACATTTTGAGTTACATAGGTCTACTATCGATCAGGATTAGATAGTTGACGCTGGAAGAATTGACGTTGCGCTGGAAGTGATCACGTCAGGATATTGGATGTCGAGCCGGAGGTTCGGTCGACAATCGGCAGAAGGCTTCGTATGTTGGGCCGGGTCAAGAAGAGCATGTTGCGCCAAGGATATCGGGGTTACGGAGGTCAACCACCGATTGGGAAATAGATCACAAGAGAGGACGATGTGCCGAAGAATCGGATGAAGCACCGACCAATGATGTGCTGGGCAACTGAATGTTAATTCACGTTGTAATAACTGTCTAGATCGAAGTAGAATGTTTGTTTATGTGTGTGCAGGATTAACTACGATAGCGATGAAGACGTAAAGTGAAACAAAGTGTCGGAAGACAAGTGTGATGGATTGTTAGGAGTTCGAGAGTTCAACAGAAGTCTGAAGATTCGTTGGGAGTGTTGCTGGAACCTGCCGAGAATGAGTAGGGAGCTTGCCGAAGGGTTTTCGGAAGTTCGCCGAAAGGTTTATCTGAAGTTCACGGAGCTTGCCAAGAAAGATTGGATGAAGCTCCAATCTTTCTTGGCAATGAAGCTCATTGGAACTCGCCAAGATCATCGTGAAATCCAGGAGCTTGCCGGGAGTCCGCAGAATGGTTTTCGAGGATTCGTCGGAAGACTGCCAGAAGTTCACCGAAAGCTCACCGAAAGAAGTCGTGTCTTATGGACTTTGTAATAGCTTAAAAAAAATCTTTAAAATTTATAGTTATCACATAATTTGGTTTACGATTAGGTGTTAATCTTATAAACCAAATTTAGACCAATTTGAACTTCATTTGGACCGGTTTCGGTAGAGTTTTCGGCCAAAACCACTGTGCTGAAATGACCTGGGCGGTGGCACCCCCCAGTGGCTGAGAGCCAGCGGTGGCACTACCTGGCTGGGGCGGTAGCACTGCCCAGCACCCGCGGGCACTAGCGGTGGCACCGCTGGATAGGCGGTGGCACCGCCCAGTACTGCCAGCATTGGGAAATTCAAAATGGTTCAAATTTTGGCTCTAAGTTTGGGCTCCAAATTTGAATCACTTTGAGGCCCATAAATACCCCACTCATTTAGAGTTTAGAGTGTGTCTAGAACTGAAAAAAAAAGGGGAAAACTCTCTTGAAAGTGTGTCAAATCTTCCCTCTAAGTCTTAAGAGTGTTCTAGTCCAATAGAGGGGTAAGAGTGCTTGTAAGGGTTATCTCCTAAGCCCGTCAAAAGGAGAGATGCTGTGAGGGAGTTCATCCTCACCCGTTAGAAGGAGGATAGCTAGTGGAAAGCCGATGGCCTCAAGCAAGAGGAATCGGGAGTGGATGTAGGTCGGATGACCGAACCACTATAAAAATCTAGTTTGCATTTACGTTCTTGCTATTTACTTTGCTACAAACCCTGTCCACTTAATTTGATGCTCTACTTCTCATCTCTGCAAACATCTTTAAGTTAAAGCTTTTCTTATATGATTCCACCGATACGACTTTCATAATATGAAACGAAGTTTTCACCGTACGAAGTTTCCGAAACTTGTTCAAATCGCTGAAAATTTATCATTCCTTACCGCTGCACTAATTCAGCCCCCCTCTTAGTGCCGCTCGATCTCTAACAATTGGTATCAGAGCCACCTTATTTCTCATTCGGATTTACACCCATAAGAAATGGCTCTTCATGGCTTTCAAGAGGGCTTTTCAATTTTTCATCCACCATTCTTTAACGGTTCGGACTACACATATTGGAAAACTCAAATGAGAGTTTTCTTGATTTCTCTTGATTTAAACTTATGGAACATCGTTGAAAATAGATTTTAACTTTCCTCTAAACCGACGAACGAATGGTCGGATTTGGAGAAAAGATCGTTTTCTTTAAATGCAAAGGCTATGAATGCCTTATTTTGTGCTTTGGACAAAAATGAGTTCAACTAGATTTCTACGTGTGAAATGGCTTTTGATATTTGGTGAACTCTTAAACTCATGCATGAAAGAATGAGTAGAGTCAAAGACTCGAAAGTTAATATTTTGATGCACGATTTTGAGATTTTCCGAATGGCACCAAGTGAGACTATCAATGACATGTTCTCCCACTTTACGGATGTCGTCAATAGCTTGAAAAGTCTTCGTAAAAGTTTTTTGGATTTTGAACTCATAAACAAGATCTTAAGATCCATTCCAAAAAGGTGGGATCCTAAAGTAACCGCTATGCAAGAAGCTAAAAATTTAAATGACTTGGCTCTTGAAGAACTCATTGGGTCTTTAATGACCTATGAAATGGCTTTCTTGGAACACAATAAACTCGATAAACACATGGACCACCTTCTAAAGAACAAGAAGGATTTGGAACTTCAGACAAATGAATACCACTTGAGTGATGACTCAAGTGATGAGGACAATGAGGACATTGAACTTTTAATGAATCTTAATAAGTTCATTAAACAAAAATTTAAAATGAACAATGAACTTGAACAGAGGAAGAGGCCAAAGATGAAGAAGAAGCGCAGAGAAGAATCAAATGACGAAACAACGAATTGGGCTTTAACGGGCTTCGACTACAAGGTAAGTAACTTAACTCCGTTGAATTATTTTAAAATTACATGATGCTTTTCATGAATGCTTAACTTAGTTAGTAGGAATTTTTTCATGCTTTTCTTGTGCTTTTGGAAATTAAAAAAAATATTTAAAAAAATTATATCATGCTTTTCTTTCTAGTACTTTTGAAAAGTAAAATTTTTGAATGGTGTATGCAACATTATGAATGATGATTGTATGATTTGTGATAATATTTGTACACCTAATAGGATCAACCCATGCATGTGTATCTTGATGGTTTACATTGTCTCTAAACTTGATGCTTGATGATTTTATATCATGCATTAGTTTTTGAAGTGATGTTGATTTGAAAACTTCTATCTTGGATTAATGGGTCTTAACCCTTTTTATGATGAAATTTTTAGTTGATGCATGTCTTCATGAAATCAATTGCAAAACTAAAAGACCTAACCCACAAATTTTCAAAATGAAAGAAATGTGATTTTGATATTGCCTTGTGTTATATTTGGACTTAATGGTTTTTATGACAAAAATTATTTTTCAGATTTTTAAAATGATGTATGATTTTAGCAAAAGTTTGAGCATTGATCATCTTGTTATAACTAATGTAAGAAAGAATTAAAATGATTTTGATGATATTTTCGTTTTTGAATATGATGCATGACATTTTCATATGAAAAATTTGAACATTCTTATGAAAGATCAAATCACTTAAATTGAAACTCATAAAGATGAGAAAATGCACTATCATGATGTTTGATGCATTTGATCTTGATGGGTTTAATAACAAACTTGTATTTTGAATTTATACAATGATGGGTTCCATATAAATGTTTGAACATACATTATGAAATCATCATTGAAATGAAAATATTAAAAGTTTGTTATCATGCTTAATGACCTTGTGATATCATATCTTGATGACAAACTCATGTTTTGGTCTTAAATTTGATACTCATCTTTTGAAACATGAGCACACTTGTTTGAAACAAAATGAAACACATTAGCATGATAAATTGAATCTCATAATGTGTTATATTGTTATCTTGATAATTTTTATAATGAAGTTTGTCTTTTGGTTTTGAATATTTTGATTTGGCATATAAAGGCAAAAGACATACTTATATGATGAAACATAAAGAAATTATATTTACTATCTTATCGAGATTAATAATTTCATGATATCTTAAGAATCTTGTAAATTATAGAAGTGATTTCGATGAATTGATTATGATTTGATAATTTGAACTTTTCTCTCATGTTTCAATACTACTTTATATGCTTCATGACTTGTTAATTAAAATATTGATGTAGACTTTTGATGTATCACTTGTCATGATTAATGAAATTGCTAACATTTTGAATCACGAAAATAATTGCTTTTTTTTTCATTTACTAAAGAGGAAAACAATTCAAGTCTTGATATATCGATAAGTGATACTTGAAATTATTTTTATGATTCATGATAAATTTAGATCTATCATGTATAAATCAAGTTGTTGCTTTTACTATCAAATGAATCATGAGCCTTGACATAACATCTTTCATGATATAAAAATGACATGATTTCCTTACCTTGTATGCCTTTTGTGATGATTTGAACATTGATGTAAAACAAAATTTATATTCTTCCCTTTCCCTTTATTTCCTTCTTTAAAGACAAAAGGAGAAATAAAGCATGTTAACATCATTAATCATGACTTGATTTTGATTTCTTGGAACCAAGGTATGCAGATTTTGCGGGCGATGCGTCTGGTTTCGCGATCGCCTCTACCGGCGGTACTTGGTATCTCCGATCGGTTGATACGGATATTATCGGCGGTAAGTCGAAACAATTTAGGAGAAATAAATCGCATGATACTCAATGGTCAATTTGACCGTTGGATGCGTAATTCGAATCATCGTCTCGAAGCAACTTGATTATTGCGGACCCTGCTTGGAACTATATATTTGAGACTATTTATGAAATCATGATCGTGATGATTTGAAAACTCCTACATGTAAATCAAGATTTTCTTCATGACAAATATATATAAATTTTGTTTATTCATGAATTGATCTTTAATGACATGACTTCCTTGTGTGATGATTGAAAATTAATTTTCTTTATGATGAATCATTGAATCATGACTTGATCTATGAGAATGATATTTTTTATATATATCATGATTCTTGATTGTATACCCTTTATCATGAATTGAAAATTGACGATAAAGAAAGTATTTGTAAATCATGATTTTGATTTCTCGGAACTATATGTTTAGAATTTGTTTAAAAATCATGATCTTGATCTTGCTAAAATGAATGGTTATGAATTATGAATGATATCTTTTGATCCTTGTTGATTTTTTATATTGATATCTTTCATTACATGATATGATTGAATGATTGATTGATACAAATTTAAATGATGTGAAAAGTTGTTAAAGGAAGAAAACAATCTAAATTTTGATATTTCAATATTTGATACTTGGAATATTTTAAAATGTGTTCTTGATGAGAATGTTTGAAATTGCTCTTTTTATCTCATGAATCTTCATCTTGATCTTGTTAAGAAAAATTTTAATGAACCATGAATCATATATTTGGTATTCACGAATTAATCTTTATTGATATCTTTCATGAATTCTTTGAATCTATTACCTTGAACTTTTGATTTGTGATGAATCAAAAAATTTTCTCCTATATGACTTCTTCTCCTATATGTCATGCTTTGAATATTGATGAAGATTTTTTATTGACGGAAGTTGATAAATGATATGAAAAGAGGATGTAAAAGAAAATCTTTGTATTTGATCCTCCTATTCTTTTTGACAAAAACAAAGGGGGAGAAGATTTATTGCTAGCTTGCAACTTCAATGAAAAATTTCCTAGCTCGATCATTGAAATGAAGGAACATCCTATCATGAACATTTTAAATGTTGCTAGCATGCTACAAAAGCAAAGTGCAAACTTGCTATGATGAATTGTAAGAAGCAAGTGATGGATTGCTATGATTGGACATCCTTGAAAAACTTGCCATGATTGAATGTTGAATGTTGATGAAAATTTAGCTAGTATGATTGTAAAACTTGCATATCTTTTAAACTAGCTATGATGATTACTTCTCCTTTTTGTTGATGATATAGGGGGAGAAGTAGATTGATGACTTCATGCATTGATTGAATATTTTATATATTTGTATGATAGTTTGATCTATTCTCTTAACATGAGTGATGAATGTTGCTTGGATTTGGGATAATCCAAGTGTTCTATCAATGGCATATTGATAGGGAGAGTTTGGTTAAACTCCAGAGAGTTAAGGTTAACTTCGTTAGTCATCAATTAGTTGTCATCATCAAAAAGGAGGAGATTGTTGAATCTTGAATTTTGATGATGAAACTAATTGATTGTGGTTTATTGTTTAACTACGTTTTGAGTTACGCAGGTCTACTATCGATCAGGATTAGATAGTTGATGCTGGAGGAATTAACATTGCATTGGAAGTGATCACGTTAGGATATTGGATGTCGAGCCGGAGGTTCGGTTGACAATCGGCAGAAGGCTTCATACGTCAGGCATCGGGCCAAGAAGAGCATGTTGCGCCAAGGATATCGGGGTTGTGGAGGTCAACTACCGATTGGGCAACGGATCGCAAGAGAGGACGATGTGCCGAAGAATCGGACGAAGCACCGACCAATGACGTGCCAGGCAACTGAATATCAATTCACTTTATAATAATTGTCTAGATCGAAGTAGAATGTTTGTTTGTGTGTGTGCAGGATTAACTACGATAGTGATGAAGTCGTAAAGTGAAACAAAGTGCCGGAAGACAAGTGTGATGGATCGTTGGGAGTTCGAGAGTTCGACGGAAGTCCGAAGATTCATTGGGAGTGTTGCCGGAACCGGTAGAGAATGAGTAGGGAGCTTGCTGAAGGGTTTTTAGAAGTTCGCCGAAAGGTTTTTTGGAAGTTTGCAGAGCTTGCCAAGAAAGATCAGAGCTTGCCAATGAAGCTTATTGGAACTCGCCAAGATCATCGTAAAGTCCGGGAGCTTGCCGGGAGTCCACAGAATGGTTTCCGAGGGTTCGTCGGAAGACCGTCGGAAGTTCACCGAAAGCTCGCCGAAAGAAGTCTTATCTTATGGACTTTGTAATAGCTTAAAAAATATCTTTAAAATTTATAGTTAGGACATAATTTGGTTTAGGATTAGGTGTTAATCCTATAAACCAAATTTGGGCCAATTCGAACTTCATTTGGACCGGTTTCGATCGAGTTTTCGACCGAAACCATTGTGCTGAAATGACTTGGGTGGTAGTACCACCCAGTCTAAGCGGTGGCACCACCTAGTGGCGGAGAGCCAGGCGGTGGCACTGCCTGGCTGGGGCGGTAGCACCGCCTAGCACCCACGGGGACTAGCGGTGGCACCGCTGGATGGGCGGTGGCACCGTCCAGTACTGCCAGCATCGGAAAATTCAAAATGGTTCAAATTTTGGCTCCAAGTTTGGACTCCAAATTTGAATCACCTTGAGGCCTATAAATACCTCACTCATTCACAGTTTAGAGTGTATCTAGAACTGAAAAAAAGAAGGGGAAAACTCTCTTGAAAGTGTGTCAAATCTTCCCTCTAAGTCTTAAGAGTGTTCTAGTCCAATAGAGGGGTAAGAGTGCTTGTAAGGGTTATCTCCTAAGCCCGTCAAAAGGAGAGATACTGTGAGGGAGTTCATCCTCACCCGTTAGAAGGAGGATAGCTAGTGGAAAGCCGATGGCCTCAAGCAAGAGGAATCGGGAGTGGATGTAGGTCGGATGACCGAACCACTATAAAAATCTAGTTTGCATTTACGTTCTTGCTATTTACTTTGCTACAAACCCTGTCCACTTAATTTGATGCTCTACTTCTCATCTCTGCAAACATCTTTAAGTTAGAGCTTTTCTTATATGATTCCACCGATATGACTTTCATAATACGAAACGAAGTTTTCACCGTACGAAGTTTCCGAAACTTGTTCAAATCGCTGAAAATTTATCATTCCTTATTGCTGCACTAATTCACCCCCCCTCTTAGTGCCGCTCGATCTCTAACAATTGGTATCAGAGCCACCTTATTTCTCATTCGGATTTACACCCATAAGAAAAAGAGTCCTATTAGAAGTAGGAGTCCTATTAGGGAAAGAGTCCTATTAGAATTAGGAGTCCTACTAGAGAAGGAGTCCTAATTAGAAATAGGAGTTGGTTAGAAGTAGGAGTCTTGAGTAAGAGTCCTATTAGGAGTTGGGGTTTAGAAGCCCTATAAATAGCTATGTATTTACCATCTTTTCATAAGGAATAGATCAATTTTTTAGCAGCCTTTGAGCAGTAACTTGGAGAAAGGAACCCCAGTAGAGTTCCAAGGAGGCCGATCCCCTATAGAGATCAACCCCAAGCTTAGAATCCACAAGGGTTTTAATAGATAATCTCTATAGGGTTTTAATAGATTATCATCATAAAAAAGGGGGAGATTATTAAATCTCTGATTTTGATGATGAAGTCAATTGATAGGTTATTTGATCTAATCCATATTATTAAGATAAGTGTGTGTGATTAACTATGATAGGAATGAAGACATAAAGCAAATTACCGGAGTCAAGTACGTTGGGAGTTCGAGAGTGCACCGAAAGTCCAAAGGATCATCGAAAGTGTTGTCGGAACTGACCGAGAATGAATCAGGGACTTGCCGAAGGTTTCAGAAATTCACTGGAAGGTTCATCGGAAGTTCACGGAGCTCATCGAGAAAGTTTGGAAGCTTATCAAAAGATTCATTGGAACTTGCCATAAAGTTCGAAAGCCTATTGGGAGTTTGCTAGAAGATATCTGAGGGTGTGTCGAAAGTCCACCGGAAGTTCGTTGGAAGCTCATTGAAAAAAGACTCAATGTCACCGAATTATAATTTACTTAGAAATATATTTTAATTTTATAGTTAGTATATAATTAGGGTTAAGATTAAGTGATAATCCTAATTAACCCTAGTATGGGCCAATTGGGCCTTAATTGGGTTGAATTGGGCCAAATTCAAGGCCCATTCAATAGTGTTGAAACTTTGAACAAAATAGTACCACTTGAGTGATAACTCAAGTGATGATGATAATGATAACCTTGGACTCTTCACTATTAAATTTAATAAGTTCATTAAACAAGAATTGAAAAACACAAATGAACTTAAAAAGAACACCAACTCTTACTATGAACGTAAGAACTTGGAGAGCTCCAAAGACAATTACACAAAAGTAAAGAAGAAGAAAGCACACAAAGAAGAGTCAAGTGCATCTAAAGGCGAAACGACAAATTGGGCTTTGACAGCTTTTGACAATAAGCTAAGTAACTCACCCAAAATGCTTTTATGTTGCTATGAAATTATATGATCCTTTCATAAGTTGTTTAATTTAGTAGGAAATAAAAATTGTTTTCAAAAATATATTGTTTTTGAAAATTAAAAGTGACACTTGAATGATGTGAGATAATGCATGTACACCTAACAAGATCAATTCATATATGTTTTCTGTATTAATTTTAATTTTAAACATGATACACATCTATTCATGTTATGAATCCCTTGAATCGAATTTTTGAACATGACATATGTTTGACGTGTTATATTTTTGACCTTGATAATCCTTTTGACAAAATTTGGCTTTCGATCTTGAACGTTGTTGCTTGTTTTCAGGCATGTTTATAAGTAGTAAATCACTTAAAATGAAACACACGAAAAGAAAAGTGTATCATCATGATGAATCAAATTTTTTGGTTAAGGATGCTTTACATTTTTTGGTCTTCATGATCTTTATGATGAAAGTTGCCATTCCATTTTAAATGTTGATATATGTTTTGAGCATGCTTACATTTAATCAATCTACGTTGCTCCTAACAAATTTTTTGAATGCAAGATTTTTTTTATTATCGAATTTATATGATGATTCATGGCTTTTAAATAAAAATTTTGAACATGCCTTATGAAATCATCCTTGATAATGATGAAATGAAAATTTTAGAAACTTTTGTATCATGCTTAATGATTTTATGGTATCATGCTTGATGATACATGAGGATTTGAAAAAATGACTTGAAATCTCATATTTTGAAATAATGTATTTGTCTTGATGATCTTTATGATGAAATCGGTTTGAAACTTGACACACTTCTTTTATACAAAAAGAACTTGGGCATGCTTATGTGAAATATGCTTGATAATGAAAATGTTTAATATATGTGTATCTTGATGATTTTGGTTTTTGACATGATGCTTGGCTTTTGTATGAAAAATTTGAACATGCTTATATGAAACCAAGATGCATGAAATGAATCATATAAAAATGACAAAATAGTATCCTGCATGATGAGTGAATCTTATGTTTTGGACTAAAGTGTTTTTGGTCTTGATGGTTTTATGATGAAATCTGCCATTCGGTTTTGTACGTTGATACTTATTCTTTTTTTTAAAGGGAAAGGCTTGCTTATAAGAAGCAAATCACATGAATAGAATCTTATAAAAATGAAATGCAATCCTCTAGCTCAATCTTATCAATTTTTTTTCAATAAGAAATTCATGAATCTATGCTTGTCATTTACGAATTTCTTGAATATGATTTTGATGATGATTTTAAATTTGACAAATGCTTGATTCATGTTTACAACTTAAGATGTATTTTAAATATGAATTCATGTGAATCTCTTAAATTATGAAATTAATCTTGATGATTTTCGAGTTGATGAATTGAATTTAAATTTTTTATTATTCATGACTCTTCTCTCTCGAAATCATAACTTTATTCTTTTTAGAATCATGACTTATTGTGTAATGAGGGTTTGAATACATGAATCGATGATTTTATTTTTATTCCTTTATTTGATACTTAGAATCTTCGTTTGATCTTGATGACTTTTTATGACTTGACATCAAAAATTAAAACATAGTATGCTTAAATAGATTTTTTTTCCTATGTTTCAATATTTCTTTGAATACATCATATGAATATTGAAAGATTGATGTAGAATTTTTATTGATGCATATTTACAATTGATGTCAAAGTCTATATCACTGGTTCCTCCCTTTTTTTTGATAATGATAAAGGGGGAGTTAGCTTGCTAGCTTGTGCATCACAAGAGAGAATTTTGCTAGAGAAAAGTGTGCTAGCTTGGCATATCGCAAAAATTGCTAACTTGTAAAAGGGCAAAGCTTGCACTTCTCAAAAGAGAAGAATCAAAACTTACTAGAATGGAATGTCGTAAAGAGAAGCAAAACTTGCTATCTCAAAAGAAGCAAAAAGTCGAAACTTGAAGAACTTGCACATGATTGAAACATGATGTTGTAAAGTAATTGCTAGCTTAATGTAAAATTTGGACATCCTTAAGACTAGCTAAGATGCAACTTCTCCTTTTTGTTGATGACAAAAGGGGAGAAGTAGATTGATGACTTCATGTATTATAATGATGATTGAATATTTTGAAATATTGTATGATGATTTTTGATGACATGTTACTTGAATTTTTTAAATCCAAGAGGTCTATCAATATGGCAAAAGGGGAGTTTGTTTAAACTCTGGGAGTTAAGGTTAACTCCATCATTAATTAGTTGTCATCATCAAAACGGAGGAGATTATTGAATCTCATATTTTGATGATGAAACTAATTGATTATATTTTAGTGATCTAACTGTGTTTTGAGTCATGCAGGTCTACTCTCGATCAGAATTAGACAATTGTAGCAGGAAGAGACAATGTTACGCCCGAAGGAAAATACATCAAGAGATTAGATGTTGAACTGGAGTTTCAGTCGATGATCGATAAAAGGCTTCAAATAAAGAAATCGAGCATCAAGCCAAGAAGAGCAAAGTTGCACTAAGGAGATTAGAGTTACAAAGGTCAACTATCGATTGAGCAACAGGCCACAAGAGAGGACGATGCGCCGAAGAAATAAATGAAGCGTTGATGGACTAATAATGTGTCGGGCAACTAATTATGATTCACTTTGTAATAATTATTTAGATCAAAATAGGATTAAATTAATTAGGTTGTAATTGGGCCAACCCAGTTAGGGTCCAATTGGGCCTATACCCAGATAGGTTTGGGCGGACTCAAGGCCCAAACAAGGTTGTTAAACCATGTTTGGTGGTGGCACCGCAAGACTAGGACGGTGATACTACCCAGGGTTCATTCCCCAGGTGGTTTGGTCGATGGTACTGCCCAGCACTAGTAGTGGTATCGCTAGTACCCTAAAAATCTAGGATGATTCAAATTTGGGCTCCAAATTTTAATCACCTTGAGGGCTATAAATACCCCTCTTATCCATGGTTAGAACATACATAAAAACTAAGAAAAAAAAAGGAGAAACTCTACTGTAATAGTGTCAATATCCTCTCCTACTTATTAATTGTTGATCTAGTCTAAGAGAGCGGTGAGAGGAATTGTAAAGGTTAACTCCTGAACCTGTAAAAGAAGAATTGAGTTGTAAGGGAGATAGTCTTTGCCTGTTGGAAGGGAGACAATTAGTGGAAGCTAGTAGCCTTAAGCAAAGAGGAATCAGGGAGTGGACGTAGGTCGGATGACCGAACCACTATAAAAATTGGGTTTGCATTTACTTTTCGTTGTTTATATTTTTACAAACTATTTACCTTACTACAATCACTTGGATCCTTCTCTTTCACTTTTGAATCCTTTCAAGATAAACACGTTTTCGATATGCTTGCAATTGAAATTGGTTTTCATCATATGAAGTTTTTTGAAATCGTCGAATTTATCGTAATATTTACCATTGCACTAATTCACCCCCCCCCTCTTAGTGTTGAACTAATCCTAACACGCTTATGGATCCACTCATGAAATACTGTATGGATGGTGATACCTTATTGTCAAACAATGATTCTGTCATCCTAGTGGTGTACCTAGTTTTCAGACTAGAGACACCAAGGATGTCTTATATGAGTATTCTACTCCTTGATATCGGACCTATAGGTCTGAAAGTTTCAAACCTAGTACACCCGATCATCGGGAGTGATAGCCAAATTTACAAGGGCTATTTAGTGTCGATAGAGGATCATCCACTCTCGGTATCATGAGAGGAATATCCCCTATATTTTTGCTCAAACAAAATCTTGACTAAGGTCATTTGAATTGAGAGAGAAAGAGTTCTTTAAGAGAATTCGATTAGAGCAAGACTCGAGGAGAAACCATTTGACTGACAATACCATGCCCAATATATAGTCTCTAGATTATTAGATGGATGAGAGACTATAGGTATATGATAACTGAGGACAGATAGGTCCAAAGGATTAGAAACTCCTGTATCGTTTGGGGACTGTGGCGTAGTGGCCTAGTATGTCCGTAGTTGATGAGTTGAATGAATTATTATGGAGATAATAATTTATTGAGCCAAAAGGAGTTCTAATAAGAATGACTCATGGCTAGCTCAATATTGGGTCTCGAGGGTCACATACAAATGGTAGGTGTTACGACGAGTAGAGATTCAGATATGAGATCTTTCAATCTCCTTCTCTCAACTCTCTTTCATATTTAGTTGAATCATGCGCTTTATCGAAATCTTTCTGGACCGAAATTTCTCAATGTACAAATTTTTTCAGAATTGATTTGAATTTACGATTTTTATCCGTTGCACTAATTCACCCACCCCCCCCCTTTTAGTGCCACTCTAGATCCTAACATATGATGAATATGATTAGAATATTAGTCATTTTGTTAGATTCTTAGAAAAATAGGATATTTGTACTCAGTATGCCTTACCAGGTCTGCCATAGTAGAATGATATTATTAAAAGATGAAATTGTACTCTTATGGACATGGTTAGGAGCATGATGAGTTATTCCTCCATACTTGAGTCAATGTGGGGTGAAGCTCTTAAGATAGCCATGTATATCTTGGATAGGGTTTCTAGTAAATCGGTTATATCAATTTCATTTGAGTTATAAACTAGTAGGAAACCCAGTTTAAGAAATCTACATATATGAGGGTGTCCTATAGAGATAAGAGTCTTCAATCTATACGAAAAAAAAATTGATCCAAGAACTATTTTGGGATATTTTATTGTTTATCCAAAAAAATCCAAAGGATACAGATTTTATTACCGTAATCATAATGCGAGGATAGTAGAATCTAATAATGCAAGATTCCTAGAAAATGGTAAAATCAATAGGAATGAAAAATCTTAAAGGATCAATTTTGATATTGAGGAGATACAAGTTTATTCTCCATTATTATCTACCATTCAAGAGATTATTTTTCTTCAAATTATTGAGAGAATTGATGAGGGTGAATAATAAAATAACATTGATGAACTCGCACATGATGTTGATGTCACCACTAATAATCTTATAGAACAACCACAATTGCTAGTTTTGAGACAATCTTAAAGAAAAAAGAGACGTCATTTCTAATGATTATGTGGTATATCTACAAGAATCAGAATATGACATACTAGTCATAGGTATCCTGCAAGCCAATTACGTGAGTGATGGCATATATAACACAGCTTACACTCTTTTTTACTTATTATTATTATTTGATATTTTATTGCTTTATCTTGCATGTTGCATATATTGTGATGTTCATGGATTTGTGCAATGGGAATCGGATCGTGATGAGATCACGATAATGAGACTGATTCACTTTTAAATACAGATCCTAAATAATCTTGGTCATAGGTTACTCAAGAGGGACATCGATATAATCGGATAGACTAGTGTATTGTATACCCATCCATATGATAGAAGCAATTGGTCTCATAGCTGCTCATGTTGGGACACTAAGGATACAGTGTAGGTACTCATTGGAGAATGAGTTCACTTTATAGATTCTCGAATTTTGATGATTAAAATAATTGATTATGTTTTGATGATCTAACTATGTTTTGAGTCATGCTGTCTACTCTCGATAAGGATTAGACAATTGAAGCAGAAAGAATCAAAGTTACGTTAGAGAAAAACATGTCAGGAGATTAGACGTTGAGCCGAGGCCTGGTCGATGACCGGCAGAAAACTTCGGACAAAGAAATTGGGCATCGGGCCAAGAAGAGCGGAGTTGCATCAAGGAGATCAGAGTTGTGGAGGTCAACTGCTAATTGGACAATAGGCCGCATGAGAGGATGATGCACCGGGAAACTAATTATAATTCACTTTGTAATAATTGTCTAGATCGAAGTATGATTAAATTAATTAAGTTATAATTAGGCCAACCCAGTTAGGGGCCAACTGGGCCCTACCCGGTTAGGTTTGGGCTGGACTCAAGGCACAAATAGGGTTGTTGAACCATATTTGGCGATGGTACAACCCAGGGTTCAATCTCCCAAGTGGTTTGGGTAGTGGTATCGCCCAGACTAGGCGATGGTACTACTTAGTGTCAATGTACTTGGACGGTGGTATCGCCTAATACACTAATAGTAGTAGAAAGTCTAGGCGATGATACCGCTGGTACCCTAAAAATCTGGGATGATTCAAATTTAGGCTCCAAATTTGAATCACTTTGAGAGCTATAAATATCCCTCTCATCCATGGTTAGAGCATACATAAAAACTGAGAAAGAAAAAAAGGGAAAACTCTATTGTAATAGTGTCAAAATCCTCCCATACTTATTAAGTATTGATCTAGTCTAAGAGAGGGGTGAGAGGCCTTGTAAAGGTTAACTCTTGAACTTATAAAATGATAATTAAGTTGTAAGAGAATTAGTCTTCACCCGTTGGAAGGGAGACTACTAGTGGAAGCCGGTGGCCTTAAGCGAAGAGGAATCGGGAGTGGACGTAGCTCGGATAACCGAACTACTATTAAAATCGGGTTTACATTTACATTTCACTATTTATATTTCTGTAAACCCTTTGCCTTACTACAATCACTCAGGTCCTTCTCTTTTACTCACAAATCCTTTCAAGATAGACGCGTATCCGATATGCTTGCAATCGAAATCGGTTTTTATCGTATGATGTTTTTCGAAATCACTGAATTTATCATAATCTTTACAACTACACTAATTCACCCCCCTCTTAGTGTCAAACTGATCCTCACAGTTAGTATTAGAGCACGGTATTTCTCATTTGGATTTATACATAATAGAAATGACTCTTTTTGGATTTCAAAAGGGTTTTCTTATCGTTCATCCTCCCTTGTTTAACGAGTCATACTATACTTATTGGAAAACTCGAATGAGAGTTTTCTTACTTTTCTTGGATTTAGATTTATCGAATATTATTGAAAATAGTTTTCAAACTCCTTCTAAACTGATGAACAAATGTACGGATTTTGAGAAAAAAACTTTTTCGTTAAATGTAAAGGCTATGAATGTATTATTTAACGCTTTGGACAAAACCAAATTTAATTATATTTCTACTTGCGAAATAACTTTTGATATTTGGCACACACTTGAAATCATACACGAAGGCACTAGTAGAGTCAAAGACTCAAAAGTAAACCTTTTAATGCATGATTTTGAGCTTTTCCGAATGGCACCAAGCAAGACTATCAATGACATGTACACCCGTTTTATGGATATCATCAATAGTCTAAAAGTCCTTAGGAAATCTTTCTCAGATTTTGAACTTGTAAAGAAAATTTTAAGATCCCTTCCAAAAAGGTGGGATCCAAATGTAATTGCTATACAAAAAGCTAAAAATCTAAATGACTTACCTCTTGAAGAACTAATTGGGTCATTAATGACCTATGAGATAACATGCTTAGAACATGAGAACTACCTTCCAAAGAACAGAAAGGGTTTAGAACTTTGAACAAAAGGGTAACACTTGAGTGATAACTCAAGTGATGATGACAATGATCACCTTGGACTCTTCACTATTAAATTTAATAAGTTCATTAAATAAGAATTGAAAAACACAAATGAACTTAAAAAGAACACCAACTCTTGCTATGAACGTAAGAACTTAGAGAGCTCCAAAGACAATTACACAAAAGTAAAGAAGAAGAAAGCACACAAAGAAAAGTCAAATGCATCTAAAGGCGAAACGACAAATTGGGCTTTGATAGCTTTTGACAATAAGCTAAGTAACTCACCCGAAATGCTTTTATGTTGCTATGAAATTACATGATCCTTTCATAAGTTGTTTAATTTAGTAGAAAATAAAAATTGTTTTTAAAAATATATTATTTTTGAAAATTAAAAGTGACACTTGGATGATCTGAGATAATGCATGTACACCTAACAAGATCAATTCATATATGTTTTCTATATTAATTTTAATTTTAAACATGATACACATCTATGCATGTTATGAATCCCTTGAATCAAATTTTTGAACATAACGAATGTTTGACGTGTTATATTTTTTACCTTGATAATCCTTTTGACAAAATTTAGCTTTCGATCTTGAACATTGTTGCTTGTTTTCAGGCATGTTTATAAGTAGTAAATCACTTAAAATGAAACACACGAAAAGAAAAGTGTATCATCATGATGAATCAATTTTTTTGGTTAAGGATGCTTTACATTTTTGGTCTTCATGATCTTTATGATGAAAGTTGCCATTCCATTTTAAATGTTGATATATGTTTTGTGCATGCTTACATGTAATCAATCTACGTTGCTCCTAACAAATTTTTTGAATGAAAGATTTTTTTATTATCGAATTTATATGATGATTCATGGCTTTCAAATGAAAATTTTGAACATACCTTATGAAATCATCCTTGATAATGATGAAATGAAAATTTTAAAAACTTTTGTATCATACTTAATGATTTTATGGTATCATGCTTGATGATACATGAGGATTTGAAATAATGACTTGAAATCTCATATTTTGAAATAATGTATTTATCTTGATGATCTTTCTGATGAAATCGGTTTTAAACTTGATACACATCTTTTATACAAAAAGAACTTGGGCATGCTTATGTGAAATCATGCTTGATAATGAAAATATTTAATGTGTTCGTATCTTGATGATTTTGGTTTTTGACATGATGCTTGGCTTTTGTATAAAAAATTTGAACATGCTTATATAAAACCAAGATGCATGAAATGAATCATATAAAAATGGCGAAATAGTATCATGCATGATGAGTGAATCTTATATTTTGGACTAAAGTGTTTTTGGTCTTGATGGTTTTATGATTAAATCTGCCTTTCGGTTTTATACATTGATACTTATTCTTTTTTTAAAGGGAAAGGCTTGCTTA
This sequence comes from Musa beccarii, assembly GCA_024322285.1. NCBI lineage: Eukaryota > Viridiplantae > Streptophyta > Magnoliopsida > Zingiberales > Musaceae > Musa > Musa beccarii. Next base: position 8,933,571 of record CM044394.1, read on the forward strand.
TAAGAAGCAAATCACATGAATAGAATCTTATAAAAATGAAATGCAATCCTCTAGCTCAATCTTGTCGATTTTTTTTCAATAAGAAATTCATGAATCTATGCTTGTCATTTACGAATTTCTTGAATATGATTTTGATGATGATTTCAAATTTGACAAATGCATGATTTGTATTTACTACTTAAGATGTATTTTAAATATGAATTCATGTGAATCTCTTAAATCATGAAATTGATCTTGATGATTTTCGAGTTGATGAATTGAATTTAAATGTTTTATTATTCATGACTCTTCTCTCTCGAAATCATAACTTTATTCTTTTTGGAATCATGACTTATTGTGTAATGAGGGTTTGAATACATGAATCAATGATTTTATTTTTATCCCTTTATTTGATACTCAGAATCTTCATTTGATCTTGATGACTTTTTATGACTTAACATCAAAAATTAAAACATAGTATGCTTAAATAGATTTTTTTCCTATGTTTCAATATTTCTTTGAATACATCATATGAATATTGAAAGATTGATGTAGAATTTTTATTGATGCATATTTACAATTGATGTCAAAGTCTATATCACTGGTTCCTCCCTTTTTTTTGATAATGATAAAGGGGGAGTTAGCTTGCTAGCTTGTGCATCACAAGAGAGAATTTTGCGAGAGAAAAGTGTGCTAGCTTGGCATATCGCAAAAATTGCTAACTTGTAAAAGGGCAAAGCTTGCACTTCTCAAAAGAGAAGAATCAAAACTTACTAGAATGGAATGTCGTAAAGAGAAGCAAAACTTGCTATCTCAAAAGAAGCAAAAAGTAGAAACTTGAAGAACTTGCACATGATTGAAACATGATGTTGTAAAGTAATTGCTAGCTTAATGTAAAATTTAGACATCCTTAAGACTAGTTAAGATGCAACTTCTCCTTTTTGTTGATGACAAAAGGGGAGAAGTAGATTGATGACTTCATGTATTATAATGATGATTGAATATTTTGAAATATTGCATGATAATTTTTTATGCCATGTTACTTTAATTTTTTGAAATCCAAGAGGTCTATCAATATAGTATAGTGATAAGGGGAGTTTGTTTAAACTCTGGGAGTTAAGGTTAACTCCATCATTAATTAGTTGTCACCGTCAAAAAGGAGGAGATTATTGAATCTAATATTTTGATGATAAAACTAATTGATTATATTTTATTGATCTAACTATTTTTTGAGTCATGCAGGTCTACTCTCGATTAAGATTAGACAATTGTAGCAGGAAGAGTCAAAGTTGCACCCGAAGGAAAAGACGTCAAGAGATTGGATGTTGAGTTGGAGTTTCAGTCGATGATCGACAGAAGACTTCAAACAAAGAAATCGAGTATCAAGCCAAGAAGAGCAAATTTGCAATAAGGAGATTGGAGTTACAAAGGTCAACTATCGATTGAGCAACAGGCCACAAGAGAGGATGATGTGCCGAAGAAATAGACGAAGCGTTGATGGACCAATAATGTGTTGGGCAACTAATTATGATTCACTTTGTAATAATTATTTAGATTGAAATAGGATTAAATTAATTAGGTTATAATTGGGCCAACCTAGTTAGGGTCCAATTTGGCCCATACCCAAAGAGGTTTGGGCAGACTCAAGGCCCAAACAAGGTTGTTGAACCCTGTTTGGTGGTGGCACCACCAGACTAGGACGATGATACTACCCACGGTTCAGTCCCCAGGTGGTCTGGTCGATGGTACCACCCAGCACTAGTAGTGGTACCGCTAGTACCCCGAAAGTCTAGGATGATTCAAATTTGGGCTCCAAATTTGAATCACCTTGAGGGCTATAAATACCCCTCTCACCCATGGTTAGAACACACATAAAAATTGAGAATGAAAAAAAAGGAAAAACTCTACTGTAATAGTATCAAAATCCTCCCCTACTTATTAAGTGTTGATCTAGTCTAATAGAGGGGTGAGAGGCCATGTAAAGGTTAACTCCTAAACCTGTAAAAGAAGAATTGAGTTGTAAGGGAGTTAGCCTTTGCCTGTTGGAAGGGAGACAATTAGTGGAAGCCAATAGCCTTAAGCAAAGAGGAATCGGGGAGTGGACGTAGGTTGGATGACCGAACCACTATAAAAATTGGGTTTGCATTTACTTTTCGCTGTTTATATTTTTACAAACTATTTACCTTACTACAATCACTCAGATTCTTCTTTTTCACTTATGAATCCTTTTAAGATAAACACGTTTTCGATATGCTTGCAATTGAAATTAGTTTTCATCATATGAAGTTTTTCGAAATTGCCAAATTTATCGTAATATTTACCGTTGCACTAATTCACCCCTGCCCCCTCCCCGCCCCCCGTCTTAGTGTTGAACTAATCCTAACACACTTATGGATCCGCTCATGAAATACTAGATGGTTGGTGATACCTCATTGTCAAACAATGATTCTGTCATCCTAGTGGTGTACCTAGTTCTCAGACTAGAGACACCAAGGATGTCTTGTATGAGTATTCTACTCTTTGATATCAGACCTATAGTCTGAAAGTTCCAAACCTAGTACTCCCGATCATTGGGAGTGATAACCAAATTTACGAGGGCTATTTAGTATCGATAGAAGATCATCCACTCTCAGTATCATGAGAGGAATATCCCTTATATTTTTGCTCAGACAAATTCTTGGCTAAGGTCATTTGAATTGAGAAAGAAAGAGTTCTTTAGGAGAATCCGATTAGAGTAAGACTCGAGGAGAAACCATATGAGCCTGATAATATCATGCCCAATATATAGTCTCTAGATTATTAGATGGTTGAAGGACTATAGGTACATGATAACAGAGGACAGATAGGTCCAAAGGATTAGAAACTCCTGTATTGTCTAGGGACTACAGCGTAGTGGCCTAGTATGTTCATAGTTGATAAGTTGAATGAATTATTATGGAGATAATAATTTATTGAGCCAAAAGGAGTTCTAATAAGAATGACTCACGACTAGCTCAATATTGGGTCTCGAGGGTCACATACATATGGTAGGTGTTACGACGAGTAGAGATTCAGATATGAGATCTTTCAATCTCCTTCTCTCAACTCTCTTTCATATTCAATCGAATCATTCGCTTTGTCGAAATCTTTCTCATCGGACCAAAACTTCTCAATGTACAATTTTTTTTGGAATTGATTTGAATTTATGATTTTTATCCGTTGCACTAATTCACCCCCCCCCTTTTAGTGCTACTCTAGATCCTAACATATGATGAATCTGATTAGAATATTAGTCATTTTGTTAGATTTTTAGAAAAATAGGATATTTATACTCAGTATGCCTTACCAGGTCTGCCACAATAGAATGATATTATTAAAAGATGAAATTATACTCTTATGGACATGGTTAGGAGCATGATGAGTTATTCCTCTATACTTGAGTCAATATGGGGTGAAGCTCTTAAGACAGCCATGTATATCTTGGATAGGGTTTCTAGTAAATCGGTTATATTAATTTCATTTGAGTTATAGACTAGTAGGAAACCCAGTTTGAGAAATCTACATATATGAGGGTGTCCTACAGAGATAAGAGTCCTCAATCTATGCGGAAAAAAAATGATCGAAGAACTATTTTGGGATATTTTATTGGTTATCCAAAAAAATCCAAAGGATACAGATTTTATTACCCTAATCATAATACGATGATAGTAGAATCTAATAATGTAAGATTTCTAGAAAATGACAAAATCAATAGGAATGAAAAATCTCAAAGGATCAATTTTGATATTAAGGAGATACAAGTTCATTCTCCATTATCATCTCCCATTCAAGAGATTATTTTTCTTCAAATTAGTGAGAGAATTGATGAGGGTGAATAATAAAATAACATTCATGAACTCGCACATGATGTTGATATCACCACTAATAATTTTATAGAACAACCACAATCGCCAGTTTTGAGAAAATCTTAAAGAAAAAAAGAGACATCATTTCTGATGATTATGTGGTATATCTACAAGAATCAGAATATGACATACTAGTCATAGGTACCCTGCAAGCCAATCACGTGAGTGATGGCATATATAACACAGCTTACACTCTTTTTTACTTATTATTATTATTTGATATTTTATCGTTTTATCTTGCATGTTGCATATATTGTGATGTCCATGGATTTGTGCAATGGGATTCGGATCGTGATGAGATCACGATAATGAGACTGATTCACTTTTAAATACTGATCCTAAATAATCTTGGTCATAGGTTACTCAAGAGGGACATTGATATAATCGGATAGACTAGTGTGTTGTATACCCATCCATATGATAGAAGCAACTGGTCTCATAGCTACTCGTGTTGGGACACTAAGGATACAGTGTAGGTGCTCATTGGAAAATGAGTTCACTTTATAGATTCTCGAATTTTGATGATTAAAATAATTGATTATGTTTTGATGATCTAACTATGTTTTGAGTCATGCTGTCTACTCTCGATAAGGATTAGACAATTGAAGTAGAAAGAATCAAAGTTACATTGGAGGAAAACATGTCAGGAGATTAGACATTAAGCCGAGGCCTGGTCGATGACTAGCAGAAAACTTCGGACAAAGAAATTGGGCATCGGGCCAAGAAGAGCGGAGTTGCATCAAGGAGATCAGAGTTGTGGAGGTCAACTACTGATTGGGCAATAGGCCGCATGAGAGGACGATGCACTAAGCAACTAATTATAATTCACTTTGTAATAATTATCTAGATCGAAGTATGATTAAATTAATTAAGTTATAATTAGGCCAACCCAGTTAAGGGCCGACTGGGCCCCTACCCAGATAGGTTTGGGCTGGACTAAAGGTACAAATAGGGTTGTTGAACCCTATTTGGCGATGGTACCACCCAAGGTTCAATCTCCCAAGTGGACTAGGTAGTGGTATCACCTAGACTAGGCGATGGTACTGCCTAGTGTCAATGTACCTGGATGGTGGTACCGCTTGGTACACTAATAGTGGTAGAAAGCCTGGGTGGTTGTACCGCCAGTACCTTAAAATCCGGGATGATTCAAATTTAGGCTCCAAATTTGAATCACTTTGAGGGCTATAAATACCCATCTCATCCATGGTTAGAACATACATAAAAACTGAGAAAGAAAAAAAGGGAAAACTCTATTGTAATAGTGTCAAAATCCTCCCCTACTTATTAAGTATTGATCTAGTCTAAGAGAGGGGTGAGAGTCCTCGTAAAGGTTAACTCCTGAACTTATAAAAGGAGAATTAAGTTGTAAGAGAGTTAGTCTTCTCCCGTTGGAAGGGAAACAACTAGTGGAAGTTGGTGGCCTTAAGTGAGGAGGAATCGGGAGTGGACGTAGGTCGGATAACCGAACTACTATAAAATCGGGTTTACATTTACTTTTCACTATTTATATTTCTGTAAACCCTTTGCCTTACTGCAATCACTCAGGTCCTTCTCTTTTACTCACAAATCCTTTCAAGATAGACGCGTATCCGATATGCTTGCAATCGAAATCGGTTTTTATCGTATGATGTTTTTCGAAATCACTGAATTTATCATAATCTTTACAACTGCACTAATTCACCCCCCTCTTAGTGTCGAACTGATCCTCACAGTTAGTATTAGAGCACGGTATTTCTCATTTGGATTTATACATAATAGAAATGACTCTTTTTGGATTTCAAAAGGGTTTTCTTATCGTTCATCCTCCCTTGTTTAACGGGTCATACTACACTTATTGGAAAACTCGAATGAGAGTTTTCTTACTTTTCTTGGATTTAGATTTATAGAATATTATTGAAAATAGTTTTCAAACTCCTTCTAAACTGATGAACAAATGTACGGATTTTGAGAAAAAATCTTTTTCGTTAAATGTAAAGGCTATGAATGTATTATTTAACGCTTTGGACAAAACCAAATTTAATCATATTTCTACTTGCGAAATAACTTTTGATATTTGGCACACACCTGAAATCATACACGAAGGCACTAGTAGAGTCAAAGACTCAAAAGTAAACCTTTTAATGCATGATTTTGAGCTTTTCCGAATGGCACCAAGCAAGACTATCAATGACATGTACACCCGTTTTATGGATATCATCAATAGTCTAAAAGTCCTTAGTAAATCTTTCTCAGATTTTTGAACTTGAAAATAAAATTTTAAGATCCCTTCCAAAAAGGTTGGATCCAAAAGGAACTGCAATATAAAAAGCTAAAAATCTAAATGACTTACCTCTTGAAGAACTAATTGGGTCATTAATGACCTATGAGATAATATACTTGGAACATGAGAACTACCTTCCAAAGAACAGAAAGGGTTTGGAACTTTGTACAAAAGAATACCACTTGAGTGATAACTCAAGCGATGATGACAATGATAACCTTGGACTCTTCACTATTAAATTTAATAAGTTCATAAAACAAGAATTGAAAAACACAAATGAACTTAAAAAGAACACCAACACTTGCTATGAATGTAAGAACTTGGAGAGCTCCAAAGACAATTACACAAGTGAAAAAGAAGAAAGCACACAAAGAAGAGTCAAGTGCATCTAAAGGCGAAACGACAAATTGGGCTTTGACAGCTTTTGACAATAAGCTAAGTAACTCACCCGAAATGCTTTTATGTTGCTATGAAATTACATGATCCTTTCATAAGTTGTTTAATTTAGTAAGAAATAAAAATTGTTTTCAAAAATATATTATTTTTGAAAATTAAAAGTGACACTTGAATGATGTGAGATAATGCATGTACACCTAACAAGATCAATTCATATATGTTTTCTGTATTGATTTTAATTTTAAACATGATACACATCTATGCATGTTATGAATCCCTTGAATTCAATTTTTTAACATAACGTATGTTTGACGTGTTATATTTTTGACCTTGATAATCCTTTTGACAAAATTTGGCTTTCGATCTTGAACGTTATTGCTTGTTTTTAGGCATATTTATAAGTAGTAAATCACTTAAAATGAAACACAAGAAAAGAAAAGTGTATCATCATGATGAATCAAATTTTTTGGTTACGGATGTTTTACATTTTTGGTCTTGATGATCTTTATGATGAAAGTTGTCATTCCATTTTAAATGTTGATATATGTTTTGAGCATGCTTACATGTAATCAATCTACATTGCTCCTAACAAATTTTTTGAATGAAAGAGTTTTTTTATTATCAAATTTATATGATGATTCATGGCTTTCAAATGAAAATTTTGAACATACCTTATGAAATCATCCTTGATAATGATGAAATGAAAATTTTAAAAACTTTTATATCATGCTTAATGATTTTATGGTATCATGCTTGATGATACATGAGGATTTGAAATAATGACTTTAAATCTCACATTTTGAAATAATGCATTTTTCTTGATGATCTTTATGATGAAATCGGTTTTAAACTTGACACACATCTTTTATACAAAAAGAACTTGGGCATGCTTATGGGAAATCATGCTTGATAATGAAAGTGTTTAATGTGTGCGTATCTTGATGATTTTGGTTTTTGACAAGATGCTTGGTTTTTGTATGAAAAATTTGAACATGCTTATATGAAACCAAGATGCATGAAATGAATCATATAAAAATGGCAAAATAGTATCATGCATGATGAGTGAATCTTATATTTTGGACTAAAGTGTTTTTGGTCTTGATGTTTTTATGATGAAATCTGCCTTTCGGTTTTGTACGTTGATACTTATTCTTTTTTAAAGGGAAAGGTTTGCTTATAAGAAGCAAATCACATGAATAGAATCTTATAAAAATGAAATGCAATCCTCTAGCTCAATCTTGTTGATTTTTTTTCAATAAGAAATTTATTAATCTATGCTTGTCATTTACGAATTTTGTTGAATATGATTTTGATGATGATTTCAAATTTGACAAATGCTTGATTCGTGTTTACAACTTAAGATATATTTTAAATATGAATTCATGTGAATCTCTTAAATCATGAAATTGATCTTGATGATTTTTGAGTTGATGAATTGAATTTAAATTTTTTATTATTCATGACTCTTCTCTCTCGAAATCATCACTTTATTCTTTTTGGAATCACGACTTATTGTGTAATGAGGGTTTGAATACATGAATCGATGATTTTATTTTTATCCCTTTATTTAATACTCAGAATCTTCGTTTGATCTTGATGACTTTTTATGACTTGACATCAATTATTAAAACATAGTATGCTTAAATAGATTTTTTTTCCTATGTTTCAATATTTCTTTGAATACATCATGTGAATATTGAAAGATTGATATAGAATTTTTATTGATGCATATTTACAATTGATGTCAAAGTCTATATCATTGGTTCCTCCCTTCTTTTCGACAATGATAAAGGGGGAGTTAGCTTGCTAGCTTGTGCATCACAAGAGAAAGAATTTTGCTAGAGAAAAGTGTGCTAGCTTGGCATATCGCAAAAATTGCTAACTTGTAAAAGGGCAAAGCTTGCACTTCTCAAAAGAGAAGAATCAAAACTTACTAGAATGGAATGTCGTAAAAGAAGCAAAACTTGCTATCTCAAAAGAAGCAAAAAGTAGAAACTTAAAGAACTTGCACATGATTGAAATATGATGTTGTAAAGTAATTGCTAGCTTAATGTAAAATTTAGACATCCTTAAGACTAGTTAAGATGCAACTTCTCCTTTTTGTTGATGACAAAAGGGGAGAAGTAGATTGATGACTTCATGTATTATAATGATGATTGAATATTTTGAAATATTGCATGATAATTTTTTATGCCATGTTACTTTAATTTTTTGAAATCTAAGAGGTCTATCAATATAGCATAGTGATAGGGGGAGTTTGTTTAAACTCTGGGAGTTAAGGTTAACTCCATCATTAATTAGTTGTCACCGTCAAAAAGGAGGAGATTATTGAACCTCATATTTTGATGATGAAACTAATTGATTATATTTTAGTGATCTAACTATGTTTTGAGTCATACAGGTCTACTCTCGATCAGGATTAGACAATTGTAGCAGAGAGAGTCAAAGTTGCGCCCGAAGGAAAACACGTCAAGTGATTAGATGTTGAGCTGGAGTTTCAGTCGATGATCGACAGAAGGCTTCAAACAAAGAAATAGAGCATCAAGCCAAGAAAAGCGAAGTTGCACTAAGAAGATCGAAGTTACAAAGGTCAACTATCGATTGAGCAACAGGCCACAAGAGAGGACGATACGCTGAAGATATAGACAAAGCGTCGATGGACCAATAACGTGTCTGGCAACTAATTATGATTCACTTTGTAATAATTATTTAGATCGAAATAATATTAAATTAATTAGGTTGTAATTGGGCCAACCCAGTTAGGGTCCAATTGGGCCTATACCCAGATAGGTTTGGGCGGACTCAAGGCCCAAACAAGGTTGCTGTACCCTGTTTGGTGGTGGCACCGCCAGATTAGGATGGTGATACTGCCCAGGGTTCAGTCCCCAGGTGGTCTGGTCGATGGTACCGCCCAGCACTAGTAGTGGTACCGCTAGTACCCCGAAAATCTGGGATGATTCAAATTTGGGCTCCAAATTTGAATTACCTTGAGGGCTATAAATATCCTTCTCATCCATGGTTAGAACACACACAAAAACTAAGAAAGATAAATAAGGAAAAACTCTACTGTAATAGTGTCAAATTCCTCCCCTACTTATTAAGTGTTGATCTAGTCTAAGAGATGGGTGAGAGGTCTTGTAAAGGTTAACTCCTGAACCTATAAAATAAAAATTGAGTTGTAAAGGAGTTTGTCTTTGCCTATTGGAAGAGAGACAATTAGTGGAAGCCAGTAGCCTTAAGCAAAGAGGAATCGGGGAGTGGACGTAGGTCGGATGACCGAACCACTATAAAAATTGGGTTTGCATTTACTTTTCGCTGTTTATATTTTTACAAACTATTTACCTTACTACAATCACTCGGATCCTTCTCTTTCACTTATGAATCCTTTCAAGATAAACATGTTTTCGATACGCTTGAAATTGAAATTAGTTTTCATCATATGAAGTTTTTCGAAATCGCCAAATTTATCGTAATATTTACCATTGCACTAATTCACCCCCCCCCCCCTCTTAGTGTTGAACTAATCCTAATATACTTATGGATCCGCTCATGAAATACTGGATAGTTGGTGATACCTCATTATCAAACAACGATTCTATCATCCTAGTGGTGTTCCTAGTTCTCAGACTAGAGACACCAAGGATGTCTTGTATAAGTATTATACTCCTTGATATTGGACCGATAGGTCTGAAAGTTCCAAACCTAGTACACCCGATCATCGAGAGTGAGCCAAATTTACGAGGGCTATTTAGTGTCGATAGAGGATCATCCACTCTCAGTATCATGAGAGGAATATCCCCTATATTTTTGCTCAGACAAATTCTTGACTAAGGTCATTTGAATTGAGAGAGAAAGAGTTCTTTAAGAGAATCCGATTAGAGCAAGACTCGAGGAGAAACCATATGACTGACAATACCATGCCCAATATATAGTCTCTAGATTATTAGATGGATGAGGGACTATAGGTATATCATAACTGAGGACAAATAGGTCCAAAGGATTAGAAACTCCTATATCGTTTGGGGACTGCGGCGTAGTGGCCTAGTATGTCTGTAGTTGATGAGTTGAATGAATTATTATGAAAATAATAATTTATTGAGCCAAAAGGAGTTTTAATAAGAATGACTCACAACTAGCTCAATATTGGGTCTCGAGGGTCATATACATATGGTAGGTGTTACGACGAGTAGAGATTCAGATATGAGATATCCGTCGAAGCCCCTATCTTATTTGATTCCATTAAACCCCTGAATTATTAGATCTTATAGATGAGATCCAATAAGAGTTATTATAAGATTATTATATAGAGACCCATTAATCTAAGAAGCTTGGGTAATTGGATGGAGATCCAGTACCCAATACGGTATGATCTATTAGCGTTTAGTTAACATGGGCCTCTATAGATAGGAAGGAACCAAAGCCCCATAGGCTAGGGCTTTTTGGCAGCCACCTTCTATTCTCCTCTTCCCCTCTCCTCCTCAGCTAATAGCCCCTTTTTGGGGCATGTGGACAGCAAGAAAGGTCAGTACCTTCTTGATTGTGTGGTGCATGTAACAAAAAGATTTGAGTAGTGATTTGAGGAACGTCGATGCAGCTCCTACCATGTGGATTACTGCTAAAGAGGATGATACTTGAAATCCTTCATCAAATCCTATAGATCTATAGGAATTCAAGGATATATGATCTCCCTAAGTAATTATCTTACATGTAGGTTTTTGGTTTCTTAGGTTTTTGCATGCCAACTTTTGTACAATAATAAGAAACCTTTTTTTCTATGAAAAATTTATGATTTTTATTTTTATTTTTATTCTTCGGTTGTGCATATGATGTCACCTTATATTTCCTAACAATGGTATCAGATCTAAGTTGCTTATGCAAAAGATTAGTTTTTAAACTACATGTGTTATATTT